>VZQC01015255.1:1173043-1382443 GCA_009823505.1 Rhizomys pruinosus | reverse complement strand
AAGCCTATTCTGAGTCTCTGCTGAGGAAAAAGGCAGGTTAGATATTTTTGTGATACATCAGACAAGGCTGGAGGTTGGTCATAGCAGGGCCATTTCACCTCTCACCACTTGCACTTGCTTCAGACTCAAGTCATTTCTGCGTACCTGCTTACAAACTTAAGGAGTCATATTTTACTATGATTTAGGTTTTCATCTCAAATTTAGAGTTTTCATCAAGTTGTGTTCTAGTTTGTCCTCATTGACTGTGACACACATATGACCAACACAAAACTACTGGGAGGAAACGGGTTATTCAGCTTACATCTTCCTAGTCACAGTTCATCACTAATGAACTCAGAGGAAGAACCTGGAGGCAGGAACTCAGGGCAGGAGGAACCTGGAGGGGCAGGCGCTGTAAGCACCGGCCATGGAGGAATGCTGTTGTTCACTGGTTTGCTCACTCCCCTGGCTCATGCACAGACTGCCTTCTTATACCGTACACAACCCACCTGCCCAGGTTGGCCCCACTCATTGTGGGCTGGGCCCTTCCCCACTGCTTGGCCATCAAGGACAATACTCCACAGATGTGGCCACAGGGCCAATCCAATAGAAGCAAATCCCCCAGTTAGATTTATCCTTCCCAGGGGTGTCAAGTTAACAACTAAAACTATCCAACACAAATGACCCCTTGTCAACTTGACACACCAAAAAACATCACTATGCAACCACCACATTTCAGTTCTATCCCCAAAAGTCAAGGTATGATGTTGACACTAATCACAACCTACGACAGTACAACCTTACAAGGCCCACAGTCCTTAAAAATGTCCAAACGCTTTTAAACGTCCAGTCTATAAAAGTCTCTTAACTGTGGGGCTGCTGTGTTAAATCCCAAAACAAGTACTGTCTATTTCAAAAGAGAAGAATCAGGCACTCCAAAACAAAACTTAAGTCCAGCACGTAGCTCAAGGCTGGACACTGGGACTCGTCATGATCTTGTGGGCTCCAAAGGGTTTCAGCCAAGCTAACCTTTCTGGAATCCCTCTGCAGGACCACAGCCCAAACAGCATCATAGAGAAGACCCGGCAAGCTCATTCCCACACATGCCCGCTACTAGTTCGGTTGTAAGACCAACTGGTAAAGGTAATACCTCACCACAAAAACTGGGGGGGCCACATGAAAATGCGGTTGACACCTTTACCAATGCGTATCTTCTACCTCCTACTGTGTGCAAAAGCCTAAGCGGCTCCTCCATGACACCTGCACATCCAGGGGCTTCACTACAACCCGGTTGCACCTTCCCCAATGGTCTTTTCTGATCCTCTACTTGTGCCACGCCTTGGCTGCTCTCTGGACCCCCTCCACTTCAAAAACACCAGCAGGAACCCATTATAGGAGGACTCTTACACATTATCAAGTTCTGCTTCTGGCTTGAGATGTTGGCTCAGGCCCCTTCTGGATACAGCTTCTGTGTGCCGACCCCGAAGAAATTCTTCCCAGAAGTTTCACCACAGTGATGCTTGTTCTTGTTTACTTACAGCTGATCAAACTTTTTCAGTCCAGCTAACCGGCATCCAATTTGTCCCAGTTCACCAAAACTTCACTTCCGTGTTCTGGTCTCTTTTACTTACAGCTATTCTTCAGCCCAGCTGACCAGAACCCACAGATTACACAGTCCTGATGATCTCTGCTCCCCTTTGAAACTAAAAACTTCACAAGCCAGGCCTCCATCTTCTACAACTCTTTCAGCAAAACTGCTCCAAGCTCCACAGCAATGATCTTTAGGCATTCAATGATCTTCCCAGCCCAAAGTTCCAAACGCCTCCACAGTCCTTCCCCCAAACACCAAGGTCAGGTCTATCACAGCAATACCCCACTCTTCTGGTACCAATTTCTGTTCTAGTTTGTCCTTCATTGCTGTGACAAAACACTCTGACCAACACCAACTTGGGGAGGAAAGGGTTTATTCAACTTACATCTCCTGGGTCACAATTCTCAAGGAGCCCAAGGCAAGAACTCAGGGCAGGAACCTGGAGGCAGGAGCTGAAGCACAGGCCATGGAGGAATGCTGTTCACTCGCTTGCTCACTCCCCTGGCTCATGCCCAGCCTGCCTTCTTATACCATGCACAACCACCTGCCCAGGGTGGCACCACTCATTGTGGGCTGGGCCCTTCCACACTGCTTGGCCATCAAGACAATACTCCACAGATGTGGCCACAGGCCAATCCAATGGAGCCAATTGAGGCTCCCTCAACCCAGGTGTGTCAAGTTGACACTAAAGCTATCCAGCACAAGGTGCTAAAGTTTTGGGTTTAAAACTAGTTAAACATATTTGTTTCATGGAGCTGTTTAAATGAATAGGCTTGCATCTAATGCTAATGATTAACTTGATACATTGTATCTGGGAAGGAAGGGCAGACTTTAGGCCCTTCACAATCTGCTGCTGGAGGCCTGACAGGGCTACTGCAGTCCTCATAGACATAGTCTTTGGCCCAGAAGAAAGTTTAAAAAATTGCTGTGTGAAGTTGTTTGTCATTGACCATTTGCATTCCTGCCATAAAGCAAGTGGCATGGATGCCTGAGTGGATATAGAGGGCGTTTAGTCCTGAGATGTTTGAAACTGAGAGCCCCAGTCGCCATGCACCACGTGTGGCTTTTTCTCCCTCCTGGCATTCAAACATATATGCTTCCGACTATTCCTATGGCAACCGTGCTAATCCACACCCACTCCTCAACCGCCATCTTGAGGCTTTGTCCGCGCATGCCCCTGTTTACGCCCACATGACAAAAAGCCTAAATTCACATCAGACTTTATAAATACATCCATTTCTAAATACAATCAATTTTCATTCTTTACTTTTGTACAATCAGTGATTTGGTTTATTTATATTTTGTTTACAAAACTCGCCTAAATTTTAAGGGATTATTTCAGATTTTGACATTTTCCATTTCATTGTTTTTCCTTATAAACCCCATTTTATTCAGAAATCCATTTTGTCTGCTTCAGGATACAAGCCCCTGTGTCTGGGATTAAGAAGGTCTGCTGACCACACCCTGCCTCACTAGCATCCAGCATTTCCCTCAGGGAGTAATCTTTCACTTGGCTGGGATCTTTTGATTTTTCCACTAACTAAATTCATTCTCATTAAATTAGCAGGTAATATGCACAAGCCACCAGATTTTCCTGCTTACCCAGTCCACCATCCTTCGCATGTGTACAAGAACAGGCTGTGCTGCAAAGCACAGTAGGACATACAGTCTATTTTCCACCTAAGCAAATGTCTTAAACTCTAAGTGATTCTTTGTAAATGTGATAATTGTCTACAGCCCTGGACAAGGAAGGGCAACTTTAGATAAAAGGGGATTTTCCCACTGTCCAGAGTTAATGGATACAGTTAGGTCATGTGTCTGTCCAAACCTGTCTGTGTGTTATAACCGTTTGTCATAACCGTTCTTCAATGTGTCTTTGTAACTGTCATGTGTCCATGTTCTGTGTTTTTTGTCAAAACAAAGTGGCCACTTCAAACTTGTTTTATTCTATGTTGCGCACAAACAAAAAATTAAATTAAGTTTACTTTTGGCATGCCTCTTAAATTTTTTTTTCAAAGGCCTGATTTGAACCTGGGTTCCTAGGTTTCTACACTGTTTATCTGAAGGTTTTATTTCTTCTCTGTCCAAATTATTTTTCCACAGGTATTACAACTAAAAATTTTCTTTTCCAGTTTTTTCTTGTTTCCAGACGTCTGAAGACCTGATTTTTTGACCCTTACGGGTTCACTAACAGATTTTTTTTTCTCCTGTGCTATGTAACTGTCCTTCTGACCAGAGACCACTTTTAAAAAATCCCTGGATTCATTCATACTCTGGTACTTGGACAGTGGCACATTGCTTCCCCTGCAATCCCTTCCCTCCAATGAAACAGCCTAAGTACCTTTGGTATTGTCAGTTCTTTAATTATTATATATAATTCTGTTTTCCATCACTTGTTAAAGTATTTCAATGAGATCATAGTTTTAAAACCAAAGGTGCAAGATGTCATCTTAGCCTTGGCAGCACAATTAATCAGAGCTGCATGTTTTTAAATAATGTTTCTAAAGGTGTTTTTTCCAATGCATATGATGGTTCAATACAACTGCTAGGATAAAATCTCTTAAAGGAATGTGTGCATAAATGTGTGTGTATGACATTGTTAAACAGCATATTAAGATCTATCTGTATGATTACAATGCATGTGCCTTTGCTTAGCACAACCTTTACAAAGTGTCATCGCCAAATGTATTTATTAGAACCTTATTTATGAGTGTATGCATGAAGTACTGTTCACTTTTAAGAATTCTATAATGTAATTATGGCATATACAAGAAATTGTGTTCCACCTACCAGGTACTATATACCTAGTTACAGCCTCAAGTGAAACAGACATATATAGAGTTACCCATACATACTAAAATTGTTTTGTATATCTGTTATACTTTGCACATGTTACTTTTAATATCTTTGGGAAAAATTAGGTTTTGCTTCCGGTGACCACACGGACAGTGCAAATGTAACCAATTTGGGTGAGCCCTGAGTATTATCTGCCTGCTGCTGGTATGTGACAATGCCCCCCCTTCCTTTTCCTTTTCAAAGCTATAATTCAAAATCTGGGGACAAGTGACATGGCCTTCATTTGAGAAGGTACTTTTTTTAACCCCTTTATTATCTTGGGTTTGTTTCATGGCCTATGTTGTTAGAAACTTTTGCCTTGCATGGTTTAAATCATTGTACTTTGAGTACTTGAATGACCTTCATAGACCTTAAAGAACAAGTTGTAGGACTTACTGCATAGGTTTAATGTCAACTTGATACACCTGAGCTGAGAAACCTCAATAATTGCCTTCATTGGACTGGCCTGTGCCCATTGTGGGCAATGCCATTCTTGGCCAGATATTTCTATATTGTATACAATAGGCTGAATATGAGCCAGCAACACAAGCCAGTAAATAGCATCCTTTCCTAGCCTGTGCTGCAGCCACTACCAGGCTCCTACCATGAGCTTTTATTATTAGTCAGAATATTTTTGCCACAGCAATTAAGAATTTATTAACAGTGCTTAAGTCAATGTTCAAGCTTTACTTAGGAGTTGTATGGTAATTAATGTACCAAATTAATTCAAAAAATCCTCTTGGAGGTTTAGCAACCACACTTAAAGCTCTAATCTGATTTGGCAAGAGGGATTTGATGGGACAATATTTTGGCCCCCACCCTCTGAGGTCAACTTGGGTCCTAGGGTCCTGCATCCGCAACTTTGTGCATGTCCTGTGGCAGCGAGTCACCAGTCATCCCGAGCCAGGGAAGTCTTGGAGATTCACTTAAAAGGACTTCATCCTGCCAGTGTCCAGTCAAAGGAGGAAAGTCCATATAGAGGAGAGACTCCTCATGCTTCAAAGGGAAGCTCTGGTCAAGCAAGGCCTGACCTTGTCCTCACATAGATGGAACTGGTGAAGAGAGCCAGGCGCAAGGCCTGAGTGACCCGTTAAGGACCAGAACCTCAACTGACCTTAACACCAAAACAAACTTCATTTATCTGAGCTAACTGTGTGGTTTTAAACACCCCAACAGGAGACTGTAATCTAAAGAAGAGAAAATGAAATAGGTTATTATCAGAGAAATAGGTGAGAGACCTACTGTGCCAAGTTAGGAATCTACTGTGTCATGTTAGAAAATATCTCAGAGATAGATGACAGATCTAATGTGCCATGCCAGAAAATACCACCTTTTATATTCTCATGGTTATGGCTCTCATTCTGGAGCCCCGTGTATTAAAGCTGGCCCTCATTCTAGAGCTCTGTGTACTAAAACTTTTTCCAATTTCTCAAACCAGGGTACACCGTCCTTTTTCCCTCTGCATTCCCTAGACTGGGACCCTCCAATTGCTAATGCACCCTGTAGCCCCCTGTTTGTACTGTGAAGTCCCTGCACTAGTAAACTCATGTAAGACTCAACCAGCTTGTCCTTTCAGTTGCAGAGAAAACATCCACTAAGTACTGGCCACTATCAATCTGGACCAAACCCACCAGGCAGAGTACCCCAAGCAGTCAAAATGGGAAACTGGATTCTAACCCTCCAGCCTGACAACTGTTCCCCCAAGACTTCGCCCCTGATCAGCTCTGAAGCAGCTACAGAAGACAGAACTCCGCCCTTTTTCCTATAGGAATAAAAGGCTGGAATATCAGGTTGTGAGATCCAGAAGCCCACTGGAATGCAGAGACACCTAAGACCGGAGGTCCTAGAACCTGCTCTACCAGGCATAGCCTTTGGCTATGCTAAAGCAGGCCACCACTGATTACTCAGGAATCTTCTGCCTCGCCCTTCGCCCTTCTGGAAGCCAGATTCCAGATTCCGACCCACCCCCTTCTCACTGAATCCCACTCCCACCTTATCCCTTAAATTCCCAAGCCAGACTCCATTCTGTGCTTGGCTCTATCTCTCCCCTGAGCCTAGCCCTGGCTACCCTGAATTAAAGTTTGCTCCGAAGAACTTAGACCTCATGGCCTTTCATTCTGGGGGGAGCGCGCCATAACCTTACATACAGAAAAACTGAAAGTGGGTCTGGAGAGATGGCTCCTCCAGTTCCAGGAAATCTGATGTCCTCTTTTTGATCTTCACAGGCATTGCACAGCATGGGTGCACTAACATCCATGCAGGCAATACACTCATACACATAAAATAAAAATAAAATAAATTGACCTGTGTGGCCAGAACTGGTGGTGCACAATTGTTATCTCAGCACTTAAGAGGTCAAAGCAAGAGGATCCCAAGTTGAAGGCCAGCCTGAACTGCAAAAGAAGATCCTGTCTTAAAAAGGTGGTGGTGCGCACCTTTATCCCAGCACTCAAGAGCCAGAGGCAAGCAAATATCTGTGAGTACAAGAACAGCATAGTCTACAGAGCGAGCTCTGTGCCAGCTGGGGCTACAGAGAGAACTTTTCTCAAAAACAAAAGAGAAGAAAAAAAAGGAGGAAGAAAAAAGAGGGAGAGGAGGAACTTTGGCTGTTATCTCTGTCTCCTGATATACGAGAACACAAATAACTTATTTATTTATTTTTTTTGTCTTTTTGAGACAGGGTCTCCCTGTAGCCCCAGCTGTCCTGGAACTTGCTCTGTAGACCAGGCTGGCCTTGAATTCACAAAGATCTGCCTGCCTCTGCTTCCCAAGTGCTTCATTCTTAATTGATTACTTGGAGCCTTGGCATGAGTAACTCTATTTTAGCTTTAGTCTGTTGAGGCCCCAGGCCAGGAGCCAAATAGAGAACAACAGCCTCTTGTCAAGTTCATTGAGCAATGTTAAGAGATCAAGAAATGGAAGAAAGTTAAAATGCACTTTAGCTAGGCCAAAGAGGTCATCTTTGTATGAGGGATGGGTTTTAGGTACTAATGTTTTTGCTCAAGGGCAAAATAGCTTGAGGGCCCCACCTGACTCTTAAGCACATCCTCATTTCATTTCCCAATAGTTGAAAAGGAGAAGGGGTGTGGAGAGCACCAAAACTGTTTGCTGCCTTTCAAAGGGACACTTAAAGAGGCTAAGAACAAAGCCTCTTTGTAGGTGGCCAAGTGAAGGTGCCTGCTTTCATCTGAAGTTCAAAGGAGGAGATAATCCTGCAACAGATGGAGGCTATTACAGAGTTCCACAGCTGGTCACAAACAGGTAATATGTGTCTGAGGGAGGCGGGAGGTGGCATATCTACAGCGGAACCTCTACACCTAAGGCTCATGGAAGGAACATTAGTGGAATGAGGGGCAAAGAGAATACTAATAAATCCCTCAAATCTTACCAGCAAAACTTCCTCATTACAACAGAGCTTGATGGCCAAGTAAGCCACAACTGGCCAAGTTTTAGAGAGTAAGAGACTGCAGAGTGATGTCCCTGGATAGGACTCCTGTATAGAACTTCTGCCAGAGTTCAGGAGCCATTGGGGGATGTGGGGGCAAAAAGATTGTAAGAGCCAGGGTCGGAGCACGAACATAAGGAAACAGAGATTTCCAGGCCTCTGGGAAGTTGCTCATATGAACTTACAATGGTGACAGCATGGACAAGTCCTGTGTCGACTCAATCAGAAAGAAACCCATGGGGCTGGAGAGATGGCCTAGCGGTTGAGAGCGCTGACTGCTCTTGCAGAGGACACGGGATCAATCCCCGGCACCCACATGGTGGCTGAGAACCGTCTGTAACTCCAATTCCAGGAGAACTCCAGTTCCAGGGGAATCTGAGACCCTCTTCTGACATCTGAGGCATTGCACGACATGGGTGCACAGACCTGCATACAGACAGTACATTCATACACATAAATAAACTAAAACTAAAAAAAAAAAAAAGAAAGAAACCCAGCATAGAACGGAGGAAATGGACAGCAAGCCCCAACCTTAGCTGAGGAACTATGGGCAACTGTACTACCAGGTAAGGCAAAGTAGATCTTCTTTAAGGGAGTGACTCTAGATAGACTGACTAGACTCCAGTGCATGAACTTGCACAGAGACACATCTGGGTACAAATGCTTGACCAGATAGGCCTTCACATGTATGTCAGAATGTATGAAATCAGGTGGGAGTGCAAATGGGGGTGATTGTCTAAATTTGATTAAGATCTATTATATGAAATGCACAAAAACTCATTTATATATATATATTAAAAAAGACTGTGAAATAAAAATCTAAAAATAAAGGAGTATTGAAGAAAACTAAAAAAGAGAAAAACTTTCGTGTGTGTGAACAAAAAAAAAGAAAAACTAATAGTTTGAGAACAAGAGATAGTATCTGATGGATCAAAGTCTGAGCATCAAGTAGTCTTCATCATTAATTTCTTTTCTCTAGCAGATGGTAAGCTCTATGAAGGTGGAGACCTTGGTGGACTTGTTCACTTAAATCTATAATGTAGTTGTGTGTGCAGTCATTTGAATTAATAATGATAAGTAGCTTAGGAGATACGGCTTAGTGGTTATCAGTAGAAAAGCACAAAGGGACTACTTTCCTAAGACTGAAGAGAAGGGGAAAATGGAAGTCATGGATAGATTTGAGGCTGGAGAAGAGGAAGTCAGAGGTTAGATTTATGGCTTCTTTCTCCAGGGAAGTAAAGAGACCATGGTGCAGGAAAGAGGCTGTGATTAGTATGAAGTTTGAGTGGTCAACGATAGTTTTAGTGGCAGAATGAAAGAACGTCCGGTCTGCTGCTGCTGCCTGTATGTTAAAAGTTTCCATCTTAGAAACCATCATCACTCAGGTAAAGCTACATCTCAGAAAAGAATTTCAGGGGTTAAAGAGCACTGGCTGCTCTTACAAAGGACCTGGGTTCAATTCCCAGCACCTACATGGTAGTTAATGATCATCTATAACTCCAGTTCCAGGGAATCCAGTGCTGTCCTCTGACCTCCATTGGCACTGGATGACACAGAGGCACTTACATACAAATAGCCAATATACTCATATACAAAAAGTAAAAAAATGAAATAGCTTTTTTTTTTACTAGACAGGTTCTCTACCGCTGAGTTACATCCATAGCAGTGTTGAACTTTTTGGCTTGCAGTCAGCAGGAAATTTAAACAGATTCCACAGTGAAACACTTCTTTTCCTTCTCATGTCCCCTAAGTTTTCATGTCTTGGAAATAAAGAGCATGTCCAATAGGGAGGAAGCAAGGAAGCATGAAGAGATCATCATGAGACAGCTGCAATCAGAACATAAAATCATGGGCTGGAGAGATAGCTCATCAGTTAAGAGCACTGGCTGCTTTTGCAGAGGACCCAAGTTCAATTCCCAACACCTACATGGCAGTTAACAACCATCTGTGACTCCAGTTCCAGGGGAATCCAATGCTTTCTTCTGACTCCACCAGCATTTCATGACACAAGTGCACTTACACATACAGACAATACATTCATACGCATAAAATAAAAATAATAAATAAAATATTGAAAAACATAAAAATCCTAAATTTTGAGACTTGGACATGAGGTCCCTCTAAATAGTGATCAAATCATAGTCCCCTATGAGGGTGTTGAAATTTAAGGGTGAATCAAAGTAGGTTAAAGACAACAGATAAGGGTGCTGTGGGCCCTTTTGGTTTCTTAAGAGCTAAGGAACAATTTTGCTAACCAAATCATTGTATGTGATGCCCTTTAAAATAACAAAAACAACAACAAAAAAACCCTCAATGCCACTTGAACTTAATTTATTTATTTTTATAAATTTTATTCATTTTTCCATGTGTATGAATGTACTGTCTGCATGCAGGTCTGTGCACCCGTGTGGTGCAATGCCTTGGAGGTCAGAAGAGGGCTTCGGATTCCCCTGGAACTGGAGTTCTCCTGGAATTGGAGTTTCAGACGGTTCTCAGCCGCCATGTGGGTGCTGGGGATCGAACCCGGGTCCTCTGCAAAAGAAGTTGGTGCTCTTAACCGCTAGGCTATCTCTCCAGCCCTACCACCTGAACTTTAAAGCATGGTAATCCACCATTGTAAAAGACACAGAGACCTCTTACTCTGAGGCCTTGTCTCCCAGACTGACTTACTTACTATGTAGCATTGTTCTTGGCCAGTTCCTCAATCATTGCCCTCTGTCCTGGCCAAAACTCATGTAGGTACTATCTTAATTCATTTATGGTTTGCTAAAACAAAATACCTAGGGCTGGGTAATTTATAAAGAATAGAGATTTATAGGGGCTGGAGAGATGACTCAGTGGTTAAGAACACTGGCTGTTCTTCAGAAGACCCAGGTTTGAATGCCAGCAGCCACGTGGCCTATAACAACTGTCTGTAACTCCAGTTCCAGGGTATCTGATGCCCTCTTCTATCCTCCATGGGCATTGCATGACACTTCTTGGGGTTTTTTTGTTTTATTTGTTTTTTTGGTCTTTTTGAGACAGGGTCTCTCTGTAGCCCCAGCTGTCTTGCAACTCACTCTGTAGACCAGGCTGGCTTTGAACTCACAAAGACTCACCTGCCTCTGCCTCCCAAGTGCTAGGATTAAAGGCGTGCACCACCATGCCCGGCCCCATTGCATGACACTTCTGCACTTACATACATGCAGGCAACACACATATACACATAAAATAAAAATAATAAATAAAATATGTATATAAAAAATGAATGTGGAGCAGGTTCTCCTGCACTGTTATAGGATATAACATGGGCAAGATGGAATAATTCCATTTCAGGTCAGGTTTCTCTTCTTTTGATAAACCCACTGATCCCATCATGGAGCCCCAACCTGATAAATCATGCCATACCTCAAAAGTGATCACAGGGCAGAGGCAGGTGGATCTTGGTGAGTTCAAGGCCTGCCTGGTCTACAAAGTGAGCTCCAGGCCAGCTGGGACTAAAGGGAGACCGTGTCTCAAAAAGACAAAAAAAAAAAAGTGATCATTTGAATTTGGGAATGTGGAGTTATGAATTCTCTGGCTGGATGAATGTCAAAGTCTTGAAAGAAGCCTCTCAAAAAGTTGGAGGAGGGCAGACTTGGTATGATTGTGTTTGAATGCTTGGGCTTGGTAAAAGCTTCCTAGCACTCAGGAGGCAGAGGCAGATGGATCTCTGTGAATTCAAGACCAGCCTGGTCTACAGAGTGAGTTCCAGGCCAGCTGGGACTACAGGGAGACCCTGTCTCAAAAAGACCAACAACAACAAAAAAAGAAGCTTGCAGAGTTTAGCTAAGACTCCGGCCTTGATCGTTTATACTTAGAATGTCAACACAGAAATTGTTAGACATATTATTGTGTTGGAGACCGAAACACAGTCCTGCCTGGGTGTCCCGCGCTGTGTAGTCTCGCCGGCAAGAACTTCACGCGGACAACAGGATTCTTCTGTGGTAATATTTATTGTGCACAGCTCTTTTGTGAGAAGGACCCCGAAATGGGGCAGAAGCACCGCTTATATAGCAGTCCAGAGGGTTCGGGTATGCTCTGGATTGGTGCACCGTCCGATGCCTCATTAGCATGCCCAAGGCGCGGGCCCAGAGAGTAGTAGTCATGCACAGTTTGTCCACTGCAAAGGCAGCGGGGGGAAGCGGCTTGTAGTGACTCAGGAAGTCAGCGCCATCTTAGGGCGTGGCACAGCACACATTGTCTGTGTGGTAGGCTGCCAACACCTGGGCAAGCCTGGACAAGCCCTGCTTGCTCTACACTGATCATGAGACTGTGCTGACCTTTGCTGAAGAATAACCACAGGATGCTCGTTAACCACAGGATGCTCGTTAACCACAGGATGTTCCAGCCCACAGGACATTCCAAGCTTATCTTGCAAAAACACGTTTTGCAAGTCCTGCCAGACCACCCCTGCTCTAATTATCCCCACAGCCTTCCCCCTCCTCACTTCCTGCCTTTCTGCAGGGTATATAAGTAACTGCTTTTGTGCCAATAAACGAGACCTTGACAACTCTGCTTGGTCTCCCTCTTCTCTCTTGCCCATTATATTTCAGGTTTGGGATCTCCCCTCGACTCCCACTAACTACTGAGTCCCGCGGGACGGGACATTATTGCTGAAACCCAATGTCACTATGTTCCCTGTTTACTTTTATGGCTAGGCCTGCTGAACCTTGAATTCCGTTCCTCTCCTGAAGCCTTCCTTACATCTAGCACATATACACTGTGTAGTTTTC
Source organism: Rhizomys pruinosus (assembly GCA_009823505.1). Taxonomy (NCBI): domain Eukaryota; kingdom Metazoa; phylum Chordata; class Mammalia; order Rodentia; family Spalacidae; genus Rhizomys; species Rhizomys pruinosus. The sequence continues at coordinate 1,369,839 of VZQC01015255.1, read as the reverse complement.
TGTAATTGTCCTTGGAAAACCTCTGCAACCTGTGAGAGATATAAAAGCTTTAAGATTCAGAAATAAAACTTTGTCAGCCTTCCTTCGAGTTGATTGTTCATGTCCTACATCAGAGTGGTGGTGCAGGTCTTGGAACCTGGAGTTCCACACAAATGGCGTGCCGAACAGGGACCTGAATGATAAACTGAACAGGCCACCGACTCCTGCAGAACGAGATAAGCAGCAACGGGACACCAGGTCAGCACAAATCCATTTGTTACATTAAGTCATCATTTTTTGGAGATAAATGTTAAAGTTTTACTCTCTCAGTTAGTAACATGTTATAAAATAGTTTTAGAATGCAATCCGTGGTTGAAGGTACTTCGGCACTGGATTTAGAGTCATGGGAGAAAGTGAAAGTAAATGTATAAAAGGCTTATAAGCAAGAAAATAAATCCCTCCAGATTGGTGGGTTTCACTGGCAATTTATTCATTCGCTCAGTTTTGATAAGACTGGAAGGAAAATCATGTGATATTAAAGCCTCTACAGTTAAATCCTTACATGAATATGAAATTAATAAAGATGATAAAAGTTGTGTTTTTGCTGAGAAAGCTATCATGTTCGGTGAGGTGATTCCCTTGCAGGGGGTGGCCGCAGACACCTCCAGCAAGAGTCCCCCCCCCAAGGTTTTCCAAATCCAGCTTCCCTGATGGCTCCTTCTGCCCCTAACCCACCTACTACTTCTCAGATAAATTTCCCCACTACTTCGCCTTTTCTAAATAGCAATAAATCTGCGCTGCCTCCTCCTCACGAATATCCTCCTTGGCTTGCTCTTCCAGTTTTCTTTAACCACCCACAGCAAGGTATTAACTCTTGGAATGCATTGGGGTTTGATGTTATGACCAGTTTCAAAAAGGCCTGCACCCTTTATGGAGCAACTTGTAAATTTAATATTAAGTTCTTGAAAACCTAGGTGAATAATTGGCTCCTGCATGATTTTTCTTCATTTTTAGCAAAAATGATACTTACACCTCAACAATTTTTACAATGGCAAATATGGGTTTCTGATAAAGCTAAACAAATATTACAGGATCATATTTCTTGTGGTAGTCCTGCCTATTTAACTTATGACATGCTACCAGGCACAGAGACAGTGGCAAATACTCAGTCTCAATCAGATCAAATCCAATTGCCTATGATGTACTGGATTAAGGAGGTAGCCATTAGAACATGAAAAAAAATTGTCACAGATACAACTGGAAGATCTTTTGTAAAAATTGTGCAAGGTCCTTCTAAATATTATACTCAATTTATTAGTAAATTACAAGATTTACTATGAAAAAAAACTATAAAAAATAACAACTGGTGTTAAGTTCATTTGAACCTGAGTCCGGAGATCCCCGCACCGACAAAGGAACAGCAAAGAATGCAATATGCAAGCAGGCATTTATTGCGAGGCTGGCTAGCCAGGGTCAAGCCTCCTTCCCGATGCGCAGGTCAGGACAAGATAGGCAAGACCCTGAACAAAGGAGTCAGGTTACATTTATAGGTCCTTCAGGCTGTTATCCTGAGGCCCGCACTTTTTAGGGCCAATCATTTTGTACTAGCACATACAATTGTAACCTATCAATTTATTTTTATTTTTTTATTTTTTTAAATTTTATTTCTGTATGCGTATGAAGGTACTGTCTGCATGCAAGCTTGTGCACCCGTGTCGTGCAATGCCGCGGAGGTCAGAAGAGGGTGTCGGACTCCCCTGAAACTGGAGTTCTCCTGGAATTGGAGTTACAGACGGTTCTCAGCCACCATGTGGGTGCTGGGGATCGAACCCGGGTCCTCTGCAAGAGTGGTCGGCGCTCTTAACCGCTAGGCCATCTCTCCAGCCCCCATAACCTATCAATTTAAACATGCCTTACCTATTATCCAATGGGTTTAACAATTAACATTGCATAGTTCCTGCTCAGCCGTGAAACCTTCCAACTGTCACGTAGATAACAGCTTTGAACATTTGATTGTGGGCAGGGTTAAGCAAGCCATGAGTAAGCTACTTAGGGCTGTAATTAGAAACTTTCCTCCCAACGGCCTGGTTTCTCTCGGCACGTCCATTGGGGTCTGTCCTTACACTGGCTTATGATAATGCTAATAAAGACTGCCAGGAAGTTATCAGAACAACAAAAAATTCAGGAACAACTATGGATTACATGAAGGCTTATAGGAATATTGGCTCTATCAAACATAAAGCTAAAATAACAGCTCTAGAAACTTTTGCAGTCCATAAAGCATCTAATGTTAAATGCTACAACTGTGACAAAATGGGACATGTACATAAAGACTGTCGTGTCCCTAATCAACTTCCTAAAAACCCTGTTAATTCTTCTACAGAAAGAGAGCCCCCTGGAGTGTGCCCTAGGTGCAAAAAAGGGGTTCATTAGCTTAGAGAATATAGATCTAAATTTGATTAAAAAAAAAAAGAATAACCTGATACAGGACAAAGACACATTGCATCAGGGAAACTAATACAGGGGTCTGCCCTTGGCCCCGGACAAATTGAGAGAATGCAAGCTTTAAATACTAAACCTAATATTTTGTTATTACAAACAGCTACTAAGAACAATACTGCTATTGATATTACAGCCCCTAAAACCTTGGAGTTACTTTTTATACATAATCCTCATAAAATACCATCAGGATATTATGGCCCTATTCCAAAAAACACAGTTGGACTATTATTAGGACGAAGTAGCTACACTACCTTGGGTCTTATAGTTCATACTAATGCTATAGATAAAGATTATCAAGGAAAAATTTCTCTTATGTTGCATGTATCCAAAAATCTTAAAGTCCCTAAAGGAGAATTTATTGTACAACTGTTACTCCTTCCATATGTGCTGGGTCTTAGCTGGATCGAGGAAGGACAGGTGCGCAGCTCACCCGTTCCCAGCCTCTCAGTTCCCAGAGACAATCAGAGGAAGCAGGGAGACAAGTCGAGCAAGATCTCACTTTATTGTAGCAGGGTGGATCTTTATATACATTCCCTGGACATAGGGGTGGGGACAGTGATGTATAGAGCGGGGTGATGGCTTTGGGCCAATGAGATATATCCATGTAAGTGGTGTCTGGGCAGGGGCGTTTTCAAGTAAATCTTGCTGCATCATTTTCATGCGGAAGTGACTGGCAAAAAAACAGGTCACCAAACTCGAACCAGGCTTAGAAATTTCCAACAGGCCACATTTTTGGAGAGCCTGTAAGGCCCAACACATATTGTCATCCTAAGAATAGAACTAATAATAATAAAACTGGAGGCTTTGGCAGCACCACCCCATTTGCTGCACTGACCACCCTACTCCAGGAACATTCTAGACCCATGTTGACCCTTTATATAAAAGGAAAGACATTTCCTGGCAATGTTAGATGCAGGAACTGATGTTTCAATCATTCACACTGAGAAATGGCCTAATTCCTGGCCTAAAGAAAAAGCCAAGTCTGCTCTGTCAGGAGTAGGCTCATCATCAGCTGAACGAACTTTTATCAGTGCTGAGATTTTAAGAGCACAAGGGACTGATAACATTTTAGCATTTTTTTTAAAGATTTACATTTTCTTTACCCCAACCAAACTACAAAGCCCCCTTACAGAGATACCAATGAACTGTCCTGCCTCAAGGAATAAAAAACTCCCCCACTCTCTGCCAATGGTGTATAGGTCAGGCTCTTCAACCTTTAAGAGCCAAATATTCTACTTTTTATATTATTCATTATATAAATAATATATTAATTTCTACTAAAAACAGGATACCTTAGACACTATTTTCAAAAAGTTTCTAAATTACAACAATATGGGGTTATCTTAACACCTAAAAAAAAAATCAAAGTACCACTCCTGTTTCATATTTTGGTTACATAGTAAACCAAACTAAAATCAAACCCCCAAAACTTTCTTCAAAACATAATAATCTAAAAACTCTCAATAACTTTCAAAAATTATTAGGAGATATTAATTGGCTTCCACCATCTCTGGACATTCCTACATCAACGCTAACTAATTTATTTTCTATTTTAAAAGGTGATTCAGCGCTTAATAGCCCTCAAGCACTGTCTCCTAATGCCTTATTAAAATTACAACTAGTAATGGGGCTGGAGAGATGGCCTAGCAGTTAAGAGCACCGACTGCTTTTACAGAGGACCCGGGCTCGATCCCCAGCACCCACATGGCTGCTGAGAACCGTCTGAAACTCCAATTCCAGGAGAACTCCAGTTCCAGGGGAATCTGACACCCTCTTCTGACCTCCGCGGCATTGCACCACACGGGTGCACACACCTACATGCAGACAGTACACTCATACACATACAAAAATAAAATTAAAAAAAGTTTAAAATTACAACTAGTAAAACAAAAAATTAAGGATACCTTTCTTCACAGAGTTGATTACAACTTGCTAGTACAACCTGTGATAATTCCCTCTACATGTTCTCCCAGTGCCATTATTACTCAAAAATTATTACTGTTAAAATGGGTTTATCTTCACTCAAAACAACAAAAACATTTATCTTATGTTCAATTAATAGAATGACTCTTAGCTACCTCTCGACGATGCATTGTATACATGTTGGCAAAGGACCCAAATATATTTTTACCATTTACTAAGAAAAATTTCTCCTTTACATTTCCCCATACTACTTGGTTACAAATTGGTCTTACTGATTATATGGGACAGTTACAGTATGGCTTCCTACAGGAAAATTATAAACATTTATTGGATTTACTAAATTTGTTATTAACAACATTGTTTCTTCCTCTCTAATCCTTAAGCCTCCCACTTATTTTATAGATACCTCAATGAATGGTAAGTATGCCATTGTTGGTCCTGACATCCAAAAATCCTCTGTTGGGCCATATCATTCTATTCAATGTTCTGAACTCTTTACATTAATTTAATTACTAACAAAAATACACAAACCTTTAAACATAGTGTCTGACTCTCAGTATGTTGTCCAGCTCTTCCCCCATATAGTTACAGCCTCCTTACATTCTACTGACCCTACACTATTCACACTTTTTTCACAACTTCAGTCTTTGTTACAAGATTGTATCTGTCCTTTATATATCACTCATATCCATTCACATTCAAACCTACCTGGACCTTTAGCTGAGGGTAATGACTTGGCTAATGCCCTGTCTATGCCTATATTTTCTACACCTCAACAAAAACATTCTGCCTTATATTCAAATACTTTTCATCTACACAATGCCTATAAAATCCCTCTTTCTCAAACATGCTCAATTGTACACTCCTGTTCTATTTGTGTCCCCCTTCATACTTCTACTACCCCCAGAGACTCTACATTCTAATCATATCTAACAAACTAATTTTACACATTTTCCCACACAAGGAGCCAATCTTTTTTTCATGGTTATTACCCATTCATCCTTTGTTTAAACAGTACCTACAAAGAAAGGTCCCTTCCCACAATTACCTTTCACATTATTTACTATCCAATTTTTACTTCTCCCCAAATCCCACTCCTCAACTCATGCTAATTCACATTTTATTTCCTCTTCAAAACCACTTCTACTGGAACCTATTCCAGTTGTAGTAAACCAGGTCAAATAAAAATAATGGGAAAGAAATATGCTCTTATCACCTTAGGTGATGGATCAGATGTTTGGGCTCTGCTCTGTTGTATCTGCCACCGACACCCAGACACAGGAGAAAAGATGGGTCAACACCATGACAACGTTGACACAGAAAACAGCAGACATGACCATACATCAGGCATCTCATAAGAGACCTCGCTCCACCAAATCACAAACATCTCCATATCCCACATGGGCTCAAATGAAGAATTCATCCAGAAAAGCTGAAGCTACTGTTCACAATTCAGGAACCCCCTGACACCTGAATGTCTTCTGCTTGCCATGATGGCAATCCTAACCTGTGCTTCAGGGGTGGGTGCTTATAATTACACCTACTGTGCATACATCCCTTTTCCCCCTCTTTTGCAGATATTGGATTGGACTGACCATGCCCTTTAATGTACACCAATGACTCATTTCATTTTCCCCCTCCTTGGGAAATGGGGCCTTTCCCCAAATCTGAAGAGGAAGGAACTAAAGTTAATATATCTTTGGGATTCTCCACTCTCCATATATGCTTTGAGATGCTTGATGTATGCCTGAAAATATTTCCTCAATGATGGTGATACAATCGTGCCAATCAGACTGGATTTCACATAGACTTTCATGTCAGTGTTTCCTTTCTGTTCAATTTTACTAAGAAAAAATATATCAAAGGTCAAGTAGGTAACAAGACTTACCGGGAGCTTTTACCACCTGAGGAACCATGTGAAGCAGTATCCTGGACTCATCAACACGAGGACCTGATACCTTTGTGGAGTAACTGTTGAGGTCCATTTGACAAGATTGCTACATTATATAATTACACCTTTATTGACTGGGGACCACATGGGTACTTTAATAGTTGTAATACTTTCTCTTGTAATGGCTCTTCAGATAATACTTTTAACAGAACTTATTTTAGTCACACAACTTCCAGCTTATGGAGCAACACAGATGCAGTTCTTTCATGGACAAATGGAGGTTTGTCATCTCCCCATCCTCGAATGGTTCACCCCCTAAGTCCTAAACAATGACATATTTGAAATACTCCTGCTGCTTTACACGAATTCATAAGAACTATTGACTAAACAATTGTTATAATACCTCAGAACTACATCATAATTTATACTTTCTCTGGATATGTATGTTCCTGTGTTAAACCTTTCTTAATAGCCATTGGAAAATTCACTTTAAATGATTCACTAAAAATGTTGTCTTATATAGATTGTTCTTTATATTCATGTTTCAATCACACTATTCCTTTCAATTCATCCTCTAACAGTATTGTATTACTACCTCAGAGGTTAAGATTATGGTTACCTGTTCATTTACCAGAACCTTGGATAGACTCTTTGTTACTGCATGAATTATTTTTTTTACCTTTCTGTAGAACAAAACGTTTCATTACTTGGATCATAACAGACATTTTTGGGTTTATAACAATTATCACAATAGGAACAGTTTCAGGCATGACCCTACATAACTCTATACAAAATCATAATTTCATTACCAGATGGCACAACCAGTCACACTCACTTTGGGCTCAGCAACGACAGATTTGCTGCCCAAATTTCTGAACTTCGAGATACTATTATCTGGTTAGGAGATAATGTTGATCAATTGCCTCAACTGTTAAACCTACATTCCCATTGAAAATTTTCTACCTTTTGTTTAATTAATACCCTCTATAACTCTACTAAACACCCTTGGAAGAAGGTGAAGAATCACCTTCTAGACCTCTGGCATAATTTCTCCTTAGATATTTCAGAGATAGAAAAAGACAGAACAGACATTTGCTCATACCCCCCTGAACTGTTTTCCTCAGATTTTTATGATGCTCTGTTGTCTACCCTGTCTAAATTAAACCCAGTACATTGGTTTTCTGGGGCTTCATTACTCCCTTTTATAATTGGACTTTGCTCAATTCTTTTTTTTTTATTAATTTTATTTATTTCTGTATGTGTACGAATGTATTGTCTGCATGCAAGTCTGTGCACCCGTGTCGTGCAATGCCGCGGAGGTCAGAAGTGGGCGTCAGATTCCCCTGGAGCTGGAGTTCTCCTGGAGTTGGAGTTTCAGACGGTTCTCAGCCGCCATGTGGGTGCTGGGGATCGAACCCGGGTCCTCTGCAAGAGCGGTCGGCGCTCTTAACCGCTAGGCCATCTCTCCAGCCCTCAATTCTTTTATTTTGCATAGGATTCTGATGAGCCTGGTGGCACTCTTCAGGAACCCATGAGAAATTTATAGCTCTTACTGTTGGTCTTAACAAAAAAATGGGGAATTGTGGAGTTGTGAATTCTCTGGCTGGATGAATGTCAAAGGCTTGATAGAAGCCTCTCAAAAAGTTGGCAGAGGACTGACTTGGTATGATTGTGTTTGAATGCTTGGGCTTGGTAGAAGCTTGCAGAGTTTAGCTAAGACTCCGCCCTTGATTGTTTATACTTAGAATGTCAACACAGAAATTGTTAGACATATTATTGCTGAAACCCAATGTCACTATGTTCCCTGTTTACTTTTATGGCTAGGCCTGCTGAACCATGAATTCCGTTCCTCTCCTGAAGCCTTCCTTACATCTAGCACGTATACATTGTGTAGTTTTCTGTAATTGTCTTTGGAAAACCTCTGCAACCTGTGAGAGATATAAAAGCTTAAGATTCAGAAATAAAACTTTGTCAGCTTTTCTTTGAGTTGGTTGTCTGTGTCCTACATCAGAGTGGTGTTCCAGGTCTCAGAACCTAGATTTCCACACACAAGACCCTTTCAGATTCTTCCTGTTTTGCTCCATTAGGATGTGTATTAGTAGGGGATGGAGAAATAGCCTAGCGGTTAAGAGCACTGACTGCTCTTGCAGAGGACCAAGGTTCAATCCCCAGCACCCACATGGTGGCCAAGAACCGTCCGTAACTCCAATTCCAGGAAAACTCCAGCTCCAAGGGAATCCGAGACCGTCTTCTGACCTCCATGGCATTGCATGACACCGGTGCACAAACCTGCATGCAGACAGTACATTCATACACTTATAGAAATAAATAAAATTTAAAAAAATAAATAAAAATTTAAAAAAATTAAAAATTTAAAAAAGGATGTGTATTAGTTTATTTATTTATTTATATATGTGTATGATTGTACTATATGCATGCAGGTTTGTGTACCCATGTCGTGCAATGCTGCAGAGGTCAGAAGAGGGTGTCGGATTCCCCTGGAACTGGAGTTCTCCTGGAATTGGAGTTACAGACGGTTCTCAGCCTCCATGTGGGTGCTGGGGATCGAACCTGGGTCCTTTGTAATAGTGGTCGGCACTCTTAACCGCTAGGCCATCTCTCCAGCCCATATTAGTTACTTTTTATTGCTGTGACAAAACACCATGACCAAAAGTTCCAGAGGGAGAGTCCTGAAGGTTCTGAGACGTGGCAGCAGGGAGCTGGGGCCAGAGTGGAGACATCGTATCTTCACACACAAACATGAGCAGGAGAGCAGACTGAAGTGGAGCTGAAGTGATAAACTCTCAAAGCTTATGGGGGACATTTCTTATCCTCAAACCACCGTACTCCCTGTCTGTCAAAGGCTCATGGCCATATCTTAATGCAATATGCATTTAATCCAACTTTAAAGGGCCCCCCATCATCTTTACCAGTCTCAACATTATTTAAAAGCCAGAAGTCTGTTTTGAGAATGGACCCCCCCCATAAAATAAAAGATAAATTACCTACTTCCAACATATACTGACACAAAATGTACATTTCAATTCTGAAAGACAGAAATGAGACACAGTAAGGAAATACTGAAGCAAAGCAAACACTGACTCCTGCAGCTCCATGTCCAGTAAGGGTAACTCTAGTTTTAAAGAGTTTAGATGGCTTAGTGCCTCTAGCTTTGCTGTTCAAAACATACGTCCCTCACTTGGGCTAGCTCAATTTCCTGTAAGCGGCTCTCCTTTGCAGATCTATCAGGGTGATGGCATCTCTAACATGTTGGGGTCTCCACTACAACCCAGGCTTCCCTTTCTCAGTTTCATGCAGTGGCCTCTAAGGACCTCCTGGTGTCTTAAATCTTTCTTGCAGAGGCTCCCGTGGCACTTGTTGCCAGGCTCAGCAGCTCTCTGAAACCACAAAGGAAGAAGACCCTGGCCTCTTGAACCACATTTGCAGCAGCTTTTGTCTGTTGTTGCTTTCTAGGAGCAAGAATCACTTTCTCTTTTGTACTTTGGAAGCTTAGCTGAGGGGATCTTATCTGAGAGCACCCTTCCCATTGTTTCAGTGCGGAGTAGAAGACTTCTCTTTAATGGTGTTAAGCTCTTTAATAATTATAGCCTCTCTTTCAGCATACCCCTTGGCTATAACATTAAGCTTCCTAGTGTAGTGCTCTTTCTCTCCAAACTGTGTATATTTTGTATTTTTTCTGCCCCCCCCTTTTTTTTGAGTCCCAGCTGGCCTGGAGCTCGCTCTGTAAACCAGGCTGGCCTTGAACTCACAGAGATCCACCTGCCTCTGCCTGGGATTAAAGGCATGGGCCACCACCCCCAGCTCTGACCCACTTTTTCATTATAAACCTGCATAGGAGTTATCAGCAACAACCATGACACAAACTCAACATTATGCTGTCTTGAAATTTCCTTTGCCAAATAAATTTGTCCATTATCTTTTTTTTTTATTTTTATTTTTTTTGGTCTTTTCGAGACAGGGTCTCCCTGTAGCCCCAGCTGTCCTGGAACTCACTTTGAAGACCAGGCTGGCCTTGAACTCACAAAGATCCGCCTGCCTCTGCCTCCCAAGTGCTAGGATTGTCCATTATCTTTTAATTTAGCCTTTTGTACATTCTCAGAACATGGACAGAAAATAGCCAGATCCTTTGCCAAATTATCACAGGAATGGCTTATGGCCCAATTGCTAATAGAGACTTTGATCCTTTCTGAAACCTCTTGAGCTCTCTGTACTACTTTCATCACTACTGTCTTCTAGAATGGCCCATTAAGTTCTGCTTAAGGCTGCTGTGATGGTTAATCCTGGGTGTCAACTTGACTGGACTAAGGAACAAATAAGAGAAAAGGGTCTTCTGATTGGACCACCTCAACCCGGATGGCCCACCCCAAATGTGGGTGTTACCTTCTGCCGGTAGGCAGTATTTAAGGCCACGGCAGTGGGAGCTGGTCCCTTTTTTTCCTCCTGTGGCTTGCTTCTCTCATCTGGTGAGTTTGTCTTGCTGCGGTGATCAACCTTTCGGATCCCAGCGTGTACTGAGACTGGCAGATCTCCTGGAATCCATTCGGGCCTTCAGAACTAGACTGGGACTCCTGAGACATCCAGCCTTGCGGACTGAGCAGTTCCCTGGATTCCCGGCCTCTCCAGTTCAGCGCTACGGTTGAGCTCCGTCACGTGAGCAAATCAATAAGTTGTAAAATATATATATTCATCCTTGCTTCTGTTTCTTTAGAACTAAACCCGGTGACGAATCAGGCTGCTCTGCCCCTTTAGGCCATATGATCCAGCAGACTCCATGGTGCTGTGAAGGTATCAGTGGCCGATAGAGATGCTGTCTGAGTCTGTGGTAGGCTACCATGAAGGGAATCACAGCGGAGGCCCGTGGGATTGTTGGAGCAAGGCTTACCTTCATCTGCTAAACAACTATTCTCCTTTTGAGAGACAGCTCTTAGCCTGCTATTGGGCCTTAGTGGAAACTGAACGTTTGACAATGGGCCACACAAGTCACCATGAGACCTAGCTCAGCCATCCATGACTGGGGTTATCTGACCCACCCAGAACCATAAAGTATTTTTTTTTTTTTTTTTTTGTTTTTTTTTTTTTTTTTTTTTTTTTTTTTTTTTTTTGGATGTGCACAGCAAAAGTCATTATTCAAATGAAGTGGTTATAAAATACGTGTGACCAGGCCAGGCAGGCCCTGAGGGCACAAGCAAGCTACATGTAAGAAGTTGCCCAAATGTCTTTGTTGCCACTCCTGTTACAATGACCCTGTGCTTAAGCATGCACCTATGGCTTCATGGGGTTTGCCCTATGATAGTTAGACAAGGAAGAGAAGACTAGGCGCCTGGTTTACTGATGGGTTCTGCACTGCTATGCAGGAACCACCAGTGGTGGGCAGCTGAAGCATTACAGCCATTTCTGAAACAACACCTAAATGACACTGGTGAAGGAAAGAATGTCTTACAGTGGGCAGAACATCAGGCAGTGCACATGGTTTAGGGCATTTTGCCTGGATGGAGAAATGGCCAGAGTTCGATTATATACTGATTCAGGCTGTAGCCAATGGTTTGGTGGATGGTCAGGGACTCGGAAGGAGCATGACTGGAAATTTGTGAGAAAGACATTTGGGGAAGAAGTATGTGGATCAGAGCTCTCTGAATGGTCAAAGGATGTGAAGATTACTTGTGTCTCATGTAACTGCTCATCCATAGGTGATCTCAGCAGAGGATAGTTTAATAATCAAGTAGATCAGATGACTCGATTCTGTGGATAGTCAGCCTCCTTCTCCAGGCTATCTCTGTTGTTGCTCAATGGGCCCATGAACAACGGGGCATGGGTTGGGGTGGGGGCAGAGATGGAGGGGGGTGAGTGTATGGGGGGGGTGCATGGGGCTCGGCAGCATGGACTTCCACTCACCTAAGGCTGATCTGACTACAGCTGCTGCTGAGTGCAGTATTTGCCAAAAGCAGAGACCACATTGAGCCCCCGCATATGGGGCTATTCCCCGGGGTGACCACCGAACCTGGTGGCAGGTTACTAATTGGTGACCACTTCCATCATGGAGAGGGGATGGTGTTTTTGTCCTTACAAGAATAGATACTTATTCTGGTTAGGATTTGCCTTTCCTGATGTAATGCTTCGCCAAACTACCATCAGGGACTTACAGAATGCCTTATTCAACGTCATGGTATTCCTCACAGCATCGCTTCTGACCAAGGAGACTCACTTCACAGCAAAAGAAGATGTGACAGTGGGCCCATGGTCATGGTTCACTGGTCTTACCATGTTCCCCCATCCAACCCAGAAGCAGCTGGCTTGATAGAACATGGAATGGCCTCTTGAAACACAGTTACAGCCCAATTAGGTAGCAAATACCTGGAGGTTGTGGGTAAGGTTCTCCAGCAGGCAGTAATCCTTGGATCAGCAACCCACTGTATGGTACTGTTTCTCCTATAGCCAGAATTCATGGGTCCAGGATCCAAGGGGTGGAAGTGGATAGTGGATAGTGAGTGATTCCACTCACTATCACCCCTAGTGACCCAATAGGAAAATTTTTGCTTCCTCTACCCACAACCTTGCGTTCTGCTGGTCTAGAAGTTTTGGCTCCAAAGGGCGGAGTGCTTTTGCCAGGAGATACAGCACACATTCCCATTGAACTGGAAGCTAAGACTTCCCCTGGCCACTTTGGGCTTCTACTGCCTTAAGCCAACAGGCCTTTACAGGAGGAATAACAGTAGGAGGAGCGTGATTGATCAGACTACCAGGATTAAATTGGACTTTTTTTCCACAATGGGGGCAAGAAATTATGTCTGGAAGGCCGGAGATGCTGTCAGGGCGCCTTCTGGTGCTACCATGTCCTATGATTAAGGTCAATGGGAAACTCCAACAACCCAAACCAGACAGGACAACAAATGGCCCAGACCCTTCAGGGATGAAGGTATGGGTCCAAGGGAAAGAGCCAAGACCTGCAGAGGTGCTGTGCTGATGGTGGAGGAAATACAGAAGGGTAGTAGAAGCAGGTAGTCATAAATATCACTGAAGCCACGGGACCAGTTGCAGAATGTGGATTATAACAGATATTAACTTTTGTCCTAATTGGTTAAGAATGTGCTTGTTCAGATATGTATATATATAGAGATAGATATATATATATATTATATATGTATAAATTAAGCAATCTTGTGTTGTTCCCTTTTGATGTGCAACTGAGATAAGTGTTTATGTTGTCATATTTAGATTATTAGATACTGAAGGACTAAGTGTTTCTCAAGGACATTACCACCTACTTAAGATATAATGCTTTGCTATTGCACATGAGACACTTATAACATGTTAGGTGGAATTACGACCTTGCCATTGTTTGCAATTGACATTTAAGCATAACATACGGAGAGGCTATTTATTTTTTTTTAATTTTTTAAAATTGTATTTTATTTATTTCGTATGTGTTAGAATGTACTGTAGCGCATTCAAAGTGTGTGCACGCCAGGTGTCTGCATGCCGGGAGGTCAGAAGAGGGTTGTCGGATCCCCTGGAACTGGAGTTTCTCCTGGAACTGGAGTTTTGTAATTGGAGTTACAGACGTTTATTAGCCGCCATGTGGGTGTCTGGGGATCGAAACCCAGGTCCTCTGTAAGAGTGGTCGATGCTCTTAACCACTAGGCCATCTCTCCAGCCCCCAGGAGAGGCTATTTATTGGGTGTCAAGTTGACAAGGGGTGGACTTGTGATGGTTAATCCTGGGTGTCAACTTGACTGCACTAAGGAAGAAATAAGAGAAAAGGATCTTTGGATTAGACCGCCTCAACCCGGATGGCCCACCCCAAATGTGGGCATTACCTTCTGCCGGCAGACAGTATTAAAGGCCACGGCAGAGGGAGCTGGTCCCTTTTTTCCTGCGGCTTGCCTCTCTCTCACTGGTGAGTTTGTCTTGCTGCTGTGATCAACTCTTTGGATCCCAGCGTGTACTGAGACCGGCAGATCTCCTGGAATCCACCGGGCCTTCAGCACCAGATTGGGACTACTGAGACATCCAGCCTTTCAGACTGAGCAGTTCCCTGGATTCTCAGCCTCTCCAGTTCGGCAAGGCTACTGTTGGATTACTTGAGGTCTGTCACATGAGCAAATCAATAAATTGTATATAGCTATATATTCATCCTGTTGCTTCTGTTTCTTTTTTTTATTATTATTTTATTTATTTCCGTATGTGTATGAATGTATTGTCTGCATGCAGGTCTGTGCACCCGTGTCGTGCAATGCTGCGGAGGTCAGAAGAGGGTGTCGGAGTCCCCTGGAACTGGAGTTCTCCTGGAATTGGAGTTTCAGACGGCTCTCGGCCGCCATGTGGGTGCTGGGGATCGAACCCGGGTCCTCTGAAAGAGCGGTCGGTGCTCTTAACCGCTAGGCCATCTCTCCAGCCCTGCTTCTATTTCTTTAGAGAACCCTGACTAATACAACTTGGTTCCTCGGGTGGTAAAAGCTCCCAGTAAGTCTTGTTACTTACTTGACCTTTGATATATTTTTTCTTAGTAAAATTGAACAGAAAGGAAACACTGACATGAAAGTCTATGTGAAATCCAGTCTGATTGGCATGATTGTATCCCCATCATTGAGGAAATATTTTCAGGCATACATCAAGCATCTCAAAATATACAGAGAGTGGAGAATCCCAAATATATATTAACTTTAGTTCCTTCCTCTTCAGGTTTGGGGAAAGGCCCCATTTCCCAAGGAGGGGGAAATGTGTATATTAAAGGGCATGGTCGGTCCAATCCAATATCTGCAAAAGAGGGGGAAAAGGGATGTATGCACAGTAGGTGTAATTATAAGTACTCACCCCTGAAGCACAGGTTAGGATTGCCATCAGGGCAAGCAGAAGACGATCAGGTGTCAGGGGGTTCCTGAATTGTGAACAGTAGCTTCAGCTTTTCTGGATAAATTCTTCATTTGAGCTTATGTGGGATATGGAGATGTTTGTGATTTGGTGGAGCGAGGTCTCTTACGAGATGCCTGATGTATGGTCATGTCTGCTGTTTTCTGTGTCAACGTTGTCATGGTGTTGACCCATCTTTTCTCCTGTGTCTGGGTGTCAGTGGCAGATACAACAGAGCAGAGCCCAAATGTCTTATCCATCACCTCCGGTGATAAGAGCATATTTCTTTCCCATTATTTTTAATTGACCTGGTTTACTACAACTGGAATAGGTTCCAGTAGAAGTGGTTTTGAAGAGAAAGTAAAATATGAATTAGCATGAGTTGAGGAGTGGGATTTGGGAGAAGTAAAAATTGATAGTAAATAATGCCAAAGGTAATTGTGAAAAGGGACCATATGTGGCTGCTATTTCCCCCTTTTTGTTTTTTTAATTGTTGTTTTAAGGTATGGTTAGCTTGCTCAATGAGAGTTTGACCTTGAGGATTATAAGGAATACCTGTTATATGTTTGATGGACATTTTTTTGTAAAATTAGTAAAATTTTTTCATGTAAATGTAGCACTATTATTAGTTTTTAATTGTGATACCCATAATTGGAAAGGTAGCAAGTAATGTACGTATAGTAGTTTTAGTTGTTTTAGATTTTGTCGGAATTGTCCAAATAAAGGATGAATGGGTATCAATAACTACAAAAAGAAGATTGGCTCCTGGTGTGGGAAAGTGAGTAAAATTAGCTTATTAGATATGGTTAGAATGTAGTCCACGGGGAGTAGAGTCTCTGGGGGTAGGAGAAGCATGGAGGGGTCACAAACAGAACAGGAGCGTACAATTGAGCATGCCTGATAAAGAGGGCTTTTGTAAGCATTGTGTAAACAAAAAGCATTTGAATGTAAGGCGAATGTTCTTGTTGAGGTGTAGAAAATATAGGCATAGTCAGGGCATTAGCCAAGTCATTACCCTCAGCTAAAGGTCCAGGTAGGTTTGAATGTGAACGGATATGAGTGATATATAAAGGACAAGTATGATCTTGTAACAAAGACTGAAGTTGTGAAAAAAAGAGTGAATAGTGTAGGGTCAGTAGAGTGTAAGGAGGCTGTAACTATATGGAGGAAGAGCTGGACAACATGCTGAGACTCAGATACTATGTTTTAAGGTTTGTGTATTTTTGTTAGTAATTGAATTAATGTAAAGAGTTTAGAACATTAAATAGAATGATATGACCCAGCAGAGGATTCCTGGATGTCAGGACCATTCATTGAGGTATCTGTAAAATAAGTGGGAGCTTTAGGGATTGGAGAGGAAGAAACAATATTGTTAATAACAAATTTAGTACATTTGGGGCTGGAGAGATAGCCTAGCGTTTAAGAGCACCGACTGCTCTTGCAGAGGACCCAGATTCAATCCCCAGCACCCACATGGCGGCTGAGAACTGGCTGTAACTCCAATTCCAGAACTCCAGTTCCAGGGGAATCCGACACCCTCTTCTGACCTCCGCAGCATTGCACAACACGGGCGCACAAACCTACATGCAGACAGTACACTCACACACATACAAAAAAATAAATAAAATTTAAAAAAACAACAAATTTAGTACATTTAATAAATGTTTATAATTTTCCTGTAGGAAGCCATACTGTAACTGTTCCATATAATCAGTAAGACCAATTTGTAACCAAGTAGTATGGGAAAATGTAAAGGAGAACTTTTTCTTAGTAATGGGTAAAAATATAATATTTGGGTCCTTTGTCAACATGTATACAATGCATCGTCAAGAGGTAGTTAAGAGTCGTCCTATTAATTGGACATAAGATAAATGTTTTTGTTGTTTTGAGTGAAGATAAACCCATTTTAATGGTAATAATTCCTGAGTAATAATGGCAGTGGGAGTACGTGCAGAGGGAATCATCACAGGTTGTATTGGCAAGTTATAATCAACTTTGTGAAGAAAGGTATCCTTAATTTGTTGTTTTACTAGTTGTAATTTTAATAAGGCATCAGGAGATAGCGCTCGAGGGCTATTAAGCGCTGAATCACCTTTTAAAGTAGAAAATAAATAGTGTTGAAGTAAGAATGTCTAGAGATGGTCGAAGCCAATTAATATTTTTTAATTTTTGAAGGTTATTGAGAGTTTTTAGATAATTACGTTTAAAAGAAAGTTTTTGGGGTTTGATTTTAGTTTGGTTTACTATGTAACCAAGATATGAAACAGGAGTGGTACTTTGAATTTTTTTTTTAGGTGTTAAGATAAGCCCATATTTTTGTAATTTAGAAACTTTTTGAAAAGAGTGTTTAAAGTACTTTGTTTTTTATTAGAAATTAATATATCATTTATATAATGAATAATATAACAAGTAGAATATTTGGCTCTTAAAGGTTGCAGAGCCTGATCTACATACCATTGGCAGATAATTTTTATTTCTTGAGGTAGGACAGTTTATTAGTATCTCTGTAAGGGAGCTTTGTAGTTTGGTTAGGGTAAAGAAAATGTAAATCTGGGATGGTCCTAAGGGTGGAAAGGAATAGTGAAAAAACAATCTTGTAAATTAATAACAATAAGTGGCCATTTATCAGGGATGTAGGCGGGGGAGGGCAAGCCTGATTGTAACAGGCCCATGGGAATTAAATTGTTATTAACATTTTTTAGATTAATAAGTATGTGTTATTTTTCAGATTTTTTTATAGTAAATATAGGGGAATTTTAAGGTGAGGTGGTAAATTTTAAATGGCCCTCCTTAAGTTGTTTAATATCATTGATAGTCCTTAATTTTTCATAGTGAGGGGCCACTGAGGGGTCCAGATAGGGTCATTAGATTTCCAATATATTTTTAGCAGCTGTAATTCAGTGGCCCCTATGAAAAAAGATTCAAGAATGGAGATTTTTGCATTGGTTTGCTGTAGAAAATCATGTCCCCATAAATTAACAGGCAGTGGAGTGATAAAAGACTAGAAATGCTAAAATGTTATCAGCCCCTTGTGCTCTTAAATCTCACACTGATAAAAGTTCGTTCAGCTGATGGCGAGCCTACTCCTGACAGAGCAGCCTTGGCTCTTTCTTTAGGCCAGGAATTAGGCCATTTCTTGGTGTGAATGATTGAAACATCAGCTCCTGTATCTAACATTGCCAGTAAATGTCTTTCCTTTTATATAAAGGGTCAACATGGGTCTAAAATGTTCCTGGAGTAGGGTGGTCAGTGCAGCAAATGGGGTGGTGCTGCCAAAGTCTCCAGTTTTATTATTATTAGTTCTATTCTTAGGATGACAATATGGAAGGAGTAACAGTTGTGTAATGAATTCTCCTTTAGGGACTCTAAGATTTCTGGATAGATGCAACATAAGAGAAATTTCTCCTTGATAATCTTCATCTATAGCATTAGTATGAACTATAAGACCCAACATAGTGCAGCTACTTCGTCCTAATAATAGTTTAACTGTGTTTTTTGGCATAGGGCCATAATGTTCTGTTGGTATTTTATGAGGATTATGTATAAAAAGTAACTCCAAGGTTTTAGGGGCTATAATACCAATAGCAGTATTGTTCTTAGTAGCTGTTTGTAATAACAAAATATTAGGTTTATTATTTAAAGCTTGTATTCCCTCAATTTGTCTGGGGCCTAGGGCAGGCCCCTGTATTAGCTTCCCTGATGCAGTTTGTCTTTGTCCTGTATTAGGGTTTTTTTCTTACCAAATTTAGATCTACATTCTCTAAGCCAATGAACCCCTTTTTTGCACCTAGGGCACACTCCAGGGGTTTTTTTTCTGCAGAAGAATTAACAGGGTTTTTAGGAAGTTGATTAGGGACACCACAGTCTTTACATATATGTTCCATTTTGTCATAGTTGCAACATTTAACATTAGATGCTCAAGTTTCTAGAGCTGTTATTTTAGCCTTATGTTTGATAGAGCCAATATTCCTATAAGCCTTCATGTAATCCATAGTTGTTCCTGAATTTTTTATTTGTCTGATAACTTCTTGGCAATCTTTATTAGCATTATCATTAGCCAGTTGTTTAAGAAGGATCTGTTGTTGTACAGTAGTATTTTTTATAGTTTAAAAAAATTTTTTTTATTAATTTTATTTATTTCTGTATGTGTATGAATGTACTGTCTGCATGCAAGTTTGTGCACCCGTGTCGTGCAATGCCGCGGAGGTCAGAAGAGGGCGTCGGATCCCTGGAACTGGAGTTCTCCTGGAATTGGAGTTTCAGACGGTTCTCGGCCGCCATGTGGGTGTTGGGGATCGAACCCGGGTCCTCTGTAAGAGCGGTCGGCGCTCTTAACCGCTAGGCCATCTCTCCAGCCCTATAGTTTTTTTAATAGTAAATCTTGTAATTTACTAATAAATTGAGTATAATCTTTAGAAGGACCTTGTACAATTTTTACAAAAGATCTTCCAGCTGTATTTGTGTCAATTTTTTTTCATGTTCTAATGGCTACCTCCTTAATTCAGTACATCATAGGCAATTGGATTTGATCTGATTGAGACTGAGTATTTGCCACTGTCTCTGTGCCTGGTAGCATGTCATAAGTTAAATAGGCAGGACTACCACAAGAAATATGATCCTGTAATATTTGTTTAGCTTTATCAGAAACCCATATTTGCCATTGTAAAAATTGTTGAGGTGTAAGTATCATTTTTGCTAAAAATGAAGAAAAATCATGCAGGAGCCAATTATTCACCTAGGTTTTCAAGAACTTAATATTAAATTTACAAGTTGCTCCATAAAGGGTGCAGGCCTTTTTGAAACTGGTCATAACATCAAACCCCAATGCATTCCAAGAGTTAATACCTTGCTGTGGGTGGTTAAAGAAAACTGGAAGAGCAAGCCAAGGAGGATATTCGTGAGGAGGAGGCAGCGCAGATTTATTGCTATTTAGAAAAGGCGAAGTAGTGGGGAAATTTATCTGAGAAGTAGTAGGTGGGTTAGGGGCAGAAGGAGCCATCAGGGAAGCTGGATTTGGAAAACCTTGGGGGGGGGACTCTTGCTGGAGGTGTCTGCGGCCACCCCCTGCAAGGGAATCACCTCACCGAACATGATAGCTTTCTCAGCAAAAACACAACTTTTATCATCTTTATTAATTTCATATTCATGTAAGGATTTAACTGTAGAGGCTTTAATATCACATGATTTTCCTTCCAGTCTTATCAAAACTGAGCGAATGAATAAATTGCCAGTGAAACCCACCAATCTGGAGGGATTTATTTTCTTGCTTATAAGCCTTTTATACATTTACTTTCACTTTCTCCCATGACTCTAAATCCAGTGCCGAAGTACCTTCAACCACGGATTGCATTCTAAAACTATTTTATAACATGTTACTAACTGAGAGAGTAAAACTTTAACATTTATCTCCAAAAAATGATGACTTAATGTAACAAATGGATTTGTGCTGACCTGGTGTCCCGTTGCTGCTTATCTCGTTCTGCAGGAGTCGGTGGCCTGTTCAGTTTATCATTCAGGTCCCTGTTCGGCACGCCATTTGTGTGGAACTCCAGGTTCCAAGACCTGCACCACCACTCTGATGTAGGACATGAACAATCAACTCGAAGGAAGGCTGACAAAGTTTTATTTCTGAATCTTAAGCTTTTTTTTTTTTTTTTTTGGTCTTTTCAAGACAGGGTCTCCCTGTAGCCCCAGCTGTCCTGGAATTCTCTCTGTAGACCAGGCTGGCCTTGAACTCACAAAGATCCACCTGCCTCTGCCTCCCAAGTGCTAGGATTAAAGGCGTGCGCCACCACGCCCAGCTTGAATCTTAAGCTTTTATATATCTCACAGGTTGCAGAGGTTTTCCAAGGACAATTACAGAAAGCTACACAGTGTATATGTGCTAGATGCAAGGAAGGCTTCAGGAGAGGAACAGAATTCAAGTTTCAACAGGCCTAGCCATAAAAGTAAACAGGGAACATAGTGACATTGGGTTTCAGCAATAATATGTGTGGGGTCACCACTGGGATTCATGGCTGGGCCCAGTTAATCCTAAGAGTACCCATGTGGGAAGACCTTGCAGGAAACCAAACCACTTCTAGGCAGGTGGAGGTTTGAACGCAGAGAGAGAAAGAGAGTGTATTCCAACATGTCCGCTTAAATATCCATCATGACTCAATTCGTCACTACACCCCACCCCATAGGTGTGGCCAGGGAGGTACCATTGGCCTAGAACCAACCCCATGGGTTTGGCCAGAGAGGTACCATTGGCTCACTCTAAGTTTTCCCCAAAATATGTCTAACAATTTCTGTGTTGACATTCTAAGTATAAACAATCAAGGGCGGAGTCTTAGCAAAACTCTGCAAGCTTCTACCAAGCCCAAGCATTCAAACACAATCATACCAAGTCGGCCCTCTGCCAACTTTTTGAGAGGCTTCTTTCAAGCCTTTGACATTCATCCAGCCAGAGAATTCATAACTCCACAGTCTTGATTCATAGTTACTGCCCCTGCATGTGGCATGATGTTTGTAGCATTCCTGTGATTTTGAATTTCGCAGCTCTCTGCCTGTACTTTCTTTTTCTCTAACTTTGCTTCACCATGTTCCTACCACGTACCCCCCATTGCCTGCCCTCCCAGTTTCCCCTACTTCTAGGCAGTACAATCAGCAACTCCCACCCCATCATCTTCTAAACTCTCAGTGGTTCATTTTGGAAAAGAGATCTTACACTCTGATGATTCTTTATGGGCCATTCAGGCCTTGTTCTGATTTTGGTAAAGGTCTTAGGGGTACCTAGAGTGGGCTCCCAAAGTTGTAATTCTTCAGCTCATTATGGAGTATACCTGTTGGAGCAAGGTAGCTGGGCCACTGCCACTTCCAGCTTCATCACAGCCCACAGAGTAATGAGTAATAGACTTCTCCCAGCAACACTGGGATGACTCTTCTTCTTCTTCTTCTTCTTCTTCTTCTTCTTCTTCTTCTTCTTCTTCTTCTTCTTCTGTGTATGAATGTACTCTCTGCACGTAGGTTGGTGCACCCGTGTTGTGCAATGTTGCAGAGGTCAGAAGAGGGTGTTGGATTCCCCTGGAGCTGGAGTTAAAGACGGTTCTCAGCCATCATGTGGGTGCTGGGGATTGAACCCAGGTCCTCTGCAAGAGCAGTCAGCACTCTCAACCACCAGGTCATCTCTCCAGCCCCCACTGGGACTCTTCTATGAAAATCAAGACACTGATAGGACCTTGATCTTTCTCTCTTCGGTGCATTTCCCTTCTAGAATTTCTTGGTTCATTTTGTTGATCATCAGAAAAATTCTAAAAGTCATGAAATTGAAGAAGAACAGGCTCTATCCTCTCCTCCTGGGAAGCTTTTGGCTTTTATAAAAATTTCTTCACACACTTAACTCTGAAGTGCTCAGCCCCAAATCAGACATCTGCATTATACTATCTCCCCACGTGGTTCAGGAAACATTGCAGAAGAAAAGGAACGATTGTAAGAGCCAGAGATTTATCGTGCTGTAAAACAGTCTTTGAGACAAGTCAGGGCCTTTGTAGTGGGGAATTCACAGTGGCTGTGGTTGCCTACACAAGACCTACACAAGATCAAGCCAGTCAACATTTCAGTATAGGTGGAAGAGGGGCTCATGAAACCCCACTCCTTCTTGAGAAGTTTTCAAAACTGAAGGCTTCTGGGATAGGGAGAGTCCCTGTCAGAATGCTCATGCTACAGTGAATGGCCCTACATCCATGAACATCATCTTGCATGTATGAGGCCCTGTGTTTAATCCCAGCATCAGAAAAAACCCACAGAAAAGCATTGCAGTAGCTTCAGCTATGACTCCCTGATGAGGTTTGGGAGATGAGCAGAAGCTCCACCCAGAAGTGGTTTGTTTGTTCACTCCTCTCTGAGTAACACTGTGGACTGAGTCATGAAGATTGGACTGCTTACTAAGAAGGTAACCAGATACAACAACTAGAAATATCTATTCTGGAAAATCCACAAATCACCATGCAGAAAGAGGGAGGGACATGCAGGGGGCCATGGTCGGGGGAGGGAACTCAGGAGAGAAGGGATGGTGGGAGGCAGGTGTTATTAGGGGGAAAGTGGGGGTAATGGGGTACTGAGACTGAGGAGGGAGGAGAGAGGTTAGAAAGGAGGAAGAAGAGGAGAGATGAATGGGTCTTGAAAGGTTAGGGAAGCCATAGGGACATGAGCTGCTTCCTAAACCCCCTGAGAAATCCATATGCAATGTCTGATTTAGGGGATATGTATACCTGGGTGCTGTATGGCAAAGAACACAGTGTCAGACAGGAAAGACCTCCTTTCAAGGTCCTGGTCAGAGTAGTCCAAAAGACTCCCAAAATATTGTAGGCTGTTGCTGGAGCTCTTGGTTAGCTCCCAGAACCTGAAGGAAAGACCCTACTGCTTAAGACAGAACATACTTTCAACACAGGACTTGAAGCAGTGGGGTGGGAACTAACCTGGAAGCCTTGTCCCTCAAGACCAGCTCTCGTAGTTCTAGAGAATACTATGCAAGCTGCTAAGAGAGAAAATCAACCAATGATCCAACCCAGACCTAAAGCCCAATAACCATAATGACTGGCACAGCAAACTCCCTCTGTTGGTGCAGTAGTGGCACTGTTATCCAGTAGGGTATTCAGCAGCTATCTAATTAGACTTGAAGCCCTCTCAATGAGAGGGAACTCATGGGTGGCAGTGTAAACACAGCCAAATACACATGGCTGGAAAGGTCATAGATCCTAGAGAAAAAAACCATCTCTGTCATATCTCCAGCCCCTTGAAATTTCTTATATGCTAAATATGGATCCTTATATTTACAGACAAGTATACCATACAGCACTCACCAAAGAAGCTTCTTTTTGCAACAGATAGAGGCAACCGCAGAATCCCACAACTGGTCACACACACAGAGGATACACACCTGAGATATGTGCAGGCCTAGGTGACACATCTACAGTGGAACCTCTACACCTAAGGCTCATGGAACATAGAGGAATGAGGAGTGGAGGGAAAACTAGTTCATCCCTCAACTCTCAGCAGTGAAGCTTTCTTATACAACAGAGTGTAATGTTCACAGAAGGCCACAACAGACCAAGTTTTAATTTTTTAATTTTTTTTTTGGTCTTTTCAAGACAGGGTCTCCCTGTAGCCCCAACTGTCCTGGAATTTGCTCTGTAGACCAGGCTGGCCTTGAACTCACAAAGATCTGCCTGCCTCTGCCTCCCAAGTGCTAGGATTAAAGGCATGCGCAGACCAAGTTTTAAAGAATAAGAGACTACAGAGTGTATGTCCCTGGACTGGACTCCTATATTAAACCTCACCTACGGCTCGGGGTCCATTGAGGAAAGATTATAAGAGCCAGAGCTGGTCTGTGGACATAGGGGAGCATAGGTTTTCAGGCCACTGGGAGCTTGTGCATGTGAACTCTGGCAATGGTGTCATCAAGTACAAGACCCATGCCAACTCAATCAAACAATCGCCCAGAGTGAAACAAGAGAAATGTGTGGTGGGCCAACCCTAGACTGGGAGACGGATTACTACTGGGTAAGGAAGAGTAGACCTTACTTATGATCTCTAGGTAGGCTGACTAGACTCCTGTGGATGAATTTGAGCCAAAAGACATCTGGGTACAAATGCTTGACTGGATACGACTTAACATGTCTGATGAAATACATGAGGTCCAGTGGGGGTTTGGGGAGCAAAGATGGAGGAGGAGGTCTAAATTTGATTAAGAACTGTTGTGTGAAATGTACAAAAGCTCAGTAAAAATTTATAAGAATAAATGTGAAAAATAAGGTAATATTAAGCCAGGAGAATATATTAAAGAGGAAGATTCTAGAGGCATCAAGACTAACATATGAAAGAAACTAATGGCAGAAGAACCAGGAGCCCTTCCTGCCACCACACACACCACTACCATCCACAACAACATCTATGCCACTGGCCAGGTGTACCAAGATAGAGCATGTCCAGAAAAAGTGCATAATATATAAATGACTCACAAAAAGGCTGCAGGGCCCTTGTTATTCTGGGGTCTTTCTCTCCAGCTCTGGTCCATTTCCAAACTAGGAAGTCTTTCTCTTAATAAACTGTCTCCTTTCCTGTCACTATCCACATGTCTCTGTCTAAATCTTTCTTCCAGGAAAACCTAAAAACCTCAGCAGATGCCCTCCAAACTCAGACCCATGGCTGGAGCACAAAATGTTTTCAGGTTTCTTGCTCTTCCTTAACAAATGTACCCATCTCACAGGCTAATCTCTTTCTTTTTTCCTTCTCTTGCCCATTTCATTTCCTCCCAGGGTACTTGTAAACAAGGGGCAAGTTCCCACAAAAGCTGTCCTGGTTAGTTTTCATTGTTAATTTGACACACACTAGAGTCATCTACTGAGGAATCTCCTCGCTCAGACTGGTCTATGGCCATGTCTTGATTATTAATGGATGTGGGAGGGCCCAGCCCACTGTGGGTGGCACCATCCCTAGGTGTGTGGTCCTGGGCTGTATAAGAAAACTAGTGAGTGTACCAGACAGCAAGCCATCAAGCAGCATTCCCCTGTGGTTTCTGCTTAAAGCTCTTGCTTGAGTTCCTGCCCCACCTTTCCTTAATGATGGGACTGTGGCATGGATGTGTGAGCCACATAAACCCTCTCCTCCCCCAAGTTGCTTTTGGTCAGAGTGTTTCATCACAGCAACAGAAAAGTAAATAGAAGAGGGCACCATGTCCTGCCTGTCCTTTCTTCTTTTCCCACCTTAGCTTACGGTGCTTGAGGGCTGGGGTAGGGTGCACCTGGAGCCTTTCCTCTGCCTTGAAGGGAAAATGGCTTGGCTTCTGCTGGGACAAAGAAGCATATGCATTGGCAGCTGGAAGGACTGCATTTAAAGTGGTGGTGCATGCCTTTAATCCTAGCACTCAGGAGGCAGAGGCAGGTGGATCTTTGTGAGTTCAAGGCCAGTCTGGTCTACACAGTGAGTTCCAGGACAGCTAGGGCTACAGGGAGACCCTGTCTTGAAAAGACAAAAATAAACAAACAAACAAACAAAAAAATAAATAAAAATAAAGTGGGAGACTCACACAATCCAGAGCTGCTAGGCCTACCCCAAACCTAGCCCTGGAGATACACGGATACCGGTAGGGACTCATATTTGAGGAATAACTGGGGTTACATATGCGTGGAGCTGCCCACTCACCATAGACAGAGGACTACCAGGTGGACAGTCAAAGATGGCAGCAATGATACAGAGAGCGGAAAATGCCAACCAAATGTGGCACAACCATGGGGGCAACCATGATAGCAGTCATGTGGATAACAACCATGATAGCGGTCATGTGGATAACAACCATGAGTCCCCAAAACACCACTGTAATCCCAGGCTTTCTTTTTTTTAATTTTATTTATTTCTGTATGTGTATGAATGTATTGTCTGCATGCAAGTCTTTGCACCCGTGACGTAAAATGCCTTGGAGGTCAGAAGAGGGTGTCAGATTCCCCTGGAACTGGAGTTCTCCTGGAATTGGAGTTTCAGACGGCTCTCGGCCTCCATGTGGGTGCTGGGTCCTCTGCAAGAGCGGTTGGCGCTCTTAACCACTAGGCCATCTCTCCAGCCCCCCAGGCTTTCTACACAGAAGGCATCTGCTTGCCCATTACCAGTCTCTTCCTTTTTTTCTTCCTTCCTTTCAACTTCCTGGAGTCATGACAGGATGATGGGTCAGGGCTTAGGTAAAAGGACTGCAATGGAAATGATGACAGCTCTTCTATGAACTCAAAATAATTCCTCAGAGTTCCATGCCTACCCTGGCTCTCAAGCTGGGAGAGGGATGGGTGGTGGAGGTAACTCTACTGCCATCCATAAGGTCCCAACACCCACAAGTTTCACACACTGATTCTATCAGATGTCTCCAGACTCCCATGTGTCTTGCGGGGCTAACCATTCAGGAGAGGGACATTTAAAGCCTGGGGCCATCTCACTAGATCCAGAGGTTGAAGAATGAAGTCACCAATAGAAATGTACCCTGCTGGAATGTAATGTGTTCCTATCAGAATCCATGAATCTCGAAGGCTAAGGTCAGGGGTGCATCTACTAAGCCAAGCAGAAAACTGTCCAGGGCTAAATGTCTGAGCCAGTCCTAAAGGCAGCAGCTTCTCTCCCTCTCACAACTCCTGGCTAACCTTGCTCTGCATTTCACTAGTACTGTGTTCTAAATGTCTGAGCCAGTCCTAGGGAAACAAGGGTCACAAGTCAGGCTGAGGCAGCAGCTTCTCTCCCTCTCACGACTCCTGGCTAACCTCGCTCTGTACTTTGCTACTGGTGTGCTCTATTTACTTAAGCTTCATCATATCCCAATGCTTTCAAATTCTCTCTGTCTGTTTACTGTAGTTCATCCCATTCCTGAGGGTATGGGGTTAGTCCCCCAGACAAAGAATGAGACATTCTCTTGAGCATCAGGTCCAGAAAACAACAACAACAGCAACAACAACAACAATTCCACCTATTTTTACTTTCAATGTGAATGTTAGTCTAGTTTTTAAAACTATGTGTCGGGCAGCTGGGCGTGGTGGCGCATGCCTTTAATCCTAGCACTTGGGAGGCAGAGGCAGGAGGATCTTTGTGAGTTCAAGGCCAGCCTGGTCTACAGAGCGAATTCCAGGACAGCTGGGGCTATAGGGAGACCCTGTCTCAAAAAGACCAAAAAAAAAAAAAAATCTATGTGTGGGGCTCGAGAGATGGCTCAGCGGTTAAGAGCACCAACGGCTCTTGCAGAGGACCGGGTTTGATTCCCAGCACCCACACGGTGGCTAAGAACTGTCTGTAACTCTAGTTCCAGGGGAATCCGACACCCTCTTCTGACCTCTGCAGTATTGCACAACATAGGTGCACCAACCTACATGCAGACAGTACACTCATACACATAAAAAATAAAAAATAAAAACTGTGTATGGGGAAGCTGTACATGTATTTGTGAGTATGGATATCCCCTGCAGCTGGAGTTACAGGTGGTTATGAGCTGCCCAACATGGGTGTTGGGAATAGAACTTGGGTCTTCAATAAGACAAATATACGCTTTTTTTATAATTTTTTTTAAATTTTTTATTTATTTCGGTATGTGTATGAATGTACTGTCTGCATGCAGGTGTGTGCACCCGTGTTGTGCAATGCCACGGAGGTCAGAAGAGGGTGTCAGATTCCCCTGGAAATGCAGTTCTCCTGAAATTGGAGTTTCAGACGGTTCTCGGCCGCCGTGTGGGTGCTGGGGATTGAACTTGGGTCCTCTGTAAGAGTGGTCGGCGCTCTTAACTGTGAGGCCATCTCTCCAGCCACCCCAATATACACTTTTAACCACTGAGTCAACTCTCCATCCCCCTAAATGGTAATCTAAACAAAAGCCAGAGCCATTCATACAAGCAAACCTCATTTCTGAACCTAGCAACCTAACAGTTTGGATCTTTTTAAAGAGTTTCTTAGTAGAGAAGCCTTTTTCCACAGAAGTAAAAGAAATAACCTTAGAGGTACTTAGAGCAGGGTCTTACATCCCAATGTCATGGGACTTAGTCCTGGGAGAGTGGCAATACAAATAGGTGGTTCAAAGCCCAGCTGGGGAAAGAGTATCCCCCCAATAGTTGGGGTCTCAAACCAATGTTTCTAATTCATCTGCAACTATGCTCAGAGTCACCCAGTTGTGATGACAGGAAGAGGAAGCTACAGCCTGCAAGATCCTTTGAGGACTCAGCATGGGCAGGATGGATGCCTTCTCCACTGCAGAGGTCTTCAATTTCCTGATGAAACTCACCTTCAGTTCCCTTGGACCCCTATTATGGTATCTCCTCAAGAATTGGAATAAGTTCACTCCTGAGACCCTAAAGAAAAAAGAGGGCAATGTATCACTATAACAGTGCTTGGCTTCAATACAAGCTGGGTGAATGGGGAATTTGGCCAGGAAAATGAACACTTAAGCTACACCACCATCCTGCAACTGGACTTATTCTGTAGGGATAAAAAGAAATGATCTGATGTAGCCTATGTTCAGGCCTTCATGGCTTTCTACAAGAATAGAAAAGAGAAAAAAGACACCTCTGATGTCCTGGTATGTGTCCAATCCCTGATTTCCCAACAGAAAACAATGGGTAGCAGGACTTAGCTGAAAAATCCTCTTGCACTCTGTGGAGCTCTACCCCATCTCCATATTCTCCCATTTACCCCAAGTCACCAGAGAGAAGGAAGTCCTGACATACAGGGTATGTAAGGAGTGAGGCTCCTGTTAACCAGCTACTATGCCCATGGATTCCTGTGAAGGGGAACATCTACATTTTTTTTTTAATTTTAATTTTTTTTAATTTATTTATTTTTGTGTCTGAATGTACTGTCTGCATGTAGGTTTGTGCACCCCTGTCGTGCAATGCCGCGGAGGTCAGAAGAGGGTGTCAGATTCCCCTGGAATTGGAGTTACAGACGGTTCTCAGCCGCCATGTGGGTGCTGGGGATTGAACCCGGGTCCTCTGCAAGAGCAGTCAGTGCTCTTACCTGCTAGGCCATCTCTCCAGCGCCAAATGTCTATATCTTTAGAGATAATCAGAGTCCATTTCTCTTTTTCAGTCATGGACCTTCCATAATACAAGATAAGCCTGGGGAGCTGCTCTGACTCACAGTGCTGGTAAATTCTCCCAATGCACCAGTAGTTTTCAGATCTTAACTTAAGCTCATGATTTTATGTAGAAAGATGTGCTTCGTCTGGACTGTTTGCTGTGGTACTGGGTGAAAACATAGGAAGGCATACAGATGAGTTTATCTGGTCCAAATCCTAATGACCATCTGTTTAGAACACGTATTCCCAGGTCAGGAACCTGATGGTTCAGATCATAACAAGCAGACACATATTAGTGTAGGATGATGATAGAAAGCCTCATTGCAGTAATGAAAAGTTGCATTAAGAAACCTGTTAACTATGACAACATCAGAAATGTTATTTAAAGAGGGAAGAAAATCCTGTCCTATTTATCAACAGGTTAACTGAGCCTCAGCTCCCTTTCAACTCCACCCTACAGACTGGCATGTCCAAAGTTAAAGTGCATCTTCCTGCTTTTATTAACCTAATCCAGATAATCCCTCACATGCAGACCCTAAGGCTTGTCTTCTAGGTGATTATAGATCATGTCAAGTTGACAATCCATATTAACCAGCACATCTGGGATAAATTATCCTAATAAAATAGTATCCATTAAAGAGAGATGCTAAATCATCAAGAATTTCCTAAAACATAGCTTTCTGGTTCCTTACCAGTCCCTCCAGTAGTCAATCTAAAGCACGCAGCTATGTAACTCAACTTTTTTTTTTTTTTTTTTTTTAGGAAACCAGGGTCTCCCTGCGACCCCAAGCTGTCCTGGAATCTCAGTATGTAGACTCTGGCTGACTCTGAAACTTCACCGCTTCTGCCTCCACATCAGTGATGTTAGTGTCTCTACCACACCTGGCTCAAAACTCAACTTCTTTGTTGAATTTCTTCATACCAACACAAGCATAATGAGGCTTGTTAATGAGGTTCCTCTGTGGTGGGTCCCTGATAAGAGTAAGACTTGGGTCTTGCTATCTGTTTGTTTTTGAAAGGGAGAACCCAATTACTAGAGTTAGTCAGCAGTGCATTTGGAGAGTCTTCCCTGAAGGGTTCAGGACAATCCCTACCTCTTAGCTAGGGCATTAGAAAAGGATCTTAAGAACTTAGTTTAACTGCAAGGAGCCATTCTACAATATGTAGAATGGTATTTTAATTGTGGTTTTTTTTTTTTTTTTTTTTTTTTTTTTTTGTCTTTTCGATACAGGGTCTCCCGTAGTCCCAGAGTTCCTGGAACTCACTCTGTATACCAGGCTGGACTTGAATTCCGCAAAGATCCGCCTGCCTCTGCCTCCCTCTCTAGGTGAGGTTGAGATGTTATAAGCCACCAAATAGAACTTGTCTCCCTTTATAGAGAAACCACAGTTTGCGGATTAGCATACCATCCAAGCATCTGTGTCCTATGCTCACCTTAGCTTGACATAATAATTAGTTAACTGCTTAAATGCCTGTACATCCAATTGCTTGTGTTTGTTATATGACTAAAAGGTATCACTGGATAACCTGTCAACCCATGAAGGGAAAAACCTGAACAGACGAGTCCAAAATGACATACTCCAAAGAAAGTAACTGTTTTTTCTTTCTCACCCACTGTGCCCTTCTGTCCAAAGCCCATGGAACAGAAAGTTGCGGGAAAGAGGAGGCATGGGAGAATTATAAGGGGCCTCGGGTTGGAGATATAAAGAGAAGGTGCAATCATGGACTACAGGGAAGATAAGTGCGTGGCTACTCTTGATTGATCAACATGCCTGTTGATGTATACAATCTTCTCCAACTGGACTAAGGAACCTTGGGTTGTTCAAATTTAACATAGATCTTGCAAAAATGCACCAATACCTAACTTACTGTTACGGCAAAGAAACTGAGCAACATCAAGTGTTGCTGAAAAACGACCTGTGTTCTTTATATTGTAGAAAAAAAAAAAAAAAAAAAAAAAAAAAAAAAAAAAAAAAAAAAAAAAAAAAAAAAAAAAAAAAAAAAAAAAAAAAAAAAAAAAAAGACTTAGTTTAACTGCAAGGAGCCATTCCTAAATATGTAGATGGTATTTTTAAATATGTATTTGTTTGTGTGTGTGTGTTCGAGACAGGGTCTCCGTGTATCCCAATTCTGGAACGCACTCTGTAAGACCAGGCTGGCTTTGAACGCGCAAACGATCTGCCTGCCATGCCATCTGCCTCCTAGTGCTAGGATTAAAGGCATGACCACCCCCCATCCTGGCTTCATATGTGTCTTACTATAGAAAAGCCTCAGAACCAACCTACAATGCCCCCCACCCACATCGAGTCCTAAATTTCTGCCCCCCCCAAGTCTCACAAGTTTCCCCCCAAAAGGCACAAATCACTTGACAAGAGACACAATATTGGCATCTTGACTCCTGGGACATAGTACTTCATCTCAAGTAATCTCAATAAGGGGCATATAATTTTATAGTTCAACAAAGAACAACAAAGAAAAGGATCTCTTGTTGCAAGTGGGCCAGATTGTTGTTTGAAATTTGGTTCTCAATTTTGGCTTAATGACAAAACCTCTCTAGGAGGCCATTAAGAATCCAGACTCAGCCTCTTGTATTTGGGCTGGGCGTGTTGGCGCATGCCTTTAATCCCAACGCTTGTGAGGCAGAGGGCTGAGGCAGGGGATCACTGTGAGTTCAATGCCATCCTGCTCTACATAGTCGAGCTCCAGGCCAGCTGGAACTAAAGGAGACCCTGCTCAAAAAGACAAAAAACAAAAAAAAAAACAAAAAAAAAAAAGAACAAGAAAGAATGACGGATTTGATACAGGCTCCAGGCTTTGAGAAAGGCATACAAAATCTATTTCTCCTTTTCACTAGGCATTTGTATTTGTACTTGTTTGAAAGAACAAGGAAAAAAAAATTCTGAAGAACACGAGTTTGAATTTGGAAAATATATGAAGCTTCAGGGTGAAGAGGGTGGTCCTAGAGCTAAAGTTGAAGGAACTAACTGCTCTAAGCCGGTATAAAAGTTATATTTAGCAGGCGTGGCACACGCCTTTAATCCCAGCACGTGGAAGTCAGAGACAGTGGATCTCTGTGAGTTCAAGCCAGCCTGGTCCCGACAAAGTGAGTTCCAGGACGCTGGGGATGTAGTGAGACCTTGAACTCAAAAGCATAAACAAACAAAAAAATACCAAAAAAATTATATTTAAAAGTCGAATCTTGGCTGGAGAGATGGACTATAGCGGTTAAGAGCAACCGACCGCTCTTACAGAGGGAGGACCCATGGTTTTCGATCCCGCAACACCCACAATGCGGCCGAGAACCGGTCTGAAACTCCAATTCGGAGAACTCCAGTTCCAGGGGATCCGACAAAACAACACCCTCTTTGTCTGACCTACCGCGCGGGCAGGGCACGGCACGGGTGCACAAGACCTGCATGCAAACAGTACATTCAATACACATACAGAAATAAAATAAAAAATAAATAAAAAAAATTTTTTAAAGTCGAAATCTTATAAGTGAAACCAAAAATCTTGAAAAAAGGAGAAAATAAACTTGAAAATAACTCGATATATTTTATTAATTTTTTATTTTCTTAGGGGTCGTTGTGTGGCATGAGCCCAACCCACAGAGGCCAGAGGAGATGCATGGGTCCCCTGGGGGCTGGAGGGACGAGGTGGGTTGTGAGTTACCCCAACATGGTTGCGTATGACCCAAGCTTTGGGCTCGGAGGAAGTATACACTAACTGGCTAAGCGATCTCTCTCCAGGCCCGAAGACTGAGGATTTCTGTGTTTCTTTTTTGTTTTTTATTGATGCTTTGGGTAATTACATACATCATTTTTCCAATCCAGGTCAGGCATATTTCCCTTTCCCTTCCCCCCACCCCACCCCACCCCATCCCAGATCATACATTCCGCCATAACTGTCCTGCATATCTCTCTGTTTTTTTTTCCATTTTTTAGCAATAAGTGATAATTTATGCGTACAAGCATCGGATTTCTAAGAAGGGCGTAATTGCCCAAAGGTAACAGTGTCTGTAGCTGTCCCTTAAGGACAATAGCGCTCAGCTCACTAAGAGTTAACAGATTTCCTCAGGTTTTGTCTGTTCTCAAGCTGCTGGAACTGATGACACTTCCGGGATGGTGAACAGGTTGTTATGTTCCTCGCCCTGTTTGTGTACCCTATGTGAATTACTGGGCCAGCCACCGTGGCCTTGGGCACAATGTGTTGCTTTCTTAATGTAAAGATGGGAAAATTCCCATGTGTTTTGCACAAAGCTTCTCAAGAGGGCGATCAACAATCCTGAGTGGCAAACTGGGGGATCTGATCTGAACACATGTTCTGCACACAGGTCACAGGAAGGCAGCCACAAGTGACTTCCTTACTAACACTCCAGCTGCTTCTGCAGATTGCAGGCAGATTTCAGCATTAATTCTTAGGTGGGGGAAGGCCCACCCTGAGATAAAGCTTGAAGTGTAAGATTATTCAGAAGGGGAAAAGCTGTCTGGGTCAGGGAAGTGATAGAATAGGGAGGCACCCAAGGGAGTCAGTGATCTGACTGTAGGCAGCTGAGGCAGTGGTGCCGCATGGAGTGCGGCAGTGTAAGACGCGGCAGACTTGCTCCTTGGAGGGGGCGGGTGTCGGTGACAGGGGTGACCTGTCTCCATCATTTCCCATCTGCCCGGAGAAAGGCAAAGGACTCTGGATGGAAAAGCAAACGCCCCCATGCTACAAAATGCAGGTCTGTTCTAGCACAGAGGCAAGGAGAGCGGCTGGGTGGAGCTCTAAGAAAACATGTCTGTAGCGCAGATACTGGAGTGACGCAAAGGGGCTGATTTCCTGGGAGTGTGGCTAGACTAATCCAAAGAGCAGGCGTATGAAGGGCACAGCTTTAACTGATGCAGTACTTCAGAACTGGACAGGACAATCAGTAGAGAGCAGATCACAGTTTTTATGTTACAAGACAATGAACTAAAGACAGAGTTTTGAATGATGTTTACATGACGGAAAAGGTAAACAATTAATCCTTAAATAAGGATTGCCAAGGAATACAAAGAAGTCAGTATGCGTAAATTTTCACTTTGTGGACTTCCTTGTCTTCGCATTCCCTCTGTTTGCTGTAGTAATAGAAAGTATTGTCCCTTCTCTGAAGCTTCTTCACGTATCCTGTCTCTGGCCAACGGTCTACCTGCACACAAATAACCAGAACGTTAACACTGTAATGCCAATTTTATAGCATATTTCACTCTTAAATAGAATACAACTTGCATCAAAAATTCAAGTATATGATTAAATTTTAAAATGCTTGCACTCAGAATGTTTTGCACACACAAAACACATTTTAATTTCCAACTTTATGTTGTAGAACAAGTAACGAATTCAGTGCTTCTTTCTAGGGTCTGGTTTCAAGGTTTTAATGTCTGCTTTGGGCCAAGACTGCAGAAGAATTCCAAATAATTTAAAGTTCATTGTTCTTATGAGGTTTTTTTTTTTTTTTTGTCTTTTGGAGACAGGGTCTCCCTTTAGTTCCAGCTGGCCTGGAGCTCGCTATGTAGACCAGGCTGGCATTGAACTCACAGAGATCTGTTTGTCTATGCCTCCCGAGTGCTGGGATTAAAGGCATGCACCACCATGCCCAGCCTAAAACGATTAGGTGCCATGTGGGTGCTGGGATTCGTACCCGGTCCTCTGCAAGAGCAGTCAGTGCTCTTAACCACTGAGACATCTCTCCAGCCCTGTTCTCATGTTTATAAATGATTTAAAGCATGGTAACTTCTAAAATAGCCCAGGAGGAAACTGGGTGCAGGTCATGGACCCCTGCTGAAACTGCGCATGCCTGCAGAGATGCAGGCAGAGGCTAAAGGAAACCAACCAGTAGACTTATCTAGTGGTGCTTCCTTCTGCCCAAGGTTCTCCTTTGAAGATGATTTTTAATAGACACCAGAGATCATAAACACAGTCCTCAGCAATTGCTTCTTCCCAGTGTGTGTGTGTGTGTGTGTGTGTGTGTGTGTGTGTGTGTGTGTATGTGTGTATCTCCATGACATGTTTTTTCCGGAGTACACCATACTTTTATTGTGGATTATGGTGACATTGCTTTTTTTTTTTCTTCCTACCATTTTTTGTTGTTATTCTGATTTGCTTATTATTTGGCTTGATTTAATTTGAACATTTTTTTCTTCTCCCACCCAGTTTCAATGCCATGTCTTCTTGGCCAGTTTACTGAATGCATGGGTTTTTTTTTGTGTGTGTGAATTTGTGTGAATCAGGGTCTCACTTAACTTTGCTACACGGCCTGAGAATGACCTTGAACTTCTGATCTTCCCGCCTCCACCCAGGGATTATACACAAACACGACTGGCCCTTTGGGGTTTTGAGATGAACTTTATCATTGTTAAAAATGCAATTAGGTTTTAGAAAAATCAAATCCTGTTCTTTAACATTACCAATATAGGAACCCCTTCCTTTTCATATTCCTCTTATAAATCACAGCTTGAAGTTAGGAAAAAAAAAAAAAAAAAAAAAGATGAGTAGAGATGAGTACATCTGAGCTGGGTTTGGTGGCGCATGCCTTTAATCCCAGCAGGCAGATCTCTGTGAGCTCAAGGCTGGTCTGGACTACATAGAGCGTTTTGGACCAGGTGGGACTACAGGGAGGCCCTATCTCAACCCTCTCACCCCCATATGAATCCATCACTTGGGCTACTGTAATCTGAATAATCTGAATTCTTTTTATTATTTTCCCTTTCCCTTGCTTTCTCTTTTTGTTTGTGTGAGACAAGGTCTCCTTACATACCCCCGGCTAGCTTCAAACTCAAGATTTTCAGTCTTCTGAGTGCTGGGATTTCAGGCATGGTCTACAACACATGAATCTTACATCTTCATTTCTCTTGTCTTGTTTATTTATATATCAGTAAAAATAGACCTCAGCACATCTGATAAACTTGGAAGGCCCTGCAACATCTGTTTTGTAGGAAAATGCCAAGTCTTGCTACCATTTAATTCAAAAGTCCCATTACATTCTGCAGGGAAAGGGGGTGTTGCCAAGCCACTGTGACAGGTTCCTTTACTAGAGTCTTTAGAACATTCAGGGCCACTTTACATGGGAGGACCCTCAGAGTTGCAGGACCACATCTGCCTCTGCAGCCATGGGTGGTCTTTTGACCTCTTGCCATCTTTTTCTATTGTGCATTTCATACTTCCATGTTAATCATATTTAGACCCCCTCCCCTATCCACACCCCTTGTCATCTCTTAACTTCCCAGGCTGGCCTCAGACTTGCTGTTCTACTCCCCCACCTCCTTCTGGAGTGCTTGAACTGCAGTCCTGTGCCGTCACTCGTAGCCTCTGTGATAGGCTTCTAGGGCAGATATTGCCATTTCTATTTTATAGCTGTAAAGTGGAGGCTCGGGCAAGTTGAGCACAGTGGACAGGATGGCCCGGTGAGAACAGGAAAGACAGAACACAGCACTGACTGACTGACTGACGACTGACTGACTGACTGACTGACTGACTGACTCTCAACAGCCCCCCCTTCTCTGGGCTCTCTGGATTTCCTGGGGTCAGGCAGTTGTCTTACCTCTTATTCCCTTTAAGCAGCTGGCACAGAGATTTGCCCATGGCAGGTATTCAACAAACACACAAAGAATTAAAAGACAGCCTTTCTGCTCATACTAAGGCATTCAGTGGATGGAGCTGTGGACCTTCATTACACGTACACATATGTACACCTCTCTCAGTTGCCTTTTGGAACTTCCTTTTATATTCTGATTTTTAAACTTTATTAATCTATTATTTTATATGTATGTATGAGTGTGTTACATGAGTGTAGGTACGTGCACCCGTGTTATGCAGTGCCCGTGGAGGACAGACAGGGTTGGTGAATCCCTGGAGCTGGAGTTAGAGATGGTTGTTAGCCACCACGTAGTTGCTAGGAATCCAACCCCAGTCCTCTGCAAGAGCAGCCGGTGCTCTTGACTCCTGACCTGCTGCTCCAGCCCTGGAACTGCCTTTTAAGAGAGGCGTAACTTGGGGCTGGAGAGAGGGCCTAGCGGTTAAGAGCGCCGACTGGGTTAAGAGCGCCGACTGCTCTTGCAGGGACCTGGATTCGATCCCCAGCACCCACATGGTGGCTGAGAACCGTCTTTAACTCCAGTTCCAGGGGAATCCGACGCCCTCTTCTGACCTCTGCAGCATTGCACAACACGGGTGCACAGACCTGCATGTAGACAGTACATTCATACACATAAAGAATAGATTAAAAAAAATTTAAAAATTAAAAAAAAGAGGCATAACTTTAAGTCTGTTTCATCTGATTTCATCACTGTAGGGCAGGGTTTGTGGTGACAGGATGGTAAGAATGCAAACATACTGTGTTTCAGACAGTCTACATGACTCTGGGACTTGGGCATCTTCAGGGGCAGCTTTATTTGTTGTTTTGTCATTGGGCAATCGTATCCAGGGCCTAATGCATGCTAGGTAAGCATCTACCATTGTGCCCTCAGCCCTGGCATCCCAGTCTTAAGGCAAGGTTTGAAGAATGGCTTTGGAGACGGTTAAAATGATAATGCTCTTGTGTCCTATTTGGCGGCCACAGACTGTAGATGGCAGATGGGGGCAGAGCAAAGCTGCTAGAACACAGACATGAAAAATCATATTGGTCAGATCTCCACTGGACCAATTTTTTGGTGTTTTGTTTTTTTAATTGGACCATTTTTTTTTTTGTCTTTTTGAGACAGGGTCTCCCTATAGCCCCAGCTGTCCTGGAACTTGCTCTGTAGACCAGGCTGGACTTGAACTCACAGAGATCTCCCTGCCTTTGCCTCCTGAGTGCTGAGATTAAAGGGGTGTGCCACCATGTCCAGCATGAATAAACGAATTTTTAAAAATACTGCATTATAGCTGGGCATAGTATTGCATACCTTTTATCTCAGCACTTGGGAGGCAGAGGCAGGCGGATCTCTGTAAGTTGGAGGCCAGCCTGGTCTACAGAGCAAGCTCCAGGCCAGCTGAGGCTAAAAGAAGACCCTGTCTCAAAAATACAAAACAAACAAACAAAAAACCAAAAACAAACAAAAAAAACTGCATTATAAAAGAATACAGTTTAGATTTTGGTCTTTGTAAAGTAAATCTGTCCCTCTTCTCTCAAGAAAGCCTGCAATTATAACCAAAGTCAGGAGGTGCTCCCAGACAGTTTCTTGTCGTGTATCATCTCCATCAAAAAAATAAATGTAGCCAGGTATGGATATTGCAGCTAACATCAGTAATCCCAGCATTTACAAAGCAGAGATAGGATTGCTGCAAATTCAAGGTGCCCTGGGCTACATAGTAAATTCAAAGCCAGTTTGGCTAAAGAGTGTGATCTTTTCTCAAAAAAAAAAAAAACTAAACACACACACACACACACAGAAAGGGGAAATAAAAAAAAAGAATTCTACCATTTTAATTTCAGTTAAATGAAGTATGTTGATAACAAAATAAGAAGTATCTGTGAAAAACTAGTGCAAGGTAATGTCTGAAAAGTTGGCTGTGGGGGCTGGAGAGATGGCTCAGTGGTTAAGAGCAACAACAGCTCCTGAAGAGGACCTGGGTTTGATTCCCAGCACCCACGTGGTGGCTAAGAACCATCTTTAACTCCAGTTCCAGGGGAATCCAACGCCCTCTTCTGACCTCTAGGCATTTCATGACAAGGGTGCACCAACCTACATGCAGACACTCATACACATAAAAAATAATAATAAAAAAATTTTTTAAAGAAAAGTTGGCTGTGGTACTGAGAATGTAGCTCAAAAGCAGAGTGTTTTCCTAAAATGCAGAAGGTGCTGGGTTCTAGTCCCAGTACTGGGGGAAAAAAAGTTTCATGAATAGATACAGAATGTAAACTAGATTTGGTCATCTGAATGTCGTAAACTACTAGTGTTTTTGCTTTCTTATTTATTTATTTATTTTGTGGTCTTTTGAGACAGGGTCTCCCTTGTAGCCCCAGCTGTCCTGGAACTCACGTGTAGACCAAGCTGCGCTTGAACTTCACAAATATCTGCCAGGGGGGGGGGGGCCCCCCCTCCTCTGCTCCTGAGTGCTAGGATTAAAGGCGTGTGCCACACAACACGCAGGCTCTGCTTGTGCGTTTTAAGATCAAGTTATCTAGTCCAAAAGCATAGGATGGTTTGTGGTTCATCTTCTCTGCATATTAGTTTATTACAGGATGGTGTGACATAGTGACCCAAGCAAATGGGTTATGATGTTTTCAAGCAGTTAAGAATGGACAAAGTACCGCCGGGCATGGTGGCACACGCCTTTTAATTTAGCACTTGGGAGGCGGAGGGAACAGGCGGATCTTTGTGAGTTCAAGGCCAGTCACNGCTAGGATGGTTTGTTTCATCTTCTTCTGCATATTAGTTTATTACAGGATGGTGTGACATAGTGACCCAAGCAAATGGGTTATGATGTCTTCAAGCAGTTAAGGAATGGACAAAGTACGCCGGGCATGGTGGTGGCACCGCCTTTAATTCTAGCACTTGGGAGGCAGGAGACAGGCGGATCTTTGTGAGTTCAAGGCCAGCCTGGTTCTACAGAGTGAGTTCCGGGACAGCGGGGCTACAGGGAGGGACCCTGTTTTTTTCTCGAAAAGGATGACAATAAAAAAAAAAAAAAAAAAATAAAAAAAAATGCAAGTAGTATTTCCCAAGATTCTCTATCTTTGGCAGTTCTAAAGATTTTGAAATTGCAATCATGTTACCTGCTAATGTTGTTTTAACATTTTTCAGAAATAATTTTTAACAAGACTTTGTAGTCATGGCTAGCGCTGACGTGAAACCAAAATCAATCAGTCGTGCCAAAAAATGGTCAGAAGAGATAGAAAATCTGTACAGATTTCAACAAGCAGGATATCGGGATGAAATTGAATATAAACAAGTGAAACAAGTCTCTATGGTAAGACTTAAGCTTCTACGCACCTGATCTTAAAGGAGTTAGATGGTGAGAAGTACTTTACAAAATAGAGCAATAGAGAGCAGCTGAAGGACCTCTCTGCAACTCTTATTTACTGAGAGGGAGACTAAGGCCCAGGAAGATGGTTTGCAGCCCGGTGACAACAGGGCCCTGGCTTGCACATTTAGAATCACTTAACCTTTATTGAACTACTAGGGGGACCCTTTCATGGTAAACCACAAAAGAGTCCTTTCTCTCACTCTGGGATTATAAGACTATCCAGCTGTGGAAAAAAAATAATAATATACTAAAATATATCACATGTATCATTACACATACACACACAAAAAAAAAAAAAAAAAAAAATATATATATATCTATATTATATATATATATATATATATATATTCCCTTTTTTTGGTCTTTTTGAGACAGGGTCTCCCTGTAGCCCCAGCTGTCCTGGAACTCACTCTGTAGACCAGGCTGGCCTTGAACTCACAAAGATCCGCCTGCCTCTGCCTCCCAAGTGCTAGGATTAAAGGCGTGCCCCACCATGCCCGGCAAAATGTGTAGAATTATCACCAGGATGCTCTAGCTCCAGTGGATCTGATGACTCTGACCTCCACAGGCACCTGCACTCATGTGCGCGCACACACACACACACACACACACACACACACACAAAGTTTAAAATAATAAAAATAAGTCTTCAGGGCTGCAGTGATGGCTTGGGGGTTAAGAGCACTGGCTGCTCTTGCAGAGGACCCAGCACCTACATGGTGACTAACAGCTGTTCAT
Organism: Rhizomys pruinosus; assembly: GCA_009823505.1. Classification (NCBI taxonomy): domain Eukaryota; kingdom Metazoa; phylum Chordata; class Mammalia; order Rodentia; family Spalacidae; genus Rhizomys; species Rhizomys pruinosus. The sequence continues at coordinate 1,328,392 of VZQC01015255.1, read as the reverse complement.
AACTCCAGTTCCAGGAGAATTTAATACTCTTTTCTGACCTCTGTGGGCATTTCATGACACAGGTACGTTTATATACATGCAGGCAATGCACTCATATGCATAAAATAAAAAAAATAATAACTAAAATATTTTTAAAAAATCTTTAAGGGGCCTGGAAAGATGGTTCAGCAGTTAAGAGCACCATCTGCTCTTGCAGAAGACCTGAGTTTGAATCCCAGCATCCACATGGCAGCTAAGAACCATCTATAACTCCAGTTCCAGGGGATCCAATGCCCTCTTCTGTCCTCTGTGTGCAATGCACAACACAGGTGCACTTACATACATGCAGGCATACCACTCATACACATAAAATAAAAAGAAATATAAATTAAAAAAATAAGTCTTTAAAAAAAGAATAGAGTTTTCACTACCCCTTCATAGTGTAGTTAATACTGACATTAGGACTCATGCTACAGTAACATTCAAATTAAAATTTGAGATGTCTGCTAATGTCTTTAAGACATTATGTGTATGAGTGTATTGCCTACTTGTAAGTGCACCCATGTCATGCAATGCCCATGGAGGTCAGAAGAAGGTGTTGATCCCCTGGAACTGGAGTTATGGACAGTTGTTAGCTACAATGTGGGTGCTGGGAATCGAAGCCAGGTCCTCTGCAAGAGCATTCAGTGCTCTTAACCACTGAGCCATCTCTCCAGTTTCACATGTACCATTCTTTTTTTTTTTAACTTGTTTTTATTTATTTATTTATTTATTTATTTATTTATTTATTTATTTATTTTTATTTGTAAGAATGTACCGCCTGCATGTAGGTTTGTGCACCCATGTCATGTAATGCTGTGGAGGTCAGAAGAGGGTGTCAGATTCCCCTGGAACTGGAGTTAAAGACAGTTCTCAGCCACCATGTGGGTGCTGGGGGTCAAACCCGGGTCCTCTGCAAGAGCAGTTGGTGCTCTTAACCACTGGGCCATCTCTCCAGCCCCATGTAGCATTTTTTTTTTAATTTTCAAGACAGGGTCTCCCTGTAGCCCCAGCTGTCCTGGAACTCACTCTGTAGACCAGGCTGGCCTTGAACTCACAAAGATCTGCCTGCCTCTGCCTCCCAAGTGCTAGGATTAAAGGCGTGTACCACCATGCCCGGCTTTTTTCTTTCTTTCTTTCTTTCTTTCTTTCTTTCTTTCTTTCTTTCTTTCTTTCTTTCTTTTTATCCATGTAGCATTCTTATAGGGATAGTTAACATAATTGCTTGAACTGAAAGTAACCAAAAGTTACATACGTGACATTCAGAAAATAACTTTTGAATGATATAGAGAAATAAATGTATTTTATTTATCAAAAAGATGAACCTGGCCAGACATAGTGGTGCAGGCCTTTAATCCCAGCACTCAGGAGGCAGAGGCAGGCGGATATGTAAGTTCAAGGCCAGCTTGTCTACAGAGTAAGTTCCAGGCGAACTGGGGCTACAGGGAGACCCTGTCTCAAAAAGAGAGAAAGAAAAAAAGCTGAAACTTAAAGTAAAAATGATGAGGAAAACAAAACTGCTTTAAGAAAATATATTTTATCTGTAAAAGTAATATAAGTAATACAGTCACTGAATGCATATAAAAATATGACTAATTATGAGTGTAACAAATATGGTGAATTCATATTTTTCCCTTTTATCTTTCTTCATGTCATACATATTCTATATGTAATTTATCTCTTTACATATAAGCAAATTAGCAGTTTATACATGTTGAGCTCATTTGTTAGTCATACATTTGTGCATTGGTGATGTGATGAACTTCACACTGAAATGAATGGAATAAAGCACAGGGACCTTGTTTATTAATTGTTGTGCCACACTTTCCAATATTGTACAAATATGTACAAGACCATAGCAATGAATTACCTTAAAACACATTGTGAGTCTGAATCTAAATCATTAACTGAGAGGAAAAAGTTCTTAAAAACCCACAGGCTGGGGCTGGAGATATGGCTCAGCGGTTAAGAGTACCAAATGCTCTTGCAGAGGACCCGGGTTCGATTCCCAGCACCCACATGGCGGCTAAGAACCAACTTTAACTCTAGTTCCAGGGGAATCCGACACCCTCTTCTGACCTCTGAAGCTTTGCACGACATGGGTGCACCAAGCTACAAGCAGACAGTACATTCATACACATAAAAAATAAATAAAAATTAAAAAAAAATATATATATATATATACATAAAGTCACAACTGTGACTTGTAGATGGATTGCCTGACTAGAACTTAATGACTATAGATGTTACTACCAACCAGTGCATCCGTCTAAGGAAAACTTTTCAATTGCACTAATTAGCAGACCACTAATATCCACCAATCATGAAGCTAAGAATGTTACAGCATCTAAAACCCATAGAAGTGACTTCCCTGCACTATCATAACCTGTCTGTCTCACATTCCTACCAATGTACATGGTGAATACACTGAGTTAGGGCTTTCTTTTGTTTGGTGACTGTAACATTTCATTTAATCTCTCCCATGGTGGACCATGGAAGGCAAGGAAACCTGAATCCATGTTCTGAGATGGTGTCACTCACATTTGACTCAGAATTAACCACTTCTTGTTCTCATTGGACTACGAGCTATGCTTTTTACAGGTAAACCAAAGTTAGAAAAGAGGAACCAAGCATTCCTTGATTAACTACTTCAGTGATTCTTGGAAAATTCAGTAGTATTACCAATTCTGCTAGTGACATTCAGCACTTTAAGACAGAGTCATTTCCTTACTGATCATTGGGGGGGGCAGTTAAAACTACACTTGCCTCACTGGACGGAAAGCTCTGAAGGGACAATGCAGCCTGAGAGCTCTAGACGAGACTGAAGTCAAACAGGAGGAGAAAAGTGGAGTGACTGAGCTTCTGAAATACTTCAAGCATGGCTAAAGGAAAAAAGCAGTGCTGACAGAAATTAAGATTCGTAAAACCAAGAAACCAAACTGTGCAGAAAAAAATCACTATAGAGCAATCCTTTATCTTTCTTACTGAATGTGAAAGCCAAGTAATAAATCAATAGGAAGTTCAGAAAGCTTCTAATGCTAAGACTATGGTGTTCTTTAGTTGCTCAAGAAATTGACCTGCAAGCTATCTAGCTGGAGGCAGATGCCACTTATCTGACCAAGGAGTAATGACAAATGGAACTGTACAGCTTAGCATACAGAGGATTTCTTATCAAGACACAGAACTGAAGATAAACAACCTTGAAATAGTTAAAACTGCAGAAAGTCCTGAGTAGTTACTGATTAGATATGTACCAGGCTGGAACAGAAGCACATCTTTTTGAAGTCCAAACGATAAAACACATCATATACATTTCAGATGAAACATCAGAACAGAAGCTGGGCATAGGGGAGCACACTTTTAATCCCAGCACTTGGGAGGCAGAGGCAGGTGGATCTCTGGGATCTCTGTTAGTTCAAGGCCAGCCTGGTCTACATAGCCCCCTCTAGCTGGGGCTACAGGGAGAAAAAGACAGAAAACAAACAAACAAACAAACACCTCAGAACACCTGACAAGGATGGTGTGTTAAAGGATACCATGGTGCCTGCAGCATGAAAACAAGTTCATTGTGTGTTAACAGTCAGGAAAGCTGAGGTGGTCAGCATTAATGTCTAGTCTGATCAGAAACAGCCAGTAAGAATCCAAAGATGAGCCGGGTGTGGTGCACACCTTTAATCCTAGCACTTGGGAGGCAGAGGCAGGTGGATCTCTGGGATCTCTGTGAGTTCAAGGCCAGCCTGGTCTACAGAGTGAGTTTCAGGACACCTGGGGTTATAGGGAGACTCTGTTTCAAAAAAAAAAAATCCAAAGATGAAAAGTAAGTGAAGCATCTCAGTCTGGCTTAACTGTTTTTGAAAATGTAATTGTTACCAGGCAAAGATACAACTAAAAAGGAGAATTATAGACCCATCTCCCTAATGAACACAGATGCCAAAATTCTAAACAGGATACTGGCAAATCACATACAGACCCACATCAAGAAGATCATCCATCATGACCAAGTTGGATTCATACCAGAGATGCAGGGATGGTTCAACATACGAAAATCAATAAACATCATCAAACACATAAACGGAATCAAAGACAAAAACCACACCATCATCTCAATTGATGCTGAAAAAGCCTTTGACAAAATCCAGCATCCCTTCATGCTTAAAGTCCTAGAAGGAATTGGATTGGAGGGATCATTCCTCAATGTAATCAAAGCCATATACAGGAAACCCACAGCCAATATCATCCTAAATGGGGAAATGACAGAAACATTCCCTTTAAAGGTAGGAACCCGGCAAGGCTGCCCCCTATCACCACTCCTCTTCAACATAGTGCTTGAAACACTTGCTAGAGCAATAAGGCAAGAAAAGGATATTAAAGGAGTACTAATTGGAAAAGAGGAAGTCAAACTATCCCTATTTGCTGATGATATGATTGTTTACTTAAGGGATGCAAAAAANGATAAAACACATCATATACATTTCAGATGAAACATCAGAACAGAAGCTGGGCATAGGGGAGCACACTTTTAATCCCAGCACTTGGGAGGCAGAGCAGGTGGATCTCTGGGATCTCTGTTAGTTCAAGGCCAGCCTGGTCTACATGCCCCTCTAGCGGCTACAGGAAAAAAAGACAGAAAACAAACAAACAAAACCAAAAACCTCAGCAACACCTGACAAGGATGGTGTGTTAAGGATACCATGGTGCCTGCAGCTGAAAACAAGTTCATTGTGTGTTAACAGTCAGGAAAGCTGAGGTGGTCAGCATTAATGTCTAGTCTGATCAGAAACAGCCAGTAAGAATCCAAAGATGAGCCGGGTGTGGTGCACACCTTTAATCCTAGACACTTGGAGGAGAGAGCAGGTGGATCTCTGGGATCTCTGTGAGTTCAAGGCCAGCCTGGTCTACAGAGTGAGTTTCAGGACACCTGGGGTTATAGGGAGACTCTTGTTTCAAAAAAAAAAAAATCCAAAGATGAAAAGTAAGTGAACCCGCACTCTCAGTTCTGGCTTAACTGTTTTGAAAAGTAATTTACCAGCAAAGATACAACTAAAAGGAGAATTATAGACCATCTCCCTAATGACACAGATGCCAAAAATTCTAAACAGGATACTGGCAAATCACATACAGACACCACATCAAGAGATCATCCATCATGTCAAGTTGGATTCATACCAGAGATGCGGGGATGGTTCAACATAACGAATATCAACAAATATCATCAAACAAAACGGAATAAAGAAAAACCCCACCAGTCATCTCAATTGATGCTGAAAAAGCCTTTGACAAAATCCAGCATCCCTTCATGCTTAATAGTCCTAGAAGGAATTGGATTGCAGGGACCATTCCTCCATGTAATCAATATACAGGAAACCCAAGCAATCATCCTAAATGGGGAAAAACTAAAAAAAAAATTCCCTTTAAGAACAGGAAACTCAGCAAGGCTGCCCCCTGTTCACCACTCCTCTTCAATAGTGCTTGAAACCCTTGCTAGAGCAATAAGGAAAAGAAAAGGAAATTAAAGGGAGTAACTATGAAAAGAGGAAGTCAAAGCTATCCCTATTTGTGATGATATGATTGTTTTCTTAAGGGATGCTAAAAACTCTTACCAGAAAACTCCTAAGAAGTGACTAATCGCTTCAGCAAATGGCCGGATACAAAACTAACCTAAAAAAATCAATGGCCTTTCTTACACCAAGAACAAGCACTGGGGGAAAGAATCTCGAAGGACCTTCCCACTCACAATAGCCTTAAAACAATAAAATACCTAGGAACAACCTAAACAAAACACCCAAGGATACTCTACAACAAAAATTTTAAAACTTTAAAGAAAAGACATTGAAGAAGACATCAAAGATTCTTCTTGCTTCATGCTCATGGGTTTGGAAAATTAACATGTAAAAAATGCAAAATGGGCGCTGGGGAGATGCCCTAGCAGTATTAGAGCACACAAACTCCTCTTACGATGGACCCAGGTTTTCGATCCCCGCACCAAACCATGGCAGCGAAAACTGCCTTGCTGAAACTCCAGGAGAACTCCAGTTTCCAGAGGGAATCTGGACACCCCCTTCTGACTCCGAGGCCATTGCACGACACAGGTGCACAACTTGCACTGCAGATATACATTCATTAACATACAAAAGAAAATAATAAAATTAATAAAAACTGTCCATTTTACCAACAAACCTTGTAGAGATTTAACGCAATTCCAATCAAAATCCCAAGAGTTTCTTCACAGGCTTGGAAACTAAAAAAGTCCTTAAATTCCATTTGGAAAAAACAAAAGGACCCCCAAATAGCGAAAGCAACACGCTGTACTGGAAAAAGGCTACACAGGGGGGGATCTCTATTCCAGACTTCCAAACTATACTACAGGGCTATACGTCATAAAAAAAACAGCTTGGGCTCTGGCCCAAAACTGCCCCTGTTGACCAATGGACAAACCGAGATCCAAATCTGAGCACATAAATATTTCAGCCCATCTTATATTTGACAAGGGGGCCAATAAGCCACAATGGAGAAAAGACAGCATCTTCAGAAAGTTGTGTTGGCAAAACTGACTAACCACTTGTAGAAGAATGAAATTAACACCTTACCCTCTCGCCTGTACAAAAGCAACTCCAGATGGACTCAAGACCTCAACGTGAAAACCCAAACTTGAAGGCAATAGAAGAAAAAGTTGGGCACAGACTACAAGACATAGGTGTAGGAAAAGACTTCCTAAATCAGACAGCAGCTGTGCAAGAAGTTAAGGTCGGCAATTGACCAAATGTGACCTCATTAAACTCAAAAAGCTTTGTACATCAACAGAAACAATCAAGGAAGTGAAGAGAAATCCCACAGAGTGGGAGGAAACCTTACCACAGAAACATCTGGACAAAGCATTGATTTCCAGATATATAAAACTACTCAAAAATACCAAAGAAGAAAAAAAAACCAAAAATGTTTGATGGAGGCAAAGAGCTGAACAGAGACTTCACAATTGTAGGATTAGAGATGGTGCTGAAAACACCTTAAGAGTATTCAACCCACCATCATTAAGGAAATGCAAATCCAAATCACTTTCAAGATATCATCTTACTCCAATTTAGACTGGCTAGGATCAAGAAAACATGATACCAAGTGCTGGAAGGTTGTGGGGAAAGGGGAAACACTCATCCACTGCTTGTGGGAATGTAAACTCATACAGCCACTATGGAAAAGCAGTGTGGAGAATGCTTGGAAGACTTGGAATGAACTTGCCAACCCAACCCAGCCATACCACTCCTAGGCATTGTACCCTCAAGACCCACCCCACCGCCGATATTACCTGCACGCCATGTTTTTTCAGCTTTCTTCACAATAGCAAAGGAGCTGGAAACCAACCCAACTGCCCCTCAACTGATGAGTTGATAGAGAAAATGTGGTACATTCTTACACAATGGATTCTATGCAGCAGTAAAGAAAGACGATATCATGAGCGTTGCAGGAAATGGCTGGAGCTAGAGGACATCATGCTGAGTGAAGTAACACAGTCCCGAAAAATACAACATGAAGGGTGGCCGACATTGTGGATGCAGTGCCAATACAGGTTGTGAAGTATCTGGTGGCAGGCCCTGGCGGGGCCAAAGCAGTGCGGGGAGGATGGCAAGGATAAAAAAACAACACCAACAACTAACAACAGAAAGGACGATGGAAGAACGACTGATACAGGAACGCTGCATAAACAGGCAAACCCCAGGGAGAATAAAAAAAAATGGAATTGGCCGCTTCCAGCACAAAACGGGAAAGGACATGGTCAGGCAAATCACATGGCCGATCTCAGATATCAAGCTAAGCTAAAATGTTCCTATCAAAATCATATTAATAAATTACTAAACTATCTGCTTATTAATTTATATGTTTGCAAGTAAATGATAGTAAGAGGCAGATTGGCAAAAACATAGTGCTGAACAAAAAAATCCAGGTTGAGATCTGGTTTGGATCTGCTTTAACTCAAGCCATTATTAATAATCTTCTATATAGATTATTCATTCATTATATTGGGCCAAGGATTTAAATAATTTTGAGAGAGGCATTTAATTCTATTAAACTAGCTATTGTAAAAATTCCAAAATGTCCTTGCCTCTAAACTGGGATACCTGCAAAAAGAGATGCGATAAGGCACTGCTGCCAAAGACTGACTTAACATGGGAAAGATGTATTGAGACCACACATGCAGTGTACAGTGGCCTCTGGAACACCAGAGAGTGTTACCCAAAGGCCACAAACCATAAAACAAATACGGGTCTCCTTGAGTCAAGCAACCAAGACCTCCACCCGTCAAGCACCCAAGATAACCTCACCTGCCTGGAATACTGTGCAGCAGAGGCAGCCATATGTCCTGTATCCCAAATCTAATTGGTATTGCTCTCTCCTGGAAGAATAACACCATGGCTGATGCCACAATACTCTACATCCTCTACAGGTTAGGAGATGTTATAAGCCGCAGTAAGACCCTGTCATATTTAACAGGAAAAAATGTTAATTCATGGATCAACATATCATCAAAACATATGTGTCTATACAAAGTAACCTCCATCAAACTATTAGTGCTGTTTAAATACCTATATATCTAATTGCTTGTGCTTCATTACTAGGATCAAAAGTTATTCCTGGACAAACTGTCAGCCCATGAAAGGAAACAGACCAGAATTGACCCGCCGTCCAAGACAACAGCTCCAGAGAGAGTGGACTGTTTGCTTCTCATCCCACCTGTTCCCCTTTTCTAAGCCTAGAGAATAATTCTGTGGAAAGAGGGCATGGTAGACATGTAAGGGCTGCGATTGGGGTGAATGGTGAAACTACAGCATGTAGTCTGCGACACTCATTTGATCAACTTGATGAACATAACACAACCCCTCACCCCCTCTGGAAGGTGGGCTGTGGGGGTTTGGGCACAAACAGCCTGCAAATTGGTTTTACATGAGGATGGTTGTACTCATGGATTATCACTTATAGCTAAAAAAAAAAAACAATAAAAACAGAGAAAGATCACGCGGAGGCAGTTATGGCAGATGCATGATCGGGTTGGGGTGGGGGTGGGGGGGAAGGGAAAGCGAAAAATATGCCTGAACTGAATTGGCAAAATGTGTAGAAATACACAAAACATCAATAAAAAAAATGTTAAAAAAAAAAAAAAAAACAAAAAGGAAAGCCGGGCATGGTGGTAGCACACCTTTTAATCCTAGCACTTGGGAGCAGATGGCAGGCGGATCTTTGAGTCCAAGGCCGCCGTTTTCTTCTCTTCTTGTTTTTTGTGCCTTTCTTGTCTTCTTTGTTGTTGTTTTATCTGTTTTTGTTTTTTTTCTGTTTTTGGTCCCTTTTTTTTTGGTCTTTTTTCTTTGTTCGGTTTCTACAGAGGCAGTTCCAGGACAGCGGGGGCACAGGGAGACCCTTTGTCTCAAAAGGGGACAAAAAAAAAAAAAAAAAAGTTAAAAAAAAAATTCCAAAATGGAGGGGAGCTTGGGAGATGGCTCAGCAGTTAAGACCAAAGACCACTGGCTATTCTTGAAAAAGACCTGGGTTTGAATCCCAGCACAAATACAGCAGCTAACAACTCTCCATAACTCCAGTTCCAGAGGACTCTAATGCCCTCTTTTGTGCTCTGTGGGCACTGCATGACACAGGTGCACTTACATACATACAGGCACAACACTCATATACATAAACTTAAAATTTGTGGCGTGGCGTGGCACACACCTTTAATCTCAGCACTTGGGAGGCAGAGGCAGGTGGATCTCTATGAGTTCAAGGCCAGCCTGATCTACATAGAGAGTTCCAGGACAGCTGGGACTACAGGGAGACGCTGTCTCGAAAAGACCAAAAAAAAAAAAAATTAAATTAAATTTTAATTAAAAATTTTTTTAATTAAATTTAAATTTAAGAAATTCCAAAATGGGGTTGGGGAGATAGCACAGTCAGTAAAGCTCGCCTTGCCAGTATGAGGGCCTGAGTTCTATCTCCAAAACTAAATAATAAAGAAAATAATAATCCAGAGTTTATAGCACATTACAGTAGTCCCATCACTGGGGATATACAGGTGGATCCCTGGATCCCTGGGACTCACTGGCCAGCTTACCCTACTTGGCAAGTTCTAGGCCAGGGAGAGATATCTCAAAGAACAAGATAGATAGTGCCCAGGGAACACAGCTGAGGCTGTTTTCTGGGCTCTACACACACACACTCCATGAACACATGCACATACATATGGACGCACACAATTCCAAAATCATCTCTGAATTTTTTTTTTGTCAGAGACTTTTTTTGTCTTTTTGAGACAGGGTCTCACTGTAGCCCCAGCTGTCCTGGAACTCACTCTTGTAGATCAGGCTGGCCTTGAACTCACAAAGATCTGCCAGCCTTTGCCTCCCAAGTGCTAGGATTAAAGGTGTGCACTACCACGCCTGGCTTAGAGACTTTTTAAAAGTATAATTCATTGCAATGATGACTTGTAAATCTGTCAATCCCCTGAGTATGATCACTGATGTCTCCATGTAAAAAAAAGGAAAAAAAAAAGAGAAAAAAAAATAAATAAAGTATAATTCAGACAGAAAATATGTTTGGTTTAGATTTGTATGACTTTTAATCTCTCATGCTGGTTTACTATGAGGCATTGTTTATATATTCCTGTTTCTGATATCATGAGGAGTTTAAATTGGACAACAGTGCTTCACCTTTAAAGATGTTAGTAAGCCAGACACAATGGGGCATGCCTTTAATCCCAGAACTAGGGAGGCAGAGGCAGGTGGATCTCTGTGAGTTCCAGTCCAGCCTGGTCTACATAGTGAGTTCCAGGCCAGCTGAGGTTATACCAGGAGACTGTGCCTCATAAAGACAAAATAAAATATAAAATAAAATGAAGTTGTTAGTAAATTATCTCCAATTACAGAAGAAAAATTTCACGTCTATTTACAGCTAGTTTTTTTTTTTTTTTTTTTTTTTTTTTTTTTTNACCAAAAAAAAAAAAAAAAATTAAATATTTTTTGACACAAGTTACTATGTAGCACTGGCTGGTCTGGAACTCACTATGTAGAGCAGGCTAGCCTCAAACTCAGAGAGATCTACCTGCCTCTACCTCCCAAAGTACTGGGATTAAAGGCGTGCACCGCCACACCCAGTCCTAAATAATTTTTATGTAGAGTCCCGATGTCAACCTCTGGCCCTCCATACATGCCCACACATGTTCATCTATATACCAACAAATACATACAAAAACATAAGGGGGGAAAGTAATTTAAAAAGTAGGTTGTGAAAGAAAACATATTTCATGCTATTCATTCTTCCGTTTTCCACGAGAATTTAGGATTTATTCAAAAACAGAAAGATAAAGTTGTTGACTATCATTTGTAAGCACAAGAATAATGAGATGGAGCTGGACAGAGAGCTGTGCTGTTAAGAGCACATGCTACTCTTGCTGAAGACCCTGGTTTGTTTCCAAGACCCACGTGGATTCCAGGGGATCCTATGCCCTCTTCTGGCCACCTTGGGCATTGTATGACATGAGTGCAGTTTTGTTCAATCTTTTATGAAAAGGAGAATTTTTGCATTTACTTTTACTCTTTAAATACACTATCATAACAACTATGCATTTCTTTATGGTTTTGTGAGTTTCCATAAAACAGTTATTTTCACAGATGAACTACTTATGCATAGTATTTAAAAATATTAAATGAAAACTATTACAAAATAAAAACTACGTAATTTCTATAACACAAATTTGTACTCCCCATAAACAGGAAATGGTTTCTCCTTTTCAGAAACGGCATTTTATGAAGCACATTAAGGACCATGTGTGCAGGATGAAGCAGGATGCAGCCTGGCGCCCCCGCCTTCCTTCTGTGTGTCTCCTTTACATTGGGTCAGACGCGAGGACTGTGTCTGTAACCTATCTCATCTCCTTTCAAGGCTGAAGATGCAAAGACAGCCATTATGCTTGAACTCCAGAAATCGCAAGGCTTGGCAGGAATCCCCAGAGGCAGAAAGGACTTCCACCTAGCAGAACTGGAGCTGAAACCACTGTCAGCAGGCCCACACCTAGATGCATACTTATTGTGCGCTGTTCAGTTTCTTCCTGTTGAAACCTAAAGCTCATGTCAGTGCTCCACAAACAATGTTGGAGTCCTCTTGCCAATGTGACACAGCTTTAAATCTTTCTCTGCTTTTCAGTTACACATCTCTTTAATTGGTGTGTCTGGGATAAGTGGAGTGACTGAGCCCAGCCCGTTAGGGCTGATGGTACTGGAGCCCTTGAGCCATAATTAACAACACGACAACAACCCTATTCTTCCACTACCCTTCTGACCCATTTTTATTATTTCTGCTTCTAGTAGGCAGTAGGATATGGCTGAGCAGTCGTTGGCCATGACAGTGAGCATCCTTGGGACTCAGTTTCCCAAACGCAGTCCTCACCACTGGGATGCTGAAGGTTTTTAAAAAATATTTTATTTGGCCAGGTGTGGTGGCGCACGCCTTTAATCCTAGTACTCGGGAGGCAGAGGCAGGCGGATCTTTGTGAGTTCAAGACCAGCCTGGTCTACATAGCGAATTCTAGGACAGCTGGAGCTACAGGGAGACCCTGTCTCAAAAAGACAAAAAATAAAATAAAATTATATATATGAAATATAAAATTTATATATTTATATATATTTTATATATTTATTATATATATAATTTATATATAATGTACAATGTATAATATATAATTTTAATATAATATATAATATATAAATATATTTTATATATTATATANCTAATTATTGTACAAAATGTACAACGACCATAGGCAATTGACATTACCTTAAAACACATTGTGAGTCTGAATCTAAATCATTAACTGAGAGGAAAAAGTTCTTAAAAACCCACAGGCTGGGGCTGGAATATGGCTCCAGCGGTTAAGAGTACCAAATGCTCTTGCAGAGGACCCGGGTTCGATCCCAGCACCCACATTGGCGGCAGAGAACCATCTGAAAATCCAAATCCAGGAGAACTCCACTTCCTGGGGAATCCGACACCCTCTTTCTGACCTCTGAAGCTTTGGCCACCGACATGGGTGCACCAAGCTACAAGCAGACATTACATTCATACACTAAAAAATAACATACAAATTAAAAAAAAAATAATTATATATATCATACATCAAAGTTCACAACTGGTTGAACTTGTAGATGGATGCCATGACTGAACTTAATGACTATAGATGTTACTACCAACCAGTGCATCCGTCTAAGGAAAACTTTTCAATTGCACTAATTAGCAGACCACTAATATCCACCAATCATGAAGCTAAGAATGTTACAGCATCTAAAACCCATAGAAGTGACTTCCCTGCACTATCATAACCTGTCGTTCTCACATTCTACCAATGAACTATGGTGAATACACTTAGTTAGGGCTTTCTTTTTGTTTGGTGACATGTAACATTTCATTTAATCTCTCCCATGGTGGACCATGGAAGGCAAGGAAACCTGAATCCATGTTCTGAGATGGTGTCACTCACATTTGACTCAGAATTAACCACTTCTTGTTCTCATTGGACTACGAGCTATGCTTTTTACAGGTAAACCAAAGTTAGAAAAGAGGAACCAAGCATTCCTTGATTAACTACTTCAGTGATTCTTGGAAAATTCAGTAGTATTACCAATTCTGCTAGTGACATTCAGCACTTTAAGACAGAGTCATTTCCTTACTGATCATTGGGGGGGGCAGTTAAAACTACACTTGCCTCACTGGACGGAAAGCTCTGAAGGGATTTCAATTTGCAGCCTGAAGAGCTCTAGACTGACTGAAGATCAAACAGGCAGGAGAAAAATGGGCAGTGACTGAGCTTCTGAAAAATATCTTCAAGCAGTGGCTAAAGGGGAAAAAACAGTTGCCTGAAGAAATTGAAGATTGTAACAAGAAAACAAACTGTGCAGAAAAAAATCACTATAGAGCAATCCTTTATCTTTCTTACTGAATGTGAAAGCCAAGTAATAAATCAATAGGAAGTTCAGAAAGCTTCTAATGCTAAGACTATGGTGTTCTTTAGTTGCTCAAGAAATTGACCTGCAAGCTATCTAGCTGGAGGCAGATGCCACTTATCTGACCAAGGAGTAATGACAAATGGAACTGTACAGCTTAGCATACAGAGGATTTCTTATCAAGACACAGAACTGAAGATAAACAACCTAAATTAGTTAAAAACTGCAGAAAGTCCTCGAGTAGTTACATGAGTTAGATATGATACAGGCTGAGAACAGAAGCACATTCTTTTTGAAGTTCCAAACGATTTGATAAAAACACTCATATACATTTCAGATGAAACATCAGAACAGAAGCTGGGCATAGGGGAGGCACACTTTTGATCCCAGGCACTTGGGAGGCAGATGCAGGTGGATCTCTGGGATCTCTGTTAGTTCAAGGGCAGCCTGGTTACATCGCCCCCTCTAGCGGGCACAGGAAAAAAAGACAGAAAACAAACAAACAAAACCAAAAACCTAGAACACCTGACAAGGATGGTGTGTTAAAGGATACCATGGTGCCTGCAGCATGAAAACAAGTTCATTGTGTGTTAACAGTCAGGAAAGCTGAGGTGGTCAGCATTAATGTCTAGTCTGATCAGAAACAGCCAGTAAGAATCCAAAGATGAGCCGGGTGTGGTGCACACCTTAATCCTAACACTTGGAGGGAGAGCAGGTGGATCTCTGGGATCTCTGTGAGTTCAAGGCCAGCCTGGTCCCAGAGTGAGTTTCAGGAACCTGGGGTTATAGGGAGACCTTGTTTCAAAAAAAAAAAATCCAAAGATGGAAAAGTAAGTGCCCGCATCTCAGTTCTGGCTTAACTGTTTTGAAAAGTAATTTACCAGCAAAGATACAACTAAAAGGAGAATTATAGACCATCTCCCCTAATGACACAGATGCCCAAATTCTAAACAACAGACTGGCAAATCTCATACAGAACCACATCAAGAGATCATCCATCATGTTCAATTTGGATTCATACCAGATATGCCGGGATGGTTCAACATACGAATATCAACAAATATCATCAAACAAAACGGGAATAAAGAAAAACCCCACACAGTCATTCTCAATTGATGTGGAAAAATTCTTTGACAAATCCAGCATCCCTTCATGCTTAATAGTCCTAGAAGGCAATTGGATTGCAGGGACCATTCCTCCATGTAATCAAAAAGGAAACCCACAGCCAACATAAAACTAAATGGAGAAAAACTAAAAAAAAAAAAAAAATCTCCCTTTAAAGACAGGGAAACTCAGCAAAGCTGCCCCCTTTCACCCCACTCCTCTTCAATAGTGCTTGAAACCCTTGCTAGAGCAATAAGGAAAAGAAAAGGAACTTAAAGGGAGTAACTAATGAAAAGAGGAAGTCAAATCTATCCCTATTTGTGATGATATGATTGTTTTCTTAAGGGATGCTAAAAACTCTTACCAGAAAACTCCTAGAATGACTAACAGCTTCAGCAAAGTGGCCGGATACCAAACTAACCTAAAAAAATCAATGGCCTTTCTTACACCAAGAACAAGCACCTGGAAAGAATTCGAAGGACCTTCCCACTCACAATAGCCTTTAAAACAATAAAATACCTAGGAACAAAACCTAAACAAATACCCCAAGGAATCTCTACAACACAAAAATTTTAAAACTTTAAGAAAGACATTGAAGAAGACATCAAAGATTCTTCTTGCTCTCATGCTCATGGTTTGGAAAATTAACATAGTAAAAAAAAAAAAAATTGGGGCTGGGGAGATGGCCCTAGCAGTTTAGAGCACCACAAACTGCTCTTACGAGGACCCAGGTTTTTCGATCCCCGCACTCAAACATAGCAGCCGAAAACTGCCTTGCTGAAAATCCAACTCCAGGAGACTCCAGTTTCCAGGAGGGAATCTGGACCACCCCTCTTCTGACTCCGAGGCATTGCACGGAACAGGTGCACAACAATTGCATGCAGATAGTACATTGTTACACATACAGAAAGAAATATAATAAAATTAATAAAATAATGTTCCATTTTACCAAACAAACGCTTGTAGAGATTGAACGCAATTCCAATAAAATCCCCAAGAGTTATTTCACAGGGCTTGGAAACAAAAAAGTCCTTAAATTCCATTTGGAAAAAACAAAAGATCCCAAATAGCGAAAGCAAACCCTGACTGAAAAAGAGCTACACAGGGGGGGATCTCTATTCCAGACTTCCACCACATCTATACTACAGGGCTATCGTCATAAAAACAGCTTGGGCTTACTGGCAACCAAAAACTGCCCTGTTGACCAATGGACAAACGAGATCCAAAATCTGAAGCACATAAAAATATTTCAGCCATCTTATATTTGACAAGGGGGCCATGAAGCCACAATGGAGAAAAGACAGCATCTTCAGAAAGTTGTGTTGGCAAAAAACTGACTAACCACTTGTAGAAGAATGAAATTAACACCTACCACCTACCTACCTCTCGAACCTGTACAAAAGTCAACTCCAGATGAGACCAAGACCTCAACGTAAGAAACCCAATACTCTGAAGGCAATAGAAGAAAAAGTGGCAAGACAGACTACAAGACATAGGTGTAGGAAAAAGACCTTCTAAATCAAACAGACACTGGTGCAAGAAATTAAGAAGTTCGACATTGACGACAATGTGACCATCATTAAACTCAAAAAGCTTTGTACATCAATAGAAACAATCAAAGAAGTGAAGAGAAAATCCCCACAGAGTGGGAGAGAAACCTACACACAGAAACAATCGGACAAAGCTTGATTTCCAGATATATATAAACTACTCGAACTAAACTACCAAAAAACGAAAAGAAAAACAAAAATGGTTTATGGAGAGCAAAGAGCTGAACAGAGGACTTCACAATGTAGATATAGAGATGGCTAGCTGAAAATCAAACCATTAAGATATTCAACTCACACATCATTAGAGAAAATGCAAATCCAAAATCACTTTGATAGATCATCTTACTCAATATACAGTTAAAGACTGGCGTAGGAAATCAAGAAAAAATGATAGGGCCAAGGGCTGTGAAGGTTTGTGGGGAAGGGGAACACTCATCCACTGCTTGTGGGATGTAAATCATACAGCCACTATGGAAACAGTGTGGAGAATAAGCTTGGAAGACTTTGGAAGAACTTTGGCGAACCGCAACTCCAGCCATACCACTCCTAGGCATGTAACCCTCAAGAACCACCCCATCCGCGATATTACTGCACGGCCATGTTTTTTATTCAGCCTTTCATTCACAATAGCAAAGGAGCTGGAACCAACCAACATGCCCCCTCAACTGATGAGTGGCATAGAGAAAATGTGGTCATAAGTCATTACCACAATGGATTTCTATGCAGCAGTAAAGAAAGACGATATCCAATGAGCGTTGCAGGAAAATGGCTGGAGCTAGAGGACATCATGCTGATGTGAAGTAAACACAGTCCCAGAAAGTCACAAACGAAGGGTGGTCCGACAGTTTGTGGATGCAGTAGCCCATTACACTGTGATAGTATGTTCTGGTTCTTCGCGCACGGCCCCTGGCGGGGTGTCGCCAAAAGCAAGCGGGGAGGAGGCAGAGGATAAAACAGAACAACACCAACAAAACTAACTTAAACAGTAAGAGAATAAGAAGAAACTGAGTGAAACAGGGAACGGTTTCTGCTAAACAGGCACAACGTCCGTCATGGAGAACTAAAAAAAAAAATGGAATGACCCCGCTCGGCAGCTACAAAAGTCTGAAAGTGGACTATGGTCAGGCAATCAACAATGGCCAGATCTCAGATCTATCAAGCTAAGCTAAAATGGTTCCTATCAAAATCAGATTAATAAATTACTAACCTATCTGGCTAATAATTAAATTTATTATGTTGCAAGTAAATGATAGTCAGAGGCAGATTAGGCAAAAACCTCATAGTGCTGAACCTAAAAAAATCCAGGTTGAGATCGTGGGTTGGATCTCTTTACGCTCAAGCCATTATTAATAATCTTCTATATAGATTTATTCATTTGGATCTATAAATATGGGCCAAGGATTAAATAATTTTGGGAGAGAGGCATTAAATCTCTAGTAAACTACTATTTGATAAAACTTCCAAAATGGTCCTTGTCCTCTAAACTGGGGATACCTGCAAAAAGAGGCGATAAGGCAGCCCTGCTAGCCAAAGACACTGACATTAACATGGGAACGATGTATTGCAGACAACACATCTATGCGGACATGGTGCGCCGTCTGTGAACACCACAGACCGTGTGTCTCCAAAGGCCACAAAGCCACTAAAACAGAATACGGGGTCTCCTTGAGTCAAAGCAAGACCCAAACCTCCACCACCAGTACAGAGCGACCAAGATACTCACCACTGCCTAGGAGATACTGTGCAGCTAGCATGATGCAGCCATATATCCTGTATCCCAAATCTAATTGGATATTAGGCTCTCTCCTGGAGGAAAACACCAGGCTGATGCCACAAGCCTACAATTGACATCCTCTACAGTTAGGATATTTTATAAGCCACATTAAGACCCTGTCATATTTAACAGGAAAAATGTATTCATGGATCAACATATCATCACAAACATATGTGTCTATACCACAAGTAACACTACCCATAAACTATTAGTGCATGTTTAAATAACCTATATATCGAATTGCTTGTAGCTCATTATAGGATCAAAAAGGCTTACTCCTGGTACAAACTGTCAGTCCATGAAAGGAAACAGACCAGAATTGACCCAGTCGTCCAAGACAACAGCTCCAGAGAAGTGGACTGTTTGCTTCTCATCCACCTGTTCCACTTTTTCTAAGCCTATGAGAATAATTCTGGGAAGAGGTGCATGGTAGATGTAGGGCTGCGATTGGGGTGAATGGGACACCTACAGCAATGTATCTACTGGACACTCATTTGATCAACTTGATTTAACATAAAAACTTACTGATCCTCGTAACTGCACCTGAGTTAAGGAAAATGGCTGTTGGGGGTTTGGGCACAAAAAGCCTGCCAAAATTGGTTTTACAAAAATAGACAGGATACAGGTGTACTCAAATGAGATTATGCACTATAGCAAAAACAAAGAGGATAAGCAATAAAAAAGACAAATTTATCGAGAACAGACTGCGACGTGAAACAGAATGCACCTTTGGCAGGAGGCACCTGTCGCTGGTTGGGGTCGGGGGTGGGGGGCGGGAAGCGAACACGGAATATGGCCCTGAAACTGAATTGGCAAAAGCTGTAGTGAAATACACAAAACAAATAAAAAAAATTAAAAAAAAAAAACAACAAAAAAAACAAAAAGGAAGCCGGGCCTGGGGAGCACGACCGCTTTAATCCTAGCACTTGGGGGGCGAGGCACGGGCGGATCTTTTGAGGTTAGCCAAAGGCGCCTGTTTCTCAAATCTCTGTTTTCTTGTGCCTTGCTTAAGTGGCCGTTGTTACGTTTTTTTTCTGTTGGTCCCTTTTTGGTCTTTTTCTTCGGTCACAAGATTCAGGACAGGGCAAGGAGACCCTTGCAAAAGGGACAAAAAAAAAACAAATCAAAATTAAAAAAAAAAAGTCCAAAATGGAGGGGAGCTTGGGAGATGGCTACAAGCAGTTAAGCCCAAAGACCACTGGCTATATCCTGAAAAAAGACCTAGGGTAGTGAACCCACAGACAAAGTACAGCGCTACAAGACTCGTCAAAACTCCTGTTCCCAGAGGACTTCCATGCCTCTCTTCTGTTGGCTCTGTGGGCAGCTGCATGACACAGGTGCACAGTACATACAATACAGGCACAACACCAGTAACATAAAACTTAAAATTGTTAGGCGTGGGCCTGTGTAAACACCCTTTAATCTCAGCACTTGGGAAGGCAGAGGCAGGAGCTAGTGAGTGTTACAAGGCCCAGCCTGATCTAACATAACATAGAAGTGACAGGACAGCTGGGGACTACAGGAGACCTGTCTCGAAAAGACCAAAAAAAATAAAAAATTAAATTAAATTTAATTAAAAATTATTTTTATTAATAAATAAAATTAAGAATTCCAAAATGGGGGTTGCGGGAGATAGCACAGTCAGTAAAGCTCGCCTTGCCAGTATGAGGACCTGAGTTTTCTATCTCCGAAAACTATAATAAAACGAAAATATACTCCAGAGTTTCTAGCACATTAAGCAGTGTCCCATCACTGGGTGACTATACAGGTGGAGCCCTGGATCCCCTGGGACTCACTGGCCAGCTTACCCTAACTTGGCAAGTTCTAGGCCAGGGAGAGATATCTCAAAGAACAAGATAGATAGTGCCCAGGGAACACAGCTGAGGCTGTTTTCTGGGCTCTTACACACACACACTAGCATGAACACATGCACATACATGATGGACGCACACAATTCCAAAATCATCTCTGAATTTTTTTTTTGTCAGCGTGTACTTTTTATATGTTTTTTGAAGACACGAGGGTCTGCCATGATAGCCCCCAGCTGTCTGGAACTCACTCTTGTAGATCGGCTGGCCCTTGAACTCACAAGATCTGCCACGCCTCTTGCCTCCAAGTGCTTTAGGAATTAAAGGTGTGCATTCACACGCCTGGCTTAGCGACTTTTTTTAGAAAAGGAATAAATTCATTGCAATGATGACTGTTGAAAATCCTCGTCCACCATCCCTGAATTTATGATCACTTGATAGTTCCGATGTAAAAAAAGGAAAAAAAAAAGAGAAAAAAAAATAAATAAAGTATAATCAGACAGAAAATATGGTTGTGTTTAGATTTGTGTATGACTTTTTAATCTCTCATGCTGGTTTACTATGAGGCATTGTTTATATTTCCTGGTTCTGATATGCATGAAGGAGTTTAAATTGGACAACAGTGCTTCACCTTTAAAGATGTTAGTAAGCCAGACACAAGTTGGGGCATGCCTTTATCCCAGAACTAGGGAGTTGCAGAGGCAGGTGGAATCTCGTGTGAGTTCCAGTCCAGCCTGGGCTACATAGTGATTCCAGGGCCAGCTGAGGTTATACCAGGAGACTGTTGCCTCCTAAAGACCAAAATAAAAATATCACAATAAAATGAAGTTGTTAGGAATTATCTCCAATCTAAAGATAAAAAATGTTCACGTCCTATTTACAGCTAGTTTTTTTTTTTATTTTTTTTTTTTTGTCCTTCTAGAAGGGTCTCCCTGTAGCCCCAGGTACCTGGAACCGCACTCTGTATGACCAGTATAGCGATTTTTAAAAACAAAACTACCAAGCCTGCTCTAATTTTTCCTTGTTGAGGTATATATAGATTGGGTTCCTAAGATATCTAGTATAATCCATATGTAACAGTCACTTTATACATATATGAAGCATTAAAGGTCTGAAAGGGGAGAGGTTATAAAGATATATTTTTATTTTTTAAATTTATTTTCGTTTATTTTGTATGAATGTACTTTCTTGCTTGTAGGTCTGTGCACCTGTGTCGTGCAATGCTGGAGTAGAAGAGTGGTGCTGATTCCCCTGGAATCTGGATTTCCCCTGGAACTCTGGGACGTTACTAAAAGATCGAGATTCGGAGATGAAACAGAAGTTAGGAGTCTTCACATAGGTATGGTGGGTGCTGGGGGATCACAACTCCGGGTCCTATGAGAGCGTCGGCGCTCTTTACCCTAGCTCCTGCCAATCATCTCCAGCCCCAGAATCTCATATTTTTACTTGTCAAAATTAACATTTTTTTTGTGCCGGCGTGGTGGCGCATGCCTATTATCTACCATTTGAGGCAGAGGGAGAACGTATCTTTGTGATTTCAAGGCTAACCTAGGTCTACTACAGCGATTCATTGACAGCTGGGCTACAAGGGAGACCCTGTCTCAAAAAGGATCCAAAAAAAAAAAAAAAAAATTAAATATGTTTTTTGAACAAGTTACTTATGTAGCACTGGCTGGGTCTGGAACTCACTAGTGTAGAGCAAGGCTTGCCTCAAACTCGAGAGATCTCACCGCCTCTCCTCCCAAAGTACTGGGATTAAAGGCGTTAGCACGCCACACCCATTTCCATAAATAATTTTTATGTAGAGGCCCGATGTCAACCTCTGGCCCCTCCATACATGCCACACATGTTCATGCTATATAGCCAACAAATTACATACAAAAAACAAGGGGCGAAAGTATTTAAAAAGTAAGGTTGGAGTGAAGAAAAATCATAATTTTCATGCCTTCCATCTTCGTTTTTCCACGAGGAATTTAGGATTTTTCAAAAACCAGAAAGAGATAAAGTTTTGACGATACATTTGTAGCCAAGAATATGAGAATGGAAGCTGGACAGCAGGAGCTGTGCTTGTTAAGAAGCACATGCTACTCTCGCTGAAAGACCCTTGTTTGTTTCCAAGACCCACGGGATTCAGGGGATCACTATGCCCCTCTTCTTGGCCCACTTGGGCATTGTATGAACTGAGTGCAGTTTTGTTCAAATCTTTTATGAAAAGGAGAATTTTTGCATTTACTTTCTACTCTTTAAATACACTATCATTATAACAACTATCGCATTTCTTTATTGTTTTGTATTCCTATTTTTTTTTTTTATTTTTTTCATGATTATATATATTTAAAAAATTAACATGAAACCTATTACAAAAAAAAAACTTACGTAATTTCTATAAACAAATTTGTACATCCCCATAAACAGGAAATGTTTCTCCTTTTCAGAAACGGCATTTTTTAATGAAGCACATTAAGGACCATGTGTGCAGGATGAAGCAGGATGCAGCCTGGCGCCCCCGCCTTCCTTCTGTGTGTCTCCTTTACATTGGGTCAGACGCGAGGACTGTGTCTGTAACCTATCTCATCTCCTTTCAAGGCTGAAGATGCAAAGACAGCCATTATGCTTGAACTCCAGAAATCGCAAGGCTTGGCAGGAATCCCCAGAGGCAGAAAGGACTTCCACCTAGCAGAACTGGAGCTGAAACCACTGTCAGCAGGCCCACACCTAGATGCATACTTATTGTGCGCTGTTCAGTTTCTTCCTGTTGAAACCTTAAAGTCATGTCAGTGCTCCACAAACAATGTTTGGAGTCCTCTGTTCAATGTACACCAGCTTAAATTTTTCTCTTCTCTGCTTTTCAGTTACACATCTCTTTAATTGGTGTGTCTGGGATAAGTGGAGTGACTGAGCCCAGCCCGTTAGGGCTGATGGTACTGGAGCCCTTGAGCCATAATTAACAACACGACAACAACCCTATTCATTCCACTAACCCGTCTGTACCCTTTTTAATTATCTCTTTCTTTCTGCTTCTAGTAAGGCAGTAGGATATGGCTGAGCAGTCGTTGGCCATGACAGTGAGCATCCTTGGGACTCAGTTTCCCAAACGCAGTACCTCACCACTGGGATGTCTGAAGGTATTTAAAAAATATTTTATTTGGCCGGAGGTGGGTGGCGCAGCCTTTAATCCCTATTACTCGGGAGCAGAGGCAGGCAGATCTTTTGGAGTTCAAGGCCCAGCCTGGTCCTACATAGTGAGAATTCCAGGAACTGGGCTACAGGGCGACCCTGTCTCCAAAAAGACCAAAAAATACAATAAAATTATATATATGATAAAGAAATTATATATTTTATATAGATTTATATATTTATTACTTATATGAATTGTTATATTAATATAACAAGGTTAATATAATAATTTTAATATACTATATATATATATAATTTATAATTTTATATAGAAAATATATAAATAATAGCTTATTCTATGAATATTTCATTATAAATATTATTCGTTTTTAATTTTTTGGAGACAGGGTCTCCCTGTAACCCCAGCTGTCCTGGGAACTCGCTATGTAGGACCCAGCTGGTTGAACTCACAAAGATCCGCCTGGTCCTCTGCCTCCCGAGTGCTAGGAAAAAAAAATTATTCATTTGTTATGTGTAAGAGTGTACTGCTTGCAGGTGTGTAAGTGCATCCGTGTCGGTGCAATTACCATGTGAGGTCAGAAAATGGTGTCGGGGGCTGAGGGATGGCCATAGCGGTTAGAGCCGACGACCGCTCTTGCAGAGGACCCGGGTTCGACCCCAGCACCCACATGGGCGGTCTAAGAAACCGTCTGTGACTCCATCCCGGAAAAATTTAAACTCCAGTTCCCAGGGGATTCCGAGACCGTTTCTTGACCATCCGGGCATCGCACGCACGGGCGCAGACCTGCATGCAGACAATAAATTATACCATATACCAAAACATAAATAAAATAAAAATTAAAAACAAATTTAAAAAAAAAAAAAAAAAGAAAAGGGTGTCGGATCCCCTGGAACTGGAGTTACAGGTGGTTGTTAGCCAGCATGTGAGTGCTGGGAACTGAACTTAGGTTCTCTGCAAGAGCAGCCAGCGCTCTTAACCGCTGAGCCATCTCTGCAACCCCTGAAGGTGTTCATTTTTAAAGACAAAAGTAGCTCCCCAAATACTCCCTTGCGGTGCGGAGTCCAGACATGTTAATGTCACGAGTGCAGCGCAAACCCACTCCGTACTCGACTCCAACAGCTAGCACTTTCTGCCAGAAACCACTTTAAGTCAGAAATCACCGTTGAGTCGATGAGGGATAATCTGCCCTGAAGAAACTGGGCTAGAGGCCGTCCTCAGAACCTAGGGATCAAGTGACAAACTCTTCCAACCGCTGGCGGCGGAAGCATCCGACTCTAAAATTTGGGAGAGGAAAGAGGCCAAAGAATCAGGAGGAAACCGAGGTACAAGCTGGCGATTAAGATCGGAAAACCAAGGGGCCAGGCGGAAGGGGCGGAGCTTGCGCTTCCAGGGCGGGGCCTAACCGGGGTCTGGGACACGGTGGTCAGGGCCCGGGTCCTCGCAGCGCATCCGCCCAGCCCTAGTTCTCCCTGTCTGTGGTTACCCTCGCTCAGCCTGCCTCGCAGGAGGACTCAGCGGTGCTCACGTTCTCTACTCGGGATCCGTGGGCTGAGCCAGCGGGAGGCCAACTGTAGTGGTCTCGACCCTGGCGTCTCCTAGCAACTCAGCGGCGCTGCTCCGCCCGCTCTCAGGCCCCGCCTGCTCCCTCCGGCTCTGCCCAGATCCCTCAGGTTTTGCCCGTTCCCTCAGGCCCCGCCCTCTCCCTCCGGCTCTGCCCAGATCCCTCAGGTTTTGCCCGTTCCCTCAGGCCCCGCCCTCTCCCTCCGGCTCTGCCCAGATCCCTCAGGTTTTTGCCCGTTCCCTCAGGCCCCGCCCTCTCCCTCAGGCTCCGCCCAGATCCCTCAGGTTTTTGCCCGTTCCCTCAGGCCCCGCCCTCTCCCTCAGGCTCCGCCCAGATCCCTCAGGTTTTGCCCGTTCCCTCAGGCCCCGCCCACTACCGCAGGCCCCGCCCAGATCCCTCAGGTTCTGCCCATTCCCTAAGGCCCCTCCCGCTCCCTCAGGCCCCGCCTCCCGGCCCAGCTCCGCTCTGACCGCGCCTCCGGCTTTTGGGTCTCAGTACACAGGCGCCAGGCTAAGTAGGGAAAAGGAGTCCATTGTGTGTTGTATTGGGACATCCCAGGCCGCGCGTTGTACAGTGGAGATCGCCGAAGTCCTGGCTCCTGGTAGTAAATAACTGGCAGTTTGTGTGGATTCAAGGAACCTTTCTAGCATGGTGTCTGGCGGATGATACCGTCGCGTTACTTTCCTAACAGTATCTTCATTATCAGTTAAAATACCCTCAGTGTTGTGGTTACAGGCATACACTGCCATGCCCAGCTTTTATGTGTCCTGGAGATCAGAGCTCAAGTTCTCGTGGTCGCACACACCAAGCACTTTCCCCCACTGAGCTCTCTCCCCAGCCCCCCAGACAGTAAACGTTGAACAGCCAAGGACAATTCTGTCACGTTCCTCCCGTTTCAAGTGTGGTGCCTGGACCCTGGTAGATGCGAAGTGAGAGCATAAAGCCTGATAACGGGTTCAGCATTTACTTCCTTCCTACACCTGCCAAGGTTTGGGGAAGGTTTGTTGCTACCTCCAGTCTCCATTGCATAGATGAAAAGAAAGTTCCACAGAGATTACATGACTCACTAAAAATAAATCACACAGGCTCAGTTGTTAAGAGCAATAGCTGCCCTTCCAAAGCAGCACCCACTTCAAGGAGCTCACAACTGCCTGTAACTCCAGCTCCAGGGGGTATGACACCTTCTTCTGGCCCCTGTGAGCACCGCCACACACGTGTCACACACACACACACACACACACACACACACACACACATTGAAGATTATTAAGATGGCTAGTGAGCTGGTAGGAATGTAGTCATTAT
Organism: Rhizomys pruinosus; assembly: GCA_009823505.1. Lineage (NCBI taxonomy): Eukaryota > Metazoa > Chordata > Mammalia > Rodentia > Spalacidae > Rhizomys > Rhizomys pruinosus. Next base: position 1,302,163 of record VZQC01015255.1, on the reverse strand, counting down.
GGAAGTCCATATAGAGGTCTCTCAAAAAAACCAAAAATATATTTGGCCCAGCTCTGCCATTCCTGGGTATTACCTAAAGAGTTTCAAGTCAACATATCATAGAGATACTTACTCACACATCAGTCTTCAGTCCAGCACTATTCACAATACGTAAGCTGTGAAACCAACTTGTTTATCAACAGAGGGATAGACAGTGAAAATGTGTTTTTTATGCATAATGAATTTTTTCAGCTATACAGAAGAATGAAGTTATGTCAGTTGTTGACAACTTGACGCGGGGACTGGAGAGATGGCTCAGCAGTTAAGAGCACCGACTGCTCCTGCAGAGGACTTGGGTTTGATTCCCAGCACCCATATGGCAGCTAAGAACCGTCTTTAAGCCAGGTGTAGTGGTCCACGCCTTTGATTCCAGCACTCGAGAGGCAGGGGCAGGCGGATCTCTGTGAGTTCAGGGACAGCCTGGTCTACCAGGCTAGTTCCAGGCCAGCTGGGGCTACATGGAGACCTTGTCTCAAAAAAAAAAAAAAAAAAAGTGCTGTTTAAAAAGACTTAAAAAAAAAACTTTGATGCAATTAGAGACAATCAAGAAATTTCAGTCAGTCTCAAAAGGACAAGTGTCATATATTCTCTCATTTTTGAATCCTAGATTTTTACAGAGATACATAAAATCATATAGGTATATATGATGTGAAAGGAGAAATAAAACTGTCTGGGAAGACAAAGAAAGGTGTTGGAATGTAGGGGCAATATGGCCGATACATAGCATATACTTGTATGGAAAGTTTAAACCAAGAAAAGCAAAGCAAAGACAGCTAGTGAACCATGCTCAGGATGAAAACTTATGTCTTAATCTCTGTGTGTGACCCATTAATTCTTCATTTTTTACCTGTGATTTTTGTCTTATAATTATATTTCTTCCTCAAATGTAAGCTTGTTTAGTACCCTCATTCATTACCTATAATTTCATTTGCAAAAAAATCTTTGATAAGGTAGCAAGTAGATCAACACATTTTTTTCTCTCCTTGGTCAACATTATAGTTTACTTCCTTTAAACAATGTAATTCTAAAAGCTCCAAATCATATGGCAACTGCTGAAGCACTTTGGTTTGGGACTCTGCTCCTGTGCTTGTCCTTGCTTCATTCAGTCTTTGCTTCACTCTTGTCTGAGTGAGGCTCCCAGACAGTAGGGTTGAACTATGCTCCCCAATGCTGTGGGAGAAGCATGGGAAAAACTCTTCACTGTGTTCTCCCACAGCCAACCCCAACAGTACCTTGGTCTTGGACTTCCTCAGAACTGAGAGGACAAATTTCTGTCACCCAAGCCACCCAATCAGAGCTCTTATTACCACTGCTCTAGAGAACTAATAAACTTTAAAAACATATTAGCTTGGTGTGGTTGTGCAAGCCTTTAATCCTAGCACTCAGGAGGCAGAAGCAGGCAGATCTCTGTGAATTCAAGGCCAGCCTGGTCTACAGAGTGAGTTCCAGGCCAGCTATGGCTGAAGGGAGACCCTGTCTCAAAAAGACCAAAAACTATATTAATCTCAGTGCATACTTCCTTGTATGATACTTTATTTCTTCTAAAAGAATAGCATACAGCACAGTAAATGTATTTGATTTATTTTTAAGACAGAATCTCCCTGTGTTGCCAGGCTGGCCTGAAACTTGGAGTCTTCCTGCTTCCAAAGTAGCTCAGATTTAGAGGCATGAAACACCGTACTGTATATTTATAATGTAAGTTTTTTGGTTTTATTTCATGTATATGTTTTGCCTGCAAGTGCAAAACATGCCTGCAGAGGCCAGAAGAGGGCAGTGTATCCCTTCGAACTGGAGTTACAGATAAGCTGCCACGTGGGTGGTGGGGTCGTCTGTAAGAACAGCCAGTGCTCTTAACTGCTGAGCCATCTCCCCAGCCTTTACAATGCCAAATTACAATGACAAATTTTAATTACAGAAAATTAAGAAAATATATCCTATAGTGACATTCCAAGAATGACCTGTGTCAATAATGTGTGTGCGTGTGTGTGTGTCTGTGTGTGTGTGTCTGTGTGTGTGTGTGTCTGTGTTTGTTTGTATATGTTAAGGATTAAACCTAGGCTGCATGCTTGCTAAGCACATCCTCTACCATTAAGCTACATCCAAGCCTTCAATAACTTTTCAGTCTCACTGGGACAGAGTAAATCAAAGGCACAGAGAGTCTGAGTGTTTAAGATGGTTGAAAGACAGAGTTTTCCTTTTTTATATAATTTTAAAAGTATTTATTTATTTATTTATTTATTATTTTCTATGTGTATGAGTGTACTGTCTGCGTGTAGGTTGGTGCACCCATGTCGTGCAATGCTGTGGAGGTCAGAAGAGGGCGTCAGATTCCCCTGGAACTGGAGTTAAAGACGGTTGTTAGCGATGTGAGTGCTGGGGATCGAATCTGGGTCCTCTGCAAGAGCAATTGGCGCTCTTAACCGCTGGGCCATCTCTCCAGCCCAGAAAGATGGAGTCTTCTAAATGGAGACTGAGGGGGCCAGCTATTTTATTTACAGGCACCTACTGAAAAAATTCCTTTTGTGTTTCAGAATCTTCTGAAAATTTTATTTTAAGGTTAAGGATATCCAAAAGCTGAGAGGTGATGGAGTCTCCCTCTTGCCTTTCATCTCCCTAACAGTAAATAGAGTACAGTTTCTTAGCTGCTGACTTCATATGAGGTCACATAACTAAATAGGTAGGTTCGAGAAATATTTGACAACAGTAAAAGTTTTTTAAACCTAAGTCAAATGCTTATTTCATCCAAGGTGATTCTGGTAGCACTTACCCAAGCTGTGTTGCCTAAATAGCTCAGATTCAAGACTATGTTGTGAATTGCAGTGTTTTTACTGTGCATACAAAGGTTTCCGCTCTTAAAAAAACAATGGTTTGCCGGGCGTGGTGGCGCACGCCTTTAATTATAGCACTCAGGAGGCAGAGGCAGGCGGATCTTTGTGAGTTCAAGGCCAGCCTGGTCTACAGAGGGAGTTCCAGGACAGCTGGAGCTACAGGGAGACCCTGTCTCAAAAAGACAAAAAAAAAAAAAAAAAAAAAAAAAAAAAGAAACAATTGTTTGACTATAAAACAAAGATTTTAAGTATTTTTCTCCCATTATTCATCAGCATGTGAGTGTCAAATTAATGTATTTTTGGATTGTATTGTGTTAGAATTTCTAAAATTTCTGTGTGAGTTCAATGAGTTTGGGCTTGGGAATAGAACATAATGTATAAATGGCTGTAAGCATACTTCAGTCATTTTGAAAGTGTCATCTTTATGTGAAGCAGCATTCTCAGCATTGATGATCACTAAATCAAAATATGGATCAACTATAAAAAATGCTGAAGATAAATCCTGAAGTATCAAATATTCAATCAATATTTCATTCCTTAGCGACTGGAGAAATGGCTGAGCAGTTTGCTGCTATTGCAGATGACAAGGGTGGGTTCCCAGCACCCACATGGAGGCTCACAACTGTCTGTAACTCCAGTTTTAGGGGTTCCACTGCCCTCTTCCGGTCTCCTCCAGCACTGTGTACGTACAGTACACATGTGCAGATATGGTACACATATACACATGGAGGCAAAACACTCAACACATAATATTTAAAAATATTTAATTCAACTAATGAGTGGATTGAGAAAATGTGGTACATCTACACAATTGAGTTCTATGTAGCGGTAAAGAAAGATGACATTGGTCGGGCGTGGTATACTTGGGAGGCAGAGGCAGGTGGATCTTTGTGAGTTCAAGGCCAGTCTGGTCTACAGAACGAGTTCCCAGGACAGCTGGGGCTACAGGAAGACCTGGTCCTCAAAAAGAAACAAAAAAAAAAAAAAAAAAAAGAAAGATGACATCAGAAACTTTAAGGATAATAGAGTAGAAGATATCATGCTAAGTGAAGTAACACAGTCCCAGAAAAAACGAACGACATGGTATCCCTCATCTGTGGATGCTAGTGCCAATTACCTTAGTTGTATGGCAAACTGAGGAATGTTTAATGTGATCTGAAACACTGTGCTCTTATATTGTGAATCCCTTAAAAAATAAAATTAAAAATATTTAATTTTTTTTGTTTTTTTTTTTTGTGCCTTTCTTCCCTCTCTCCCTTCCTTCCTTTTTTTTTTTTTTTTTGACTAAGACCATACATCTGAGTTGTGACCATCAGATACAGTTTTGAAGATTGTGTACAAATGGAAGAGAACACTAATACCCATGAAATCTCATGAATCGAATACGATTTTCCCATACAATTGTCATGGTTATCCCATAAGAGAGAAACTGGGAGAGGAGAGAAGAGGAACAGGAGCTCAGTGATGGTCAGGGAGGCTCTGCCAACTTTTCCAGCCGGGCGATGGCGTTTCCTGCCACTACGGCTTCACAGCAGCTCTCCAACGCTGCATCCGTCGCTTTCGCTTTCCTTTCTTGATTTCTAGCAAGCACGTGACTTCTTGCCGCTAAACACTGCTGCCCAGAGCCAGGCTCGGATATTTAAACCCAGGGTCGCCGGCACCAACCGGATGCTCGCGGGTGCCGCCGGGCTACTCTGATTGGACGCGGCTCCTCGACGCGGACCTACGTCGAGGCGACGCGCAGGTTCCCGGAAGTTCTACGGGGCCTGGAGGTGGACCTCTACTTCGGGGGTGGGTTTCGGGGCCATCTGTATGTGGTGCTATGAGTTCCTTCCTGGGACAGATGGCCGAGTATCCAACCATCTCTATAGACCGCTTCGACAGGGAGAACCTGAAAGCCCGCGCCTACTTCCTCTCCCACTGCCATAAAGGTGAGTGAGCTCCGCGCGCCTGCTGCAGCGGAGGGAGGGTAACCGTGAAGGTAGAGCAGGCTACAGGGCACACAGAGGGGGTGGGAAGCACACCTTGCCTTAATCTCTTAACCTCGCATTGGCTTTATTATTTCCAGATCTGTACAGCCTTTTAAACAGCAACCGCCCATTGAGTTCTGCCCCTCGGAGCTATTGGGAGTGCTGGTAGCTCCTGGTGGGGCGTGTCAGTCTGGGAAGGGTTGTGAATTCCTCACACTTCCCCAATTCTCGTTATCACGCGCAAGAAAACAAGTTTCAGATCTTCAGATCAACTTCTGTTACATATCCAAACATTAGGTGGGAGCTCCCCCCACCTCCCACCCCCACACAGTGAAGTCAAGCAACCAAACTGTAAGCTTGACCAAATGCAGTGCATCCAATTTTTCTTTTTATTATTCGTTTATGGGGGGGGGGGGGTTGTAGTTTCATGTATCCTATGCGAGGTTCGAACTTGATACATTGCCAAGGATGACTGTTAACTTCTGATATTCCTGCAAGTTCCAGGATTAGGAGTGTGGGCCAATATGCCAGGTCTTATTCGGTGCTTGGGATAAAACCTTGGAGTTTGTATGCTAGGCAAGCCCTCTACCAACTGCATCCCCAGTCTTATTAATTTTTTGAGATAGGATCTAGCTATGTGGCCCAGGCTAGCCTTGAACTCTCAGTTCTCTTGCCTCAGCCTCTGGAGGGCTGGGATTACAGATGTGGGACACCCATGTTTCCCCCTTTCCAGATGTTCTGTCTGTATCTGACATGAAAGACTTGTTCTAGTCTAGGAAAGCAGGATGCAGTTTTGCTATTGCATCAGATTACCAGAATTCTGGTTTCACAGCTATGTAGGGATTAACCTTAGTATCTCCTTTTCTTTTTTGAGCCAGGTCTTACCACTACTCACTAGGTAGACCAGGATCATGGATAACCACCTGCCTCTCCTCAAATGCTGGGATTAAAGGTGTGAGCTATCACACCTGGCTGTTGTCATTCTTCTCTCTCTCTCTCTCTCTCTCTCTCTCTCTCTCTCTCTCTCTCGTCATTTTATTTTTTTTGGTCTTTTGAGACAGGGTCTCCCAGTAGCCCCAGCTGTCCTGGAACTCACTCTGTAGACCAGGCTGGCCTTGAACTCACAAAGATCCGCCTGCCTCTGCCTCCCAAGTGCTAGGATTAAAGGTGTGCGCCACCACACCCAGCCTTTTTTGTCATTCTTAATAATACTGGCTCTGTTAGGTAGTCAAGTGAGATTGGCACTAGTCCCCAGAGCTTGAACACTACTCATTCCACAACCACTGTCCATTTTTTAAAAAATATATTAATTATTTCTTTTTGTATTTTTGAGACGGGGTCTCCCTTTTAGTCCCAGCTGGCCTGGAGCTCGCTCTGTAGACCAGGCTGGCCTTGAACTCACAGAGATGCGCCTGCCTCTGCCTCCCGAGTGCTGGGATTAAAGGCGTGCACTACCACGCCCGGCTTGGATCTTTGTGAGTTCAAGGCCAGCCTGGTCGACAGAGTGAGTTCTAAGACAGCTGGGGCTACAGGGAGACCCTGTCTCAAAAAAGACCCCCCCAAAATTATTATTATTATTATTATTATTATTATTATTGATCTTTTTGAGACAGGGTCTCCCTTTAGTCCCAGCTGGCCTGGAGGGTGTCCTATCCTCTGGAGCTGGTGTTATGGATGGTTGTCAGCCATCATGTGGGTGCTGGGATATGAACCCACTACTTCTGCAGGAGCAGCCAGTGCTCTTAACCGCTGAGCTATCTCTCCAGCCTCTAACTAATTTAATTTATTTTTTTTGTCTTTTTTTTTTTTTTTTTTTTTTTTTGACTTTTCGAGACAGGGTCTCCCTGTAGCCCCAGCTGTCCTGGAACTCACTCTGTAGACCAGGCTGGCCTTGAGCTCACAGAGATCCGCTGCCTCTGCCTCCCAAATGCTAGGATTTAAGGTGTGTGCTGCCATACCCAGCTTAAAGACAGTTCTTAGCCACCATGGGGGTGATAGGAATCAAACTCTGATCCTCTGCTAGAGCAGTCCGTGCTCTTAACCACTGAGCTATCTCTCCAGCCCCTGTTTGTGTTTTTGTTCTTTGAGACAGGGTCTCATTATGTAGCAGACTGGCTTAGAAATGGAAACCCTTCAGCCTCAGCATCCTGTGTGCTGGGACTATACACTTATCCCAGCAAGTCCAGTAGGAATTTTCCTTTTAATAACAATCACTTTTTTTTTTTAATCTTTTCAAGACAGGGTCTCCCTGTAGCCCTAGCTGGCTTAGGAACTCACTATGTAGATCAGGCTGGCTTCGAACTCACAAAGATCTGCCTGCCTCTGCCTCCCTAGAGTGCTAGGATTAAAGGCGTGCACCACCACGCCCCGGCAGCAATCACATTTTTAGTTCTAGACCCAACACTAAAAGTAAAAACAGGGGCGTAGGGGCTGGAGAGATGGCCTAGCGGTTAAGAGCGCCAACTGCTCTTGCAGGGGACCCGGATTCGATCCCCAGTACCTACATGGCGGCTGAGAACCGTCCGTAACTCCAGTTCCAGGGGAATCTGACGCCCTCTTCTGACCTCCTCAGCATTGCACAACACTGGTGCACAGACCTGCATGCAGACAGTATATTCATACACATAAAATAAATAAATAAAAATTAAAAAAAAAATAGGGGCGTATTCATCCTGCAGTGATCCTCAATGAAAAAACAAACCCAAGGTGTCATCCTCAAGCCTTCAAAGGTGCTCCCAGTGCTATTTGGCTAATCCAGACAGAAGGTCTAGGTTTTTCTCATGAAAAACTAGAGGTACTTCTCAAAAGGAGTACCATCAACAGTTCACAACAAACAATAGTTGAAGCCAGGCTTCGTGGCTCATACCTATAACCCCAGCTACTCAGGAAGCTGAGGCAAGTTTGGAGCTAGCCTGGGCAACTTACTGAGCCCATGTGGCAAAAAAATTTGTGTCTAAAAGGGGGATGAGGACCTACCTCAATGGTAGAGTGCTTGCCTGGGATGTGCAAAACCCTGGATTCACACCCTAGTACAGAGGAGAGAAAGTGAAGGGGAAAAAGAAAAGGGGAAAGGAGGGAGAGGAATCGGTGGAGGAGGGAGAGAAAAAGAAAGAACACGGGGCTGGAGAGATGGCTCAGCGGTTAGGAGCACCCACTGCTCTTCCAGAGGACCCGGGTTTGATTCCCAGCACCCACATGGCAGCTAAGAACCATCTGCAAGCCAGGCATGGTGGCGCACGCTTTTGGTCCTGGCACTCAGGAGGCAGAGGCAGGCAGATCTCTGTGAGTTCAAGGTCAGCCTGGTCTACAGAGTGAGTTCCAGGACAGCTGGGGCTATAGGGAGACCCTGTCTCAAAAAGACAAACAAACAAAAAACTCCACCAATCCTCCCACCCCCCCCACACACAAAGAAAAACAAAACAGTTTTTGAGTTTTCCAGAACCATAGCAGGCTCTGAGAATTCCAACTAACAGTGTGCTCTGATGGTATTTACTGAAAAACCAAAGTAAACCATAGAAAGAAAATAACTTGGCTACAGTTTAGTCAATCAACCATTCAACTGGCTATAGCTTAGTTGGTTACAGAGCCTCCTATAACCCAGTGACTATGATTGAGCTTTGTATTGGTGCAGGAGCCAAGTCCAAATCTGTGGCCTTCTACAAAACTTATTTAACATAGCTATGATTAAAGTATAATTTAGGAACTTGACTCCTGTGTTTAGGATTAGTGAATTTGGAGATTCAATTCTTTTATTACTTTCTTTCCTTGTGCAGTGCTGTGCACATAGCTCACACTCTAACACTGAGCCACACCTCCAGTCTCAAAAGTAATTCTTCTAAAGGAACTCTTAAGCAAATTGTCCTATATTTGTGCAGTTGACTCTCCGTACTGCTAGGTGGATGATAGGCTAGAGCTGTGCAGCTGGGGGAGGGGAGCTGTGCAGCTGTGGGGGAGCTCTGCAGACATCCCAAGTCTCAGTTTCCTGTTGGTTAAGCCTTCCAGCCAGTGTATCGTGAAGCCCTGACCCCAGCCTTAGTGTAAAACAGGAATTTTCCTTTTAATAGCAATCACATTTTTAGTTCTAGACTCAACACTAAAGTGAGAACTGGACATCTTCATCCAGCAGTGATCCTTAAATGAAAAACCAAACCAAAAGTGTTATCCTCAAGCATGACCAGGCCCTCAAAAGGGCCCAGTGCTATTTGGCTAATCCAGATAGGAGGTCTAGGTTTTCCTCATGAAACTTTCTTCATGAAAACTTCAGTGTGTGTGTGTGTGTGTGTGTGTGTGTATATATATATATATATATATATATATATATATATAGTGCTTGTGCATGTGTGTGTACATGTGTATGTGTGTGCACATGCATATGGAGGCTAGAGAACAACCTTGTGTGCCATCCTCAGGAGTCTTGTCCTCCTTCTTTGAGTCAGAGTCTCTCTTTGGTGTAGAGGACACCAGTTAGGCTAGGCTGAATGGCCACTGATCCCTAAAGAGTCTCCTCTCGCCACTTCCTCAATGCTGAGATTACAAGTGTGCACAGCCACATCTGGCATTTATACATAGGTTCTGGAGATTGAGTTCAGATCCTTCCTGTGCTTCTAAGGCAAACACTTTACTATTTCCCATGAAAACTTCAATTTTAAAAATAACAGAATGCCTTATAGTATAAGGACAGCAAACTGTCTTAACTCACAGACAACCATGAGATTAATGAGGAGACCATGAGCAGTCCCAAAAAGGAGATGTGTCGTAATCAAGAAAATTGCAGCTATGTATTGGTGGCTGTCTCCTGCTGGTCAGGTCTCTCCTCTGTAGTTCAATGTCCTTGATGCTGTGGCTAAGTTGTTCCCACTATTTAAAAAACTAAGCACAGCAGCTTCCTGTGCTCATTGGAAGATGTGAACCTCAGTTTTCTGCTCCAGCTCCTGCCACCATGCCTCCCACCACAATAGCCATCAATCGTAAGCTCAAATAAACTCTTCCTTTTATAAGATCCCTTGGTCATGATGGTTTTATCACAGTACTAGAAAAGTGACTAATACAGTATTTGGTACCAAAGAGTGTGCTATTGGCTATGAAGAACCTGACCATGTTTGGAGTGTTTGGAGAAATGTGGAAGACTTTGGAACTTTGGGCTAGAAAAGCTGTTGACTGCTATAAGGAGAGCTTAACGAACCATTCCAGTAGAAGCCTGGAAGAAAGAGGTGCTGGAAAAAAAAAATGTATATCCAGAGGAAAATAAAGACTTAAACAGCAACTGTGGTATTTTGTCAAAGAATCTGGCTGGAGTTTGTCCACAGCCCAATGCTTGCCTAAGGCTAAATTGAAAAGCAATGGACTAACTTCTTTGGCAGAGGATATTTCAAGACAGTCTAAGGTAGAAATGGTGGTGTGGCTATTAATGGTGAATATTTTACAGATCTACAGTGAAAAAGAGCAAATGGGGCAGAAAGAAATGCAGAATGTACAGTTTGGATTGGAAAAGTGAACTAGGGAGATTAATGGTGGGGTCAAGGCATGTGTAGGAGAGGATCCCATTGATAAGGAGATTAAAGTGATTAAGGAGAGGCCTAGAGAGATTTACAAGTAAACAATAGAAATAGTACCTTCAGGGCAAGACCACACCCAGCTAAGCCTCCAGCTTTTGAAAGGAAAATATTGAGAGGGCAGAGAAAAGTTGTGAATGTGGTTGAAGTAGGCCAGGGTCTATCCCAAATGTGTAGCCAAACTTGGCAGTTTCATTCACATGGTGCTGGCTTTAGAGGCATGAAGGGTGCAAGAACAAAGGAGTCATCAGTTCTTCCTCCACGGTTTCAGAGAGCTGCCAAGGTCAGGCAGAGTGCAGCAGGGGCATCCTTGCATGCAGAGTGCAGCAGGGGCATTCCTGCATAAAAGAAGGCCCCAATAGGCCATTGTGTGCCATTGTGTGAAGGTGTGAATGTGAGGTCTGGTTGGCAGCAGAGACCCCAAGAAGACATTCGAGATGCCAGAGCTATGAGATATTTGCCAAGGAGAGCTGCATACAGGGAGTGGTACCAGCCTAAGAAAGAGATGTATGTTGCAAGCAAAGCTGGAAGAGCTGAGCCATCTAAGCCCTTTGGAAGTCAAGACCCAGAAGTTGCACATGAAGCTACTGGACTTAGTGTTTGCCCTGCTGGTTTTCGGTCTAGTTTTGGTCTGGTATTTCCTCACTATACCTCTATTCCTCCCTTTTGGAATGGGAATGTGTATTCAGTTCCACTGTGTGTTGGGAGTATGTAATTTGTCTTTTGATTTTACAGGAGCTTACAGTTAAGAGATTGACCTGGGTCTCAGAAGAGACTTTGGACTGTAGACTTTTGAATACTATTGAGACTGGTAAAGACTACAGACCCTTTTAAGGTTGGACTAAATGCACTTTGCATTTTATATGGTCATGAGCCTATGGGGGCCCGGGAGTGGAGTGTGGTGGTTTGAATGAGAACATCCCCTGTAGGCTTCGAATATTTAGACATTTTGTCCCCAGTTAGTGGCACTGTTTTGGGAGATCTTAGAAGGTGTGTCCAGGCTAGAGGAAGTATGTCACTGGGGGGCGGGCTTAGTGAGCTCAGCAAGCCTTGCAGTCTGCAGTTGCTCTCTGCTTCCTGTGCTCATTGGAAGATGTGAACCTTGGCTTTCTGCTCCAGCTCCTGCCACCATGCCTCCTACCACAATGGACTCTAATTCCCTGGAACCGTCAATCATAAGCTCAAATAAACTCTTCCTTTTATTAAAAAAAAAAAAAAAAAGCAAAAACAAAAACTAAGCACAGGGCTGGAACAATGGCTCAGCGATTAAGAGCATTGGCGGCTCTTGCAGAGGACCCAGGTTCTAATCCCAGCACCCACATGGCAGCTAACAGCTGCCCATGACTGACTCTACTTCCAGGGGATCTGACACCCTCTTCTGTCCTCTACAGGCATTGCATGACATGGAGGTACTTACATGCATGCAGGCAGTACACTCATACACATAAAATAAAAACAATAAATAAATTTTTTTTTTTTTTTGGTCTTTTTGAGACAGGGTCTCCCTCCAGCCCCAGCTGTCCTGGAACTCTCTATGTAGACCAGGCTGGCCTTGAACTCACAGAGTCTTTATGAGTTATTTTTGAGGTAGATGCAACATTCCTGGGATAAAAGTAACCCATTTTCCCTCCCAAATAAATCATGGTGGACAAGATCTCCCATGATCCACTGGAAAAAACCCTAAAGTGGAGGAGGTTGGCAAATGATAATTTAAATGCTATAACAGTGAAGCAGTTTTTTTTTTTTTAGGATGCACTGCACATGTGGAAAATACATGATGCTTTAGTTTTAAAAAATATTTTATTAGCTGGGCGTGGTGGCATACGCCTTTAATCCTAGCACTTGGGAGGCAGAGGCAGGCGGATCTTTGTGAGTTCAAGGCCAGCCTGTTTACAGAGTGAGTTCCAGGACAGCTGGGGCTACAGGGAGACCCTGTCTCAAAAACACCAAAAAAAATTTTTTTATTCAGCTAGGCATGGTGGAGCATGCCTTTAATCCCAGCACTTGGGAGGGAGAGGCAGGCAGATCTCTGAGATAGAGGCTAGCCTGGTCTACATAGCTAGTTACAGGCCAGCTGGGAATACAGGGAGATCCTGTCTTTTTTTTTTTTTTTAATTTTTTTTTTACTGTCTTTTCTTTAATATTTTATTTAACTCTGACCTCTGCAAGCATTGATGACATGGCGTGCATTTACATACATGCAGGCAAATAGCAAGACCCTCCATACACATAAAATAAATAACAAAATGGGGGCTGAGAGATGGCAGTCATGGCTTTTAAGAAGCACTAGACTGCTCTTGCAGAGGACCCAGTTCGATCCACCAAGCACCCATCATTGGCGGACTGAGAACCATCTGTTTAACTTACCAGAAATTCTGCAGGTGGAATCCGTACACCCTCTTCTGACCTACACATGGCACTTGTCATGAGCAACGTGGTGCACAAACCAAATCAGACAGTACAGTTCATACACATAAAAAAAAAAAAATTTAAAGAATTTAAAAAGATAATACAAGNAAAAAAAAAAAAAAAGTATGTCTACAAAAGGTCACAAGTAGGCAAAGTGAAGAATTTCCCAAAGCAGAGGTTGAGTTCCTGCCCTCCCTGAGTATATGTCCTGCTAGAGTAAATATATCCGAGTATAATTAGAGAGCAGGAAGAAACAGCACAAACTGCTGTTTAGTGTTAAGGGTGATTCCTAAGTTCTTGTATTCGAAAAGGAAAGAGTTCGGTCAAGAAATAGTTTAAGCAGAACAATTAGAATGGGCTGTCCAAAGGCAAGGGCAGCAACTCAGCGAGTTCTGTGCTGTGGATCTTAAAGAACTTTTTGTTATGTTTTAAAAAAAATTATTTTCTTGGGGCTGGAGAGATGGCTCAGCGGTTAAAAGCACTGACTGCTCTCACAGAGGACCCGGGTCCAATTCCCAGCACCCACATGGCGGCTAAGAACTGTCTTAGGCTAGGCGTGGTGGTGCACACCTTTAATGCCAGCACTCTGGAGGCAGAGGCAGGCGGATCTCTGTGAGTTCAAGGCCAACCTAGTCTACATAGCGAGCTTCAGGAGGCCAGCTGGGAGTAAAAGGAGACAGCTGTTCTCGAAAAAAAAAATAAATTTCATTGGGGCTGGAGAAGATAGCCTAGTGGTTAAGAGCGCCGAACCTCATTACAGAGGACCTGGGTTCGATCCCTAGCACCATATGGCGCCCGAGAACCGTCTGAAACTTCCAATTCCAGAGAACTCCAGTTCACAGGGGAATCCGACACCCTCTTCTTGACCTCCGCCGGACATTGCCCACGACACGGGTGCACAGACCTGCATGCAGACAGTACATTCATACACATTAAAGAAAAAAAAAAAATAAAAAATAAGAAAAAATTTTCATTTCATTATGTGTCTGGTATTGCCTCCATGTGAGTTGCACCCATGTTGTGCACATCTCCAGAGTTAGACAAAGGCACTAGATTCCCCTGGAATTGGAATTACAGATGGTCATTTGCCACCTAGCCATTGTGGTGCCGGGAATCAACCTGGGTTCATCTGACAAGACCAGGACGGTACTGTTTAACCAAACTGGAGCTCACTCAATAACGTGCCACCGCGCCCATTTTTTGTCTTATTTAAGGAGACAGGTTCTCAGTGGCTAGAGGAGTATGGGCTTGGACAGTTAATAGAGCATGCGTAGTGGCGTGCCCTTGCCGAGATGTATCTCTGGTGGTTACCCACAGCACCCCCACATTGCAGTTTAATTACAATCTGTCTCAGATAAACATTCAGTTCCCATGGTGATTCTGAATGGCCCTCTCTGAGCCTCTGCCAAGCATTGATGACATGGGTGCATTTACATACATGCAGGCAATCACGCAAGATAACCCTCCATACACATAAAATAAAAATAACAAAATGGGGGCTGGAGAGATGCGCTTCATGGCTGTTATAATGAGCACTGACTGCTCTTGCAGAGGACCCAGGTTCGATTCCCCAGCACCCACAATGGCGGACTGAGAACCATCGTTTCAACTTACCAGGAATTCTGTCAGGTGGAATCCGACACCCTCTTCTGACCTCCATGGCACTTGCAGTGAGCAACGTGGTGTGCACATGACACCGGAATAGAGTGCACGACATAGTCACATTCATATGACACATAGCATAAAAAGAAAAAAATTTATAAGAATTTAAAAAGTTAATACAGAGATTTAAAGAAAACAGTGAAAAAAAAAAGTTAAAAAAAAAACCAAAAGACAGGATCTCCCAGTGTAATTCAACGCGCTGGCCCTTGTACAACTGCAGGTAAGACCAGGCTAGCCTCTAATCTCAGAGATCTGCCTTGCCTCTCCCTCCCAAGTGCTGGGATTATAAGGCATGCTCCACCACTCCTCTCCACGTTCTTTGCTAATACCCTCAGAAAAGAGAATCTTGTTCTTTTGCGTGGTGTTTTGATAGAGACAGAGGCGAGTTCTTACGGCCTAGCTAGGCCCTCGAGGACTTGTACCTGGAGGCCACCTCGAACTCCTGCTCTAAACAGGCTGGGCCAGTTGATCTCTCATACATAACGCATCCTGTTCCCTGCACTTCTGATGCTCGCTCCGCAATAGCTATGCACGTTAGGTGCACTTAAAGGCGCCACTATGTCCACCACGCCCCAGCTAATAAATTATTAAAATATTTTTTAAAACTAAAGCATCATGTATTTTCCACATGTGCAGTGGCAATCCTAAAAAAAAAAAACTGCTTCACTGTTATAGCATTTAATTTATCATTTTTTTGCCAACCTTCCTCCACTTAGGGTTTTTTTCCAGTGTGAGGTCATGCGGGATCTTGTCCATCCATGATTATTACATTAAATTTGGTGTGGGAAACAAATGGGGTATAGCTTATATATCCCAGGTGATTGTGTTGTCCATCGTACACTTTCAAAAATCACACTTCATTTAAAAGACTCTGCTGAGTTCTCTCCAAGGCCTGCTCAAGCAGTCCTGCTGCCTCTACAATAGAGAGTTTCCAGCGACAGAGCTTCATAGCGCTGGAGGATGACTCTCCCTATTCCTCACTCAAAAAGACAAAACAATATACAAAAAAAATTTAATTTTATTGAGTTTCTATATAAATATGATGATAGAGTGCATAGAGCTAGACCTTGCATGACTATGTAAGTTACCTCTTACGATATATTACAATGCGAACAATGACCACTGTCTGTAGAAGTACCAGCACAAGAATCAACCCATGAGATTGAGTCGAGGAAGACCGGGTGTTCAGATAGCCCTGGAAGTCCACTAGAGTCACAAGTGTGATGATGTGCTGCTGTATAGTTCTCAGCCAGAAATGTGGGAATGCTCTGGCAGGATCTAGAATGCTTAGTTGGTGCCTTCGTGCTACCATATAGACTGCGCGCGCTTACATGCTCTGAAGTCTCTCGCTGATCCCTACTGTGTTGCCTTCAACTCTTCGTCGCTTAGTTATGCTGTTTGCTTTATGTTTTTTGTTTTCTTCCAACTATTAAAAGGAGAGAGTCTTTATTTGAGCAGCACTCTATGAGCATTGACTTCCCTGGTCGTTCGCTAGGCAAATTTAGAAAGTCCAAATATTGATGGTAGGAGGAGCATCCTCAAGTGTGGCTAGGAGCTGCTGCTGAGCGCGAGGAACTAAGCCAAGTTCACACTCTTGCCACTCACTTCGACTTTTGCGACGCACCAGCGACAAGACAAAGGAGTAGACGCAGCCATCCAACATGCTCAGCGCTTCATAGGCGCAATTGGCCATGAACATGACTTGGAGCATCACACATGAAGCCCGCCCCCAGTGACATTACGTTCCTCTCAGCCGCTGATCTATCACACGTATCTAACGATCTCCTCCTACAAACGCTCAAGTGCTCACTATGGTGACTCAATAATAATGTCTAACTATATTCGAGCCTACAGGGGATGCATTCTCGATTCACTACCAGCGCAACAACTCAACTCCCGGGCCCCCATATAGGGCTCACTTATGAAACCCATTACTAAAATGCGAAAGGCATTAAGAGTTCCAATTTAGAAAGGGTACTCCTTGATAGTCTTCCAGTCTGTCGCTAATATTGAGTATTCAATAAGTCTGACAAGCTCCAAAAGTCTCTATCTGAGAACACCACGGTCTGAGATCTCTTACCTGTCAAAGACCTTCGTTGTATAAAATCGAAAAAGACAAATTACATGTACTTGCCATACACACAGTGGGAAGCATGAATTGACACTGCAGAATGTCCCATATCCTTAAAAGGGAAGCAAATTATGGAGGACTAGAAAAGCTGGTTGACTGCTATATATAGTGAGGAGCAATATCAGTAACCACACACATATACCAGTAGATAGAGCCAAAACAGCATGCGCAACACTTAAGAATACACAGTAAGCGTTCGATGTGGCAACTTGCGGTGGGTCGGGTGAGCATTCGCGAACTGGGACATAATAGATGGAACTCAAGACTCTTCCAGCATTAATTGCTTGCCTAACATATCTCCAGTACTCGTTTACTAAATATTAGAGAGAGCTCGTGTTAACACACTCCCTCGTATAGCAGACTCTCTCGGTCTGGTTAATAGTACTCCTCATAGCTTTCTGAGCATCGCGAATGGTCTTCATTGGGGTCCCCTTGCTGGCCAACCGAGGAACCGTCTCTTATCATTCACACTTCACACACCAGACACTCGGCACATCAGACTGGCGCCCTCCTTGGCGGCCTATGCCTGTTCTATGCATTGAATGAAAGACCACCTCGGATGCTGACACATCTGCATGCTTCCCAAGGTGAGCCGACCCGCTGCATGCCACTCTGCGCTGACTTCTGCCCCTCTCTGAAACCGTGAAGCGAAGGAAGTCAATTCTATGATGAACGTCCTTTGCTTCTTCACCCTTCTAATGCCTCATTATAAAGCACAGCACCTATGTGAATGAAGAGCTGCCAGAGTTTGTGGCACATGCGAGGGTTTGGGTGATAGACCTTGGCCTACTTCAACCACATTCGAAACTTTTCTCTGCCCTCTCAATATTTTCCTTTCAATAACGCTTAGGGCGAGGCTGTGAAGAAACATGAGGTGGATGGGCTCACTATGCACTCTTTGGAGGAGCAGGGTACATTCAATGAATTGAGAATGCAGAATGTACAGTTAGGCATTGTAGGAAAATCTCTCTAAAGACCGTGGCTCACATATAATCACTTTAACATCCTTCATAAATGGATCCTCGTTCCGAAATACACATGCCTTGACCTCCACTAATCCTTCCCCTAGTTCTCCTTTTCCAATCAAACCTGTACATTCTGCATTTTCTTATGCTCCATTTGCTCTTTTTCAACATAGATTTGTATATTCACCATTAATAGCCACACCACCGTTTCTACATTAGACTGTCTTGAATTATCCTCTGCCAAAGAAGTTAGTCCATTGCTTTTCAATTAGCATCAGGCAAGCATCTACGCTGTGGGCAAACTGCTGCCAGATTTTTTTTTTTTTTTTTTTTTTTTTCTCTTAATCAGACATATATTTTTCCTTGGAATATACATTTTTTTTTTCCAGCACCTCTTTCTTCCAGGCTTCTACTGGAAATTGGTGTCGTAGTTAAGACGCTCCTAAAGATCAATATTAAGCAGTCAACAGCTTTTCTTAGCCCAAAGTTCCAAAGTCTTCCACATTTCTCCAAACACTCCAAACATGGTCAGGTTCTTCATAGCAAATAGCCCACTCTTGCCGTTTTACCAAATACTGTATTAGTCACTTTTCTAGCTACTGTTATAAAAACCATCATGACTCAAGGGGATCTATAAAAAGGAAGAGTTTTATTTGAGCTCACGATTGAAGGTTATTTGGGTGGGGCCATGGAGGTGGCAGGAGCTGGAGCAGAAAAACTGAGGTTCACATCTTCAATGAGCACAGGAAGCTGCTGTGCTTAGTTTTTTAAATAGTGGGAACAACTTAGCCACAGCATCAAGGACATTGAACTACAGAGGAGAGACCTGACCAGCAGGAGACAGCCACCAATACATAGCTGCAATTTTCTTGATTACGACACATCTCCTTTTTGGGACTGCTCATGGTCTCCTCATTAATCTCATGGTTGTCTGTGAGTTAAGACAGTTTGCTGTCCTTATAACTATAAGGCATTCTTGTTATTTTTAAATAAGTTTCAGGGAAGATAGTAAAGTGTTTGCCTTAGAAGCACAGGAAGGATCTGAACTCAATCTCCAGAACCTATGTAAAATCCAGGTATGTTGGCTGTACACTTTGTAATCTCAGCATTGAGGAAGTGGCGAGAGGAGACTCTTTAGGGATCAGTGGCCATTCAGCCTAGCCTAACTGGTGTCCTCTACATCAAGAGAGACTCTGACTCAAAGAAGGAGGACAAGACTCCTGAGGATGGCACACAAGGTGTTCTCTGACTTCCATATGCATGTCCACACACATACACATGTACACACACCATGCACAAGCCATATATATATATATAATTATATATATATATATATATATACACACAACACACACACACACCACACCACACTGAGATTTTCATGAAGAAAGTTTCATGAGGAAAAACCATAGACCTCCTATCTGGATTAGCCAAATAGCACTGGGCCCTTTTGAGGGCCTGGTCATGCTTGAGGATAACACTTTTGGTTTAGGTTTTTCTTTAAGATCACTGCTGGATGAAGATGTCCAGTTCTCACTTTAGTGTTGAGTCTAGAACTAAAAATGTGATTGCTATTAAAAGGAAAATTCCTGTTTTACACTAAGGCTGGGGTCAGGGCTTCACGATACACTGGCTGGAAGGCTTAACCAACAGGAAACTGAGACTTGTGATGTCTGCAGAGCGCTCCCCGCACAGCTGCCACAGCTCCCCCTCCCCAAGCCTGCACAGCCGAGCATCATCCACACTAGCCAGTACGGAGAGTCAACTTGCACAAATGATTAGGAACAATTTGCTTTAAAGATTCTTTAGAGAATTACTTTTGAGGACTGGAGTGTGGCTTCAGTGTTTAGAGTGTGAGCATATGTCACAGCACTGCACAAGGGAAGAAAGTTAATAAAAAAGAAATTGAATCTCCAAATTCACTAATCCTAAACACAGGAGTCAAGTTCCTAAATTATACTTTAATCATAGCTATGTTAAATAAGTTTTGTAGAAGGCCACAGATTTGGACTTGGCTCCTGCACCAATACAAAGCTCAATCATAGTCACTGGGTTATAGGAGGCTCTGTAACCAACTAAGCTATAGCCAGTTGAATGGTTGATTGACTAAACTGTAGCCAAGTTATTTTCTTTCTATGGTTTACTTTGGTTTTTCAGTAAATACCATCAGAGCACACTGTTAGTTGGAATTCTCAGAGCCTGCTATGGTTCTTGGAAAAACTTCAAAAAATGTTTTTGTTTTTCTTGTGTTTTTTTTTTTTTTTTTTTTTTTTTTTTTTTTTTTTTTTTTGTCTTTTTTGGAGACAGGGTCTCCCTATAGCCCCCAGCTGTCCTGGAACTCACTCTGTAGACCAGGCTGACCTTGAACTCACAGAGATCTGCCGCCCTCTGACTCCTGAGTGCTAGGACCCAAAAGCGTGCGCCACCAGCCTGGCTTGCAGATGGTTCTTAGCTGCCATGTGGGTGCCTGGGAATCAAACCCGGGTCCTTCTGGAAAGAGCAGTGGGTGCTCCTAACCGCTGAAGCCATCTCTCCAGCCCCGTTTTCATTTTCTTTTTTCTCTTCCCTCCTCCACCAGATCTCCTCCCCTCCTTTCACCCCTTTCTTTTTCCCCTTCACTTTCTCTCCTCTGTACTAGGGTGTGAATCCAGGGTTTTGCACATCCCAGGCAAGCACTCTAACCATTGAGGTAAGGCCTCATCCCCTTTTAGACACAAAATTTTTTTTGCCACATGGGCCTCAGTAAGTTGTAGCCCAGGCTAGCTCCAAACTTGCCTCAGCTTCGCTTGAGTAGCTGGGGTTATAGGTATGAGCCACGAAGCCTGGCTTCAACTATTGTTTGTTGTGAACTGTTGATGGTACTCCTTTTGAGAAGTACCTCTAGTTTTTCATGAGAAAAACCTAGACCTTCTGTCTGGATTAGCCAAATAGCACTGGGAGCACCTTTGAAGGCTTGAGGATGACACCTTGGGTTTGTTTTTTCATTGAGGATCACTGCAGGATGAATACGCCCCTATTTTTTTTTTAAATTTTATTCTATTTATTTATGTGTATGAATATACTGTCTGCAGCAGGTCTGTGCACCAGTGTTGTGCAATGCTGAGGAGGTCAGAAGAGGCGTCCAGATTCCCCCTGGAACTGGAGTTACGGACGGTCTCAGCCGCCATGTAGGTAATGGGGATCGGACATCCGGGTCCCCTTGAAGAGCAGTTGCGCCTCTTAACCGCTAGGCCAATCTCTCCAGCCCCTACGCCCCTGTTTTTACTTTTAGTGTTGGGTCTAGAACTAAAAATGTGATTGCTCCGGGGCGTTGGTGGTGCACGCCTTAATCCCTTAGCACTCTAGGGGAGGCAGAGGCAGGCAGATCTTGTTTGAGTTCGAAGCCAGCCTGATATACATAGTAAGTCCTAACCAGCTAGGGCTACAGGGAAGACCCTGTCTTGAAAAAGATTAAAAAAAAAAAGTGATTGTTTTATTAAAAGGAAATTCCTACTTGGACTTGCTTGGGATTAAGTGTATAGTCCCAGGCACACAGGGATGCTGAGGCTAAGGGTTTTCCATTTTCTAAGGCCAGTCTGCTACATAATGAGACCCTTGTCTCAAAAAAAAATTTTTAAGACCAAAAAATAAAAACTGGAGATTGGAGAGATAGCTCCAGTGGTTAAGAGCACGGACTGCTCTAGCAGAGGGCATCGGGGTTGTATTCCTATTCACCCCAGGTGGCTAAGAACTGTCTTTAAGCTGGGGTTATGGCAGCACACACCTTAAATCCTAGCATTGGGATGCAGAGGCAGCGGCGATCTCTGTGAGTTCAAGGCCAGCTCGTCCTACAGAGTGAGTTCCAGGACAGCTGGGGCTTTACAGGGAGACCCTGGCTCGAAAAGTCAAAAAAAAAAAAAAAAAAAAAAAAAAAAAAAAAAGGACAAAAAAAATAAATTAAATAGTTAGAGGTCTGGAGAGATAGGCTCAGCGGTAAGAGCACTGGCTGCTCCCATGCAGAAAGTAGCTGGGGTTCATATCCCAGCACCCACATGATGGCTGGACAACCATCCATAACACCAGCTCCAGAGGATAGGACACCCTCCAGGCCAGCTGGGACTAAAGGGAGACCCTGTCTTCAAAAAGATCAATAATAATAATAATAATAATAATAATAATAATTTTGGGGGGGCTTTTTTGAGACAGGGGTCTCCCTGTAGCCCCAGCTGTTCTTTAGAACTCACCTCTGTCGACCAGGCTGGCCTTGAACTCACAAGATCCAAGCCGGGCGTTGGCAGTGCACGCTTTAATTCCAGCACTCCGGGAGGCAGACGCAGGCGCCATCTCTGTGAGTTCAAGGCCACCTGGTCAACATAGTGAGCTCACAGGCCAGCTGGTAACTTTAAAAGGAGACCCCGTCTCAAAAATATCAAAAAGAAAATAATTAATATATTTTTTAAAAAATGTGACAGTGGTTGTGGAATGAGTAGTGTTCAAGCTCTGGGGACTAGTGCCAATCTCACTTGACTACCTAACAGAGCCAGTATTATTAAGAATGACAAAAAAGGCTGGGTGTGGTGTCCACACTTTAACTAGCACTTGGGAGGCAGAGGGGCAGGCGGATCTTTGGAGTTCAAGGCCAGCCTGGTCTTACAAGAGTGAGTTCGCAGACAGCTGGGGCTACTGGGAGACCCTGTTCTTCCAAAAGACCAAGAAAAATATAAAATGACGATGAGAGAGAGAGAGGAAGAGAGAGAGAGAGAGAGGAGAAGAGAAGAATGACAACAGCCAGGTGTGTTGAAAGCTCACACCTTTAATCCCAGCATTTGCAGGCAGAAGCAGGTGGTTATCCATGATCCTGGTCTACCTAGTGAGTTAGTGGTAAGACCTGGCTCAAAAAAGAAAAGGAGATACTAAGGTTAATCCCTACATAGCTGTGAAACCAGAATTCTGGTAATCTGATGCAATAGCAAAAACTGCATCCTGCTTCCTAGACTAGAAATTTTTTTTTTTTTAGCTCTACTAGACTGTTTGTCCCTAATCTGTATGCTGAAGCCCTAATCTCCAGTAGGAACCCTATTTGGAGACAAGGTTTTTAGATAGTAATTAAGGTTAATGAAGTCACAAAAGGGTGATGTCTTTCTCTGATAGGGTTGGTAACCTTATAAAAAGGGAGAGGGTGCTCTTTCTTAGTGAGCAAGCATCTCCATGAAAACAGGCCTGCCTAGAAAACAAGTTGGTCTTGGATTTCCCATTTTCCTGAATTATAGCAGCCTAGGCGGATTAAAGCAGTGTCTGTTACAATCTTTGGATGCCTTTACTAGAAATAAGTGGAGATGGGCACATGAACATACCATTTTAATATAACTCGGAGTGGTCCACGGGCCCACCTGAAGCCCATTTGGAAACTTGGTGCTCAGGTAGGTTTTATGGAAACTTGGAAGGATCCAGAGGATGATTATGATTTGGACCATGGCTTGAACTAGTAGCTTAGGATTAGGGAAGATGGCTTGAAGGGACTACTTAAGTTTTATTCTGGTTATGGAAGAGAAAGAAGTTGTTCTGAAGCGGAGACTCTGGATAATCTAGTCAGCCTGCCTGGTTCCCTCACTACCAGTTGGGCAGGGTCTCACTCGGGGTGGTGGGAATGGGAGAGAGGCATGTTGTAACAGGTACAGGGTCCTGTCTGCTTCTTTGGGAACATGGAGTAGAAACCTAAAGTGTCCTTTTTTGCCATGGTACAAGCTCACTGGAAACCCCAAGTAAGAGAGTCTTGCCCTGGGAGGTACCCATAGGCTCTAAGATCCTAGACCAAGTATAGCCTGAATAGATCTACTTTCTGGGGAGACAGATGGCCTGTCTTGGTGGACATGTGTTCAGTCAATAGCTGCCTAGTGAGGTATGGGTTCCGAGTTTTCAGTGGGTTTGAGAATCTCTAGTTACAAAAATGTCCCTCTTTTCAACCCAGAGGTCATAGTGCACTAAGAAGCCTAAATGATTTCCTTTTGGATTCCATGGAATCCAGCTTGAATTTTCAGATAGAGTAACTTAAATGGTAGGAATCGAATGGGTCACACAGAGGGAGGGCCAAGGGATGATTAGGTTGAGAGAAGAGAGTGAAGCTGTTACCCCACTTTCAGGGCTGCTAAGAGCAATTCAGAGTCTTTCAAATTACTTCTGTGTGTCTGTGTGAGTGTGGTGCTGGGAACTGAACCAAATAACTTGCACATGTTTGGCAAGTATTTTACCACTGGGTTATGCCTCCATCCCTTTAAATTTTTTAATTGGGGCTAGAGAGATGTCTCACTGGTTAAGAGCACTGGCTGCCCTTGCAGAGAATCTGGGTTTGATTCCCACCACACACATGGCGGCTAACAACCATCTATAACTCCAGTTCTAAGGGATCCAATACCCTCTTCTAATCTCCACGGGCATTACACAATATGGCAGTTACACTCATAACACAAAATAAAAGTAATAATTAAAAATTTTAATTGAAACAGGGTTTTACTATATAGCTCAGGCTAGCTTTGAACTTTTAGAATCCCTTTGTTTCAGTCTCCTGAACCACATGGGATTTGAGTTGGTTTTGATGGCTTAGGGCTGGGCAACTCACAGTGGTTCCTGGCCTGTACTCAGAAGGATCCACCTTCTGAAGAAAGAGCCAGTGCGAATCAGTTCTCATTAAAGTGAACATCTTCTAGTTCCAATAGGAAGCTTAGGAAGACAGCTTATTTGGTATGGGCCAAGGAATTCGCTTAAAAATAATGTTTATGGGGCTGGAAAAGTAAAAGGCGGGAGCTCTTCAAGAGGACCTGGCATCCAGATAGCAGCTAACAGCTACCATAACTCCAGTTTCAGGAGATTCAGAACCCTCTTCTGATCTCTGCAGCCACTTGCACATACCTGGTGCACTGACATACGTGCAAGTGAAGCACTCACATATATAAAAATGCAAATAAATGAAATTAATACAACTTTTTAAATAATGCTGATGATTCTTTTCTTTGTAGATCACATGAAAGGATTAAGGGCCCCTACCATGAAAAGAAGACTGGAATGCAGGTAAATTGATTTCGCTACTGATGTGTGTGTGTGTGTGTGTGTGTGTGTGTGTATCTTAATTGAGGTATAACATCTAGGCAGAACAGGGCAGTATGATGAGCACTATCCAAATAAGAGGCTGGTGGTCCCTAACTATAATCCCAACACTGAGGAGACTGGGGCAGGAGGACTGAATTCAAAGCCAGCCGGGATTATATCGTGAGATGCTCCATCTCAAAAAACAAACAAAAACTACGTAAATAGGATCACACTGAATAGACTTTTTCCTTTTTTTTTTTAACTTTTATTGTTTTGTTTTATGTTTATGAATGTATTGCTTGCATTGTGCATATGTGCACCTGTGTCATGCAGTGCCCACTGAAGTTAGAAGAGAATGCTGGATCCCCTGGAACTGGAGTTAGGATGGTTGTTAGCCGCCATGTGGGTGCTGGGATTGAACTCAGGTCCTCTGCAAGAGCAGTCAGTGCTCTTTAACTGCTGAGCTATCTCTCCAGCCCATACTTTTTCTTTGCATTACATTTATGTGATTCCTATTGTAGTCTGCAGAGCAATAACTCATTTGTTTTCATTTTTCTAATCATGTATGCATCCTCTGTGCGCGCATGTGTGTGTGTGTGTGTGTGTGTGCGCGTGCGTGCGCGTGTGTGTGTTTTAACTTTTTGCTTAGCAGGGGCTGAGGCAGTTGCTCAGTTGGTAAAGTGAAAACCTGAGTTCAGTCCTCAGAACCCATTAAATAAAGTGTGGTGGGGCTGCACTTGTAATCCCAGCACTAGGAAGGTGGAGACAGGGGACCCTGGCTTTCTGGCCTTTGAGCCTAGTCCACTTGGTATATTCCAGGCTGGTAAAAGACTCTGTCACACACAAAAGAAGTGGACACATTCTGAGAAATGACACTCAGGTCATCTTCTGGCCTTTCTATACCTGCATGAACATGAACACCACATGTACACACACTTAGAAAAAAAGGAGTGGGTTTCATTATGACATTTTCATGCATATGTATCATACTTTGTGTGCTCTTGGTAACAACTCATATTTGTTGAAAATTACTGTCTTCAAAGCACCATGAATTTCTTAGCTCAGCAAGATTTTTGCCAGTTTCTGTGAAGGACCAGACATGGTGCTGGAGGTTGAAAATAAATAAATAAATAAATAAATAAATAAATAAATATAAAAACATAAATAAATATAGATCGATCGATCAATCAATCTTCAGTAAAAATAGGTAGGTAGGTAGGGTGATTGATTGATTTGAAGAAAAAGCAGAATTTTCTGTTCCCAGCACTTGTTTTCTTAGAGAAATTTTATTTATTTATTTATTTTTTAATTTTTTACGTGTACTCATGTACTGTCTGCATGTTTGTACATGTCTACAGGTTTGTACACCCGTGTTGTGCAATGCTGCGGAGGTCAGAAGAGGGTGTTGGATTCCCCTGGAACTGGAGTTAGAGTTAAAGATGGTTCTTAGCCGCCATGTGGGTGCTGGGAATCGAACCCAGGTCTTCTGCAATAGCAGTCGGCACTCTTAACTGCTGGGCCATCTCTCCAGCCCTGCACCTGTTTTCTTGAAGTAGCTTAACAATTGGTGGTATCTATTCTACATGTACCTGATAAAGTGGGACCATTGTTTTATTTTTTTTCCCATGCTTGGGGTCACCTGTGAGGCAAATACTCAACTCCTGGGCTATATACTTTTAGCTGCTCCCCAGGGACAACACATAGGTTTTTATTATTTTTCTTTAATTAAAAATTTTTTATCTATTTTTTTATGTGTATGAGTAGCCTGCATGTGTGTAAGTTCACCACGTGTATGCAAAGCTTTCAGAGATCCAAAGAGAGCATTGGGTTCCCTGGAGCTGTAGTTATGGATGGTCATTAACCACCATGTGCGTGCTGGGAACTGAACTCAGGTCCTCTGTAAGACCAGCCAGTGCTTTTAACCACTGAGCCACATCTTTAGCCCTATCCCAATACATGGTTTTAACATGAGAGAAGTGAAGGACTTTTTAGGGGCATGGAGGATAAACTATTTCCTCTTCTTTTGTGCTTTGGACAGGACTGAAATAATCAGTGGCATAGTAGTATTATGTTAGCTTGTTGTCACTATGACAGAATACCCAGAAAACAATTTAGAGGGGGGAAAATTTACTTTGCCTCCTGGTTTCAGAGGCTTCAATCCATGGTCAGTTGGTTCCCTTGCTCTTAGGCTCCTGGCAGGGTGGAACATGGTGGGAGGGGACAAAACATGAAAGCTGCTCACCTCCTGGCAGTCATGAAGCAGAGAGACAGCGACAGACAAGGAAGGACCAGGGACAAGGTATATCCTTGAAGGGACGCCTTTGAGTGAACATACTTCCTTCAGTTAGGCCCACCCCTACTGTTCACCCCTCCCAATAACCCTGGTCAGTCATGACACCATCAGAGGACCAGTCTATTGCCTCACCTTCCTGTCACTTGCCCAAAGCCCTCTTGTTTCTGAACATTGCACTGGTGACCAAACTTTAGCACATGGGCTTAGGGGGTATTGTGCATATCTAAATCATGGCAGTGAGGGAGCTGCTGTCATACTTCCTGTGCCAGCTGTTTCTGAGTTGTTAGAGAAAAATTATATTCTGTGAAATTATTACTGAGTCACCAAAATGGTTTATTTTTGGATTATACAAAAACAGCTTTTTAAATTTTTTAATTAATTAATTAATTGGCCTTTTCCTTTCAGCTTGAAAGTTTTCCTGTACTGTTCTCCTGTTACTAAGGAGTTGTTATTAACCAGCCCAAAATACAAATTTTGGGAAAAACGAGTTGTAAGTATTATTTAAAAAAAAATAACACTACTTTGTTGGCCCCATGGGGAATATTTTTAGAGTAGTTTCAGAAAAAAGCATTGGAATTATTAAAAACCCCTTTTTTCATACACTATAGTTTCTGCATTAATTATAATTGAAAATTGTAATTAAAAAAAAAAAAAAGAAGAAACAAAAGAAAGGGAAAGTGGGAGACACCACTCAGGAGTCCAGTGCCCAAGCAGCTTCTGTCACACAGAGTAGAACTAAAGGCCACACACAAAACAGTGCCATCAGAGTTGGTGTGATTCAGTGTTACAAGCAGTGATGGATCAAGAGGACATAAACATCTAAGCAACTGAAAAAAACACCTTCGACTCATAAAGTATTGTTGGAACCTGCCACCCAGCGCTCTGTCAGAGATCGACAGCCATGAAAGAGTAGATTAGAATCAGGATTTATTGTGGCAGCCAAGCTTTAAATAACTGTGATAGGTTCGACTTTGATGTCTGGCTGATGACAGTTTCCAGTCTCATCTCCTCCTCTTCCCCTGCTCTATATTAGGGAAAGATATTTAAAAAAAGAAAGCTGGGGCTGGAGAGATGGCCTAGCGGTTAAGAGCGCCGACCGCTCTTACAGAGGACCCGGGTTCGATTCCTAGCATCCACATGGCCAGCCTAAGAACTGTCTTAGGCTGGGCGTGGTGGCACATGCCTTTAATCCTAGCACTTGGGAGGCAGAGGCAGGCGGATCTTTGTGAGTTCAAGGCCAGCCTGGTCTACAGAGTGAGTTCCAGGCCAGCTGGAGCTACAGGGAGACCCTGTCTCGAAAAGACAAAAAAAAAAAAAAAAAAAAAAAAAAAAAAAAAGAAAGCTACTCCTGCCTCTGCGTGAAATGTGAAGATGAGAGCCGGCAAAACCCGGTCACCTAGGAGCTAGGGTGCAGCCTGGAGATAGTGTGCTTCCCTAGCAAGTTTGATCTCAAGTGCTCCCAAAACAGAAGAGAGCAAGACAAGAACCAACTATCTGTAGGTAGGGGGACATCTACAACAGCAACAGTCTGACATATTTAAAATATGAGTCCAAAGAGCCCAAAGCATAGAAATGATGAATGTTTAAAGGAAATGGAAATGCCAGTTACCTAAAACCTGATTTGATCATGACATGTTGTATAGATGAATCAAATTATTGTTCTCTACCCCCAAAATATGTGCAGACATTGTGTATCAAAAATAGCCCTCCATGGAGCTTGAAAGGTGGCTCATTTGTTAAGAGCACTTGCTGCTCATGCAGAGGACCCGGGTTCGATTCCTAGCATCCACATGGCCAGCCTAAGAACTGTCTTAGGCTGGGCGTGGTGGCATACACCTTTAATCCCAGCACTCGGGAGGCAGAGGCAGGCACATCTTTGTGAGTTCAAGGCCAGCCTGGTCTACACAGTGAGCTCGAGGCCAGTCGGAACTAAAGGGAGACCCTGTCTCGAAGGAAAAAAAAGAAATCTAGGTTAGGCAGGCATGGTGGCTCCCTCCCTCCCTCCCTTCCTCCCTCCCTTCTTTTTTGAGACAGGGTCTCCCTTTAGTCCCAGCTGGCCTGGAGCTCACTCTGTAGACCAGGCTGGGCTTAAACTCATACAGATCTGCTTGCCTCTACGTCCCAAGTGCTAGGATTAAAGGCATGCACCACCACGCCTGCCATTTTGACTCCTTTTTTTTTTTTTTTGGTAGGCACCCACCTTTAATCCCAGCACTTAGGAGGCAAAGGCAGGTGGATCTCTTGTGAGATTGAGGCCAGTCTGATCTACATAGCAAGTTCCAGGCCAGCTGGGGCCACAGGGAGACCCACTGTCTCAAAAAAAAAAAAAGAAAAGGAGTGAGGGAGGCAGGGAGGGAGGGAAGGAATTTAAGGACTTGGGATGTGACTCAGTGAATAAAGCACTTGTCACATGAGTGAGGACTTGAGTTCAGAAGGCAGGCTCAGGGGCTCGGCCTGCCTATAATCCCAGGGCTTGCCAGGCAGAGACAGGGATCCTTGGGGTAGCTGCTGAGAGACCCTGCCTCAGCAAATCAAGTGGAGAGCCATCAAGGAAGACACCTGACTCTGCCTTCCATGTGCACTTGCACACCTGTGTGCCCATAAACATGTAGCACATATAAACGCATGCATGTAAGCCACATATGCATATGCATACAGAAACAAAAAGTAAATTGAATGTTATCAAAGATGTCCCCCCCAAATCTCAAGCCCACGTAGTTTTTTAAAAGTGCATTGAGGGCTGGAGAGATGGCCTAGCAATTAGGAGCGCCGACTGCTCTTGCAGAGGACCTGGGTTCGATCCCCAGCACCCACATGGCAGCTGAGAACCATCTATAACTCCAATTCCAGGAGAACTCCAGTTCCAGGGGAATCCGACACCCTCTTCTGACCTCCGTGGCATTGCACGACACCGGTGCACAGACCTACATGCAGACAATACATTCATACACATGAATAAATAAATAAAATAAAAATCTAAAAAACAAAGTGCATTGAACATCACAGTGATAAACAGTGCAAGATATTTTATTCTATAGGTATACTATTTCATTTTGTTTTATTTTATATTTTATTTTATTTATTTTATTTTTTTGGTCTTTTCGAGACAGGGTCTCCCTGTAGTCCCACCTGTCCTGGAACTCACTCTGTAGACCAGGCTGGCCTTGAACTCACAAAGATACGCCTGCCTCTGCCTCCCAAGTGCTAGGATTAAAGGCGCGCGCCACCACGCCCGGCAGGCGTGTAGTATTTTAACATTTGTATCTTGGCTACTATTTTTATTTTACTTATTTTTCATGCTGGTAATGGAACCCAGGACCTTGTTCCTGCTAATCAAGCACTATAAGACTAAGCTGCAACCCCAGCCCGGTATTTTTGTTTGTTATAATCATTGTTTTTCAAGCTGTTAATTATACTGATATCAGAAAGTTAGAAATTGTTATGTAGGGTCTAACTTCTTTAATTAATCCGGTTTTGGTATTTGAGACAGCAAAGGCATAGAAAGTCCTGAAGATGGATATGGTATGATCTCTTGTTGTATTTTTATAGGTAGCAATTGAAGTCGAAACCCCTACCCAGATATCTCTAGTTGATGAAGCATCGGGTGAGGTAACTAAATAATTGGGATAACACTTTGGATTTTTCTTAATGCTAAAATGATTGTTTAGCTTTCTCTTTGATTTTGAATACTTATTTATTTATAAATAAAAATTTCCAAATGGACTGAATTTTCAGAAAAACAGCCCAAACATTTGTGATTGTTTTAGTCCCGTAGACTGGGCTATTCTTTAGACAGGGGTTCTCTCACCGTTGACTGGTCTTTCATAGTGGACTGGGGTCTCTCACTGTAGACAGGCTTTCTCACTATAGATTGGGGTCTCTCATAGTAGACTGGGGGTCTCTCACTGTACACAGGTTTTCTCACCATAGACTGGGGTCTCATAGTAGACTGGGGGTCTCTCACTGTAGACAGGTTTTCTCACTACAGACTGGGGTCTCTCATAGTAGACTGGGGGTCTCTCACTGCATACCCAGGCTCTGATAGTAGACTTGGATTCTCTCTGTAGTTTGAGATTCTCTCACAGTAACTGAGATTTTCTCACAGGAGGCTGGGTTTGGGTTCTTAGCTGTCTTTTCTTACACACTAGGAGAAGCTCCTCTTTAAAGGATTCTAATTCCCGCTAATCACCAATAAAAAGCTTAGTGAAATCACATTGGGAGTTAGCATTTCATCCTAAGTTTGGAGATGGGGACATTGAGTCTGAAGAGTAATGTGCTTGTTTCCAACTTTGAAAAAAATTGAACATAGTGTGTTTAATTTTTGCCAGAATTGTTCCATTTTGGTTTTACATGTTCATGATGAGAATGATAGTTGTTAATACTCCAGGATATCATTGTCACATTTATTTTGTTATACTTGAGGTATGATATAGTGGTTAATATTTTAAAGCAAATTTCAGATAATCAAAATCTTCTTGAATCATTTTCTTAATTCAAAATAAAAGTCCCTTTCCAAGTGGATAAAACTTATTTTCCTTAACTTTAGAAATAGTAGTCTATTAATATATTGTTTTAATGGTAAAAAGCCTGTGGATCTACCTTAAAAACAAAACGCTGGCCATGGTGGCGCACGCCTTTAATCCCAGCACTCAGGAGGCAGAGGCAGTCAGATCTCTGTGAGTTCAAGGCCAGCCTGTTCTACATAGCGAGCTCCAGGCCAGTTGGGACTAAAGGGAGAACCTGTCTCAAAAAGACCAAAAAGCAAACAAAAAAACTAAGAGGGATTTTCTTATTTCATGGCAAACCAGTTAGCCTCTGCTCTGTCGTCTGTTATCATACTGTAGGTTGAGCAGTAGGTTGAGGGTGTCCTGTGCTCTTTTGTGTTGAGCTCTGAGGGTGTCCTGTGCTTTACCATGTTGAGCTCTGAGGGTGTCATGTGCTGTTGACTGTGGTGAGAACAGAAGTGACCTTTTTAGATGTTTCTTCTTGGGAGATCAAACAGTTGAGGTATTTCCTCTTGAAATTTTCATCCTTATAGGGCCAGTTTGTAGGGGTGTGGGGTGTGTGCAGGGACTTAAGGAAAGGAGGGAGGGAAGAAGGGAGAAAGGGAGGAAGGGAGGGAGGGTGGGCCTGGACCTTTCTAAATGCCATAGTGGACTCAGCTGGATGATTTGGGAGGGATGTCACTTGTTGGTGGCCTTGTTGCCTGCAGATGCACTGCAGAGAGACTTCCTCATAAGTAGTGAGAAGCAAGGCAGACTCTCTTGGTAAGCAGTCTTGCTGTACCATGCTGCCATTTACATTTCTTGTCCTGTGATCTGACTTTGGTGCAGGGTTTGTCCAGCTCCAACTGGGAGACCCTGTTAGAAAAGGGTCTATGGGATGAGCAGAGTTAGGGGTGTGCAAGGCGCTTAAGTAATGAGTTACTAAGGAATTACTAAGTTACTAAGCAGTGAACTGGTGTGCAGATCTGCCCCCTCCTACTGTGTGCTGTGCAAAAAGCCCGTTCCTAAAGGGACAGTACCAGTGTGATGAAGGGGGTCCAGGCTATACTCAGTCCTTTTTCATTTTAGATAATGGCTTTATTGAGATATAGCTCCACAGGTCATCCACTTAAAAGTACATAACTCAGTGGCTTTAATATACCATAGTTATAGACCCATGATCACTGTCAATTTTAGAATAATCACCCAGAAACTGAAGCATCATAGCCACTCCCTATTCCTTCCTGTCACAGCTCCAGGTAATCGGTTTTCTACTTTCTGTCTTTTCTGAGCTTGACCTACGATGGACTCATACACCATGTGTCTGGCTTCTTTCTCTGACCATGTTTTAAGGGCGCCCATGTGTATGAATGTAGCTATGTATGTAGCCAATAGTATCCCACAGTATGGACAAAGGTGTATCCATTCATTGGTTGACTAGACATTTTGAAATGTTTCCATTTTTTTAGTCAGTATGGGTAATTATGCAATAAGCATCCATGTACAGAATTTTATATGGACATAGCTTCTATTCTCTTAAATATATAACTAGAAGTAGAATTGGGTCCTGCCATAGCTCTGTTTGATTGCAGAGTGCTCTAGGGTCTGGAGAGTGAGGGAAGAAGAGCAGCTGCATTTTTGAGGTACTTGCTATTTAGCTAGATTGTGATGATGACTTCTGTTACTGTTGTTGTTTTTATTTTCTTTTTAGAAGGAAGAGATTGTTGTGACTCTTTTACCCGCTGGTCACTGCCCAGGATCAGTTATGTAAGGGGGCCCATCTATTTTGCCATTTCATATTACAAATCTTTTTAGGATCTAAAGGGTAATATATGTGGAGAACTTGGGAAACTGAGGTGAAGACCACATTTGAAATGTGGCTTTCTTAGAGTGAACTTCTATAATTGCTACTTCTCCGTGACATTGACTCTGTTATCATGTGGCTTTTTCTCTCCCTGGAAAGGAGTGATTTCGTTTTATCATTTGAAATGCTAAAACACTATAGGACACACTAGTACAAATTCAGTCCTGTCTCCATGCTGCTATTTTATTTCATTTTTTGCTACTCAAAGAAAAAGGTGGCAGTTAAATGTTGGGTAAGGACTTAGAACCACTGAAATTCTGTTAACACTACTCCATAAAGGGTATGTTTGGCAGGAAACTTTTGTTAAGTCTGTATTTGTTTTGTCAGGACTTTGAGATTTGCAAGTCACTGAGGTATTTCTTTTTCAGGTTTTTATTTCAGGGCAACAATGGAACTGTTTTATACACAGGAGACTTCAGACTGGCAAAAGGAGAAGCTTCCAGAATGGAGCTCTTACACTCTGGGGGCAGGTATAGGACATTCTGTAATTCTTGGCTGCATAGTTACTGTTCTTTTCCCACCATTCTGAGTCTTTGTCCTGTTAAAATCAACTTGATTATAAAAGTTGTAAGAGTAGCTCAAATGTCCCTCCCTGTGGTGAAGTCATGGAATGTACTGGAAGAGTAATGGAGGAAACGATAGAAGTCACTGGATCATCTCTGTAAAATCTACATTCTATCATCTATCTATCTATCTATCTATCCATCTATCTATCATCTATCTATCATCTATCTATCTGTGTGTATCTGTGTGTGCATCTCTGTGTCTGTGTCTGTGTGTGTACACATGTACTTCTGGAGGTCAAAAGACAACTTGAGGAGTCAGTTCTCTCCTTTCACCACGGGAGCACTGGGACTGACCTCACGTGTCTGCTGGCAAGAGCCTTTCCTTTCTAAATCATCCTGCTGGCTCAAAATCTACATTTATTATATGGAAGTTGTTTCTCAGTAAAGTTGAGAACAAAAACATAATTGAAAATGGAACATTCCTAAAATATCTGAGGGTCTTTGCATTTTATATACAATTATGTCCTATGAGATAGCTAACCCCAATTTTTTTTTTTTCAGAGTAAAAGATGTCCAAAGTGTATATTTAGATACTACTTTCTGTGATCCAAGATTTTATCAAATTCCAAGTCGTGTAAGTCTGCCTGGAATGCTGGGGTGACGAACTGGATGAACTGGGTCATATATAGTAACCGATTGTTGTCTGCTTGTCATGGATACCTCAAAGGGTTGGAGAAGACGGGAAGGGAGTTTCTTCAGAGCATTACATTTTGTTTTTAAACCCTTTCTAGGAAGAGTGTCTGAGTGGGATTTTGGAGCTGGTTCGAGGCTGGATCACCAGGAGTCCACACCACGTCGTGTGGCTGAACTGCAAAGCAGCTTATGGCTACGAGTATTTATTCACCAACCTTAGTGAGGAGCTAGGAGTCCCGGTACCGTGACGGTGCTTCTCACTCACTCCCTTTCCCTCTCCCTCTCCTTATCCTGCCCACCCCCACATAACTGAAAATAGGGATGGGTGGGAGCAACTTATCAAAACAGCTGCCAGGTGCGGTGGCGCGAGCCTTTAATCCTAGCACTTGGGAGGCAGAGGCAGGCGGATCTTTGTGAATTCAAGGCCAGCCTGGTCTACAGAGCGAGTTCCAGGACAGCTGGGGCTATAGGGAGACCCTATCTCAAAAAGACCAAAAAAAAAAAAAAAAAAAAAAAAAAAAACTGCAGCCAAGGGCTGGTCCCCGAGAAGTCATGTCCTCTGTGTAGATGCATCTTGACAGGTCAGTCACCAAAGTACAAATAGGGCAGAAACCAGTCTCTCACTTATTTGAACTCACCAAGTAGGCTGGACTAACTGGTCAGTGAGCCCCAGGGATCCACCTGTCTCCACCTCAGTGTTGGGATCAAGCAAGTGCCAGCATGGCTAGCTTCTTATGGGGTTCTGGTCTCAAACTCAGTTCCTCATGCTTGTAAGGCAAGCACATTGCTGACTGACCTGTATTCCCCCAGCCCCTCATCTTGCCTTTATAACTCATTGTTAGTAAGTGGTGAGTGGAATGGGCCTCAGGACAGTATAAGCACAATAATAAATGCATCTGTGAGCTGAGCCCTTGCCTACTGTCATCCTGACAGAATGTTATCAAGCCTTGAAATACCCTTCCTGTACTTTGCTGTAAGAGAGGTTCGCTCACTAACTAGGCATTCTGCCCCAGAACAATTACCAGGAAGCTATTTATTCTTAAGAATGTGTTCCAAATGTTTTGCTTTTATCTCCTATTTCCCACAGGTTCATGTGAATAAGCTGGACATGTTTAGAAACATGCCTGACATCCTTCAGCATCTCACAACAGACCGTAGCACCCAGATCCATGCGTGCAGGCACCCAAAGGTACCTGAGTAAATCCCAGTACTGCTTGTAGGACCTGAGAGATTTTTGTCAAGAAGGAAGGCCAGAAATTTCATTTTCGGGCTTGTCATTGCTCCAAAGCTGTTAAACTACACATAACTAAATTCCATGAACATATACTTCATATTGAGTAACACACGGGCATTTATGTTCTTTAAATAAATTGGTTATTTGCTGGGCGTGGTGACGCATGCCTTTAATCCTAGCACTTAGGAGGCAGAGGCAGGTGGATCTTTGTGAGTTCAAAAAAAAAAAAAAAAAAAAAACGCATGCACCCACTCCCTGCCTAGCTGCTTTCTTACACAATACTGAAACCACCTTCCCAGAGGTGGCACACCCACAGTGGGCTAGGGCCCCTGCACATCATTCACCAAACATATTCACAGGCCCGTCCAATGGAGCAACTTCCCAACTGAGGATCCCTCAATCCAGGAGGTCAAGTTGATACTCAAGCCATCAGGCACAGTATTTTGTTACATTCACCTCCCGTTACCTTCTCGTGTTTTCCTTCTACTGTCTGATCCCATCTTCTCTTCAACTAGGCTTTGACATTTAATTGTGAACGACTAATAAAATTAGTTACCTTTCTGGGGGCGAGGCAGGTGATCTTCAAGCGCCAGCCTGGTTACAAAATGAACTCAGGCCAGCTGGGCTACCTCTCAAAAACAGACAGAAACAAAAAAATAGAAAGCAACAATGTGATTATCATTAATTCCCCCTAAATTTTAAAATATCCTCACATTCAAAACCACAACTTTGTTAGTTGATCCTGAGTTTATAAATGTAGAGCATGATTGTAATAGTGACATTTGTCCCATCTACCTTCTGGCACAGTAGCTTGGCCTTCATAATAAAAACATAATTTTAAACAAACAAAAATTTTTTTGTTTTGTTTTTGAGACAGGGTCTCGTTGTAGTCCCCAGCTATCCTGGAACTTGCTTGTGTAGACCAGGGCTGGCCCTGAACAACTCAAAGAGATCCACCTGCCTCTGCGGCCAGGTGCTAGGATTTTTAATTTTATTTTATTTATTTTCTCTTATGTGTATGAAATGTACTGTCTGCATGCATGGTGTGTACCCATGTTGTGCAGTGCGCGGAGGTCAGAAAGAGTGGTTGTCGGATTTCCCTGGAACTGGAGTTCTCCTGGAATTGGAGTTTCAGACGGTTCTCGGCCGCCATGTGGGTGCTGGCGGATTCGAAACCTGGGTCCTCTGTAAGAGCTGGTCGGTGCTCTTTAACCGCTAGGCCATCTTCTCCAGCCCCCAAGTGCTAGGTTAAAGGCGTTCGCGCCACCACGCCTGGCTGCAGAATTGTTTTTTACCAACAACATGGAACACTCTGGTAGAAGCCAGTATAAGTGAGCTGTACGTTAGCAGGGCTGGAGAGGTGGCCCTCATCCGTTAATAGTCAGTTTGCTTCTCTTACAGAAGACTGAGTTTGGTCCTAGCACCCATGTCAGCGTTGCACAACTACCTGCCCACTGCAGCACAGGACTACAAAGCCTCTTTCTGGTTTACACTGGCATTCTGGACTCACGTGATTTCACACACATCAACACACATTACACACACACACACACTAAAATTTTTTTTAAAAAAAAGGACAGCAGCGTGTGGGCACGCCTTTAATCCTAGCACTTAGGAGCAGAGGCAGGGTTATCTTTGTGAGTTCAAGGCCAGCCTGGTCTACGAGTGATGTTCCAGGACAGCTGGGGCTCACAAGGAGACCCTGTCTCGAAAAAAAAGACCAAAAAAAAAAAAAAAAAGGAGAGCTATACAGTAGAAAACTACTTCTGATGATAGGTAAGCTATAGCTTATACTGATGGATTTAAGCACATCCAATAGACTCTTGGATGGCTGAAGGAATGCAGATAAAAATATAAACTGGGGTCTCACGTTTTGTGGAGTCAGGCTAGTATGGTGCAGGCTGACCTCAGACTTAGGGTCCTTCTGTCTCATGTCCTCAGCCTCACCCGCCTGAAGAGCAAGCTACTTGCCTCTTTTTTCTTTTTTTTTTTGAGGGCGGGCTCTACACTGATAGAGGGTCGGTGTGATCAAGGCTGGACTCACGGATTTGGTTTATGCTGCAGCCAACTCTATAGCCC
The DNA here is from genome assembly GCA_009823505.1 of Rhizomys pruinosus. Taxonomy (NCBI): domain Eukaryota; kingdom Metazoa; phylum Chordata; class Mammalia; order Rodentia; family Spalacidae; genus Rhizomys; species Rhizomys pruinosus. The sequence continues at coordinate 1,264,392 of VZQC01015255.1, read as the reverse complement.
GGTGGATGCTCTATTCAGTGACTTTCTGTATTATCATCCCATCGATCCCTCTCATCCTTGCCTAGCGTCCTGTGTTCTTCCACTGTACTGATAGTTTTGAAGCATCCAGGCCAGCTATTTTTGTAGATAACTTCTCAGTTTGGAATTACCTGTTTGCTTCTTCATCTCGACATGTTTTCATGTCTTAAATACTCATGTACATTTGTTTTGAGATCCTGCTTTACAAAAACAAATTTGTTCGAAAATATGTAACTGTAAGTAAAAAAAAAACCAAAAAACTTTTTTTCAGGCAGAAGAGTATTTTCAGTGGATAATAAAATACCTTGTGGGTTGCTTCCAAAAATAAAATTATTCTACGTTTAAGCATCTCGCATTAAGCCGTCCACCATGTGGTTTGGAGGAGATGCAGAAAAACAACGGTGATTGTAAGGTAAGGAGCCATTGCCCCGTGTCTGGAGTGAAACTCTGAGATTAAATGTTTCATTTAATGTAAACAGACTAGCTTAAGCCCCTTCAAGGAGATTGAGAATTATTATAAGTGTGGGAAATTATGTTTATTTAAATATTATTTAAAAAGTGAAAGGCTGTTTCTTCCAACCCTGTGCCAGTACATTAGCCAGTGTACTCACGAGCCTCTTGGAGAGAGAAGGTGGCTGTAGCTGAAGGTGTCTGCGGCCTCTGCTGTGTCCCACGGACTGCCGCTGGAAGGTAGTAGTAGCCCTTGACGCAGCAGAGGGGTTTCTGTAATGGTCAGAATACCTCAATAACACTTCCTTGATTTGGGCTGTTTAGAATGTCTACAGCAGATTGCCATTTCTGAAAAAGTTCACCACTATCCCCCAAAGTCAGTCAGTTCCTAACAGGAAGGTGACTCCATGTTGGAACAGCCCAAGCGGAACAAGTTCCACCATTATAACCTAACTGAGTTTGTAACTGCCCCTTTGTGTTTTAATTTCCCTTTTTAGGATGGAGAGAGTTCCTCTAACGAGCTTGTTTTTCTTTTCTTCCCCTACCCAGTGAGGTAACGAAGCCCATAACCTTGTAACTTGTAGTGCTGAGTGTTGTTAGGGATGACTTCTAGTTCTACCCCAACTTGCACAAGAAAGCTACCGTTTATCATCGCAAACGAGCTCAGAGCTAGGGCAAGATTTCTAATAAGATAAAGGTGGAGTCAAGCTTTCAGTTCCACCAAACTGATGCTGGGAGAAACAGTAAGCGGCTGGGAGAGATGGCCTAGCGGTTAAAGCGACTGACGCTCTTGCAGAGGACCCGGGGTTTCGATCCCCAGCACCCACATGGCGGACGAGAACCGTCTGAAAACTCCAATTCCAGGAGAATCTCCAGTTCCAGGGGAATCGACGCCCTCTTCTGACCTCCACGATTGCAGACACGGGTAACAAAATATGCAAAAAAAATACACATACGAAATAAATAAAATTAAAAAAAAAAAAAAAAAGAGTGTGCGGGACGCCTGGTCAGGAGCCACAGTTCTGTGAGAGATCGAAGGAACAAAATCTCAGGGTTTGAGTTCACTCTTGGCTGTTAACACCAACGTTAAGAGTCAGGCTGGTTTATTTATTCAGGTACAACTTGAGATGTAGCTTAGAAACACCACACGTCCCACAGCCTCATGGTTGATCAGAGTTCCCATAGACTGCCAGAAGATCTCTCTCTCCTCTATTAAATTATCATTTCCTTTTCAGCTTTTTTGTTTTTATTTTGTGTGTTGTGTGTATGTACATGTGTGCACGAGACAGAAAGAATGTGGATAACCTTCATTTAAATTTTTTTTAAATTTATTTATTTTTGTATGTGTATGAATGTACTGCTCGCANTGTATATGGCTTTGATATTTAAATAAAATTGTATTCATTAAAAAATAATAATAATAGCTGGGCCTTTAATCCTAGCATGAGGTGGGGGGGAGAAGGAAGGGAAAGAGGAAAAAAAAAAAAAAAAAAAAAGCATGCATCACCACTCCCTGCCTAGCCTGCTTTCTTACACAATACTGAACCACCTTCCCAGAGGTGGCACCACCCACAGTGGGCTGGGCCCCCTCACATCATTCAACAAGAAAATATTCCACAGGCCAGTCCAATGGAGGCAATTCCCCAACTGAGGATCCCTCAATCCAGGAGGTCAAGTTGATACTCAAGCCATCAGGCACAGTATTTTGTTACATTCACCTCCCGTTACCTTCTCGTGTTTTCCTTCTACTGTCTGATCCCATCTTCTTCTCAACTAGGATCTTTGACATTTAATTGTGAAGACTATAAAATTAGTTACCTTTGCTGGGGGCAGAGGCAGGCAGATCTTCAAGGCCAGCCTGGTTACAAAATGAATTCCAGGCCAGCTGGGGCTACCTGTCTCAAAAAGACCAGAAACAACAACAGAAAAAGAAATGCAACAATGTGATTGATCATAATTCCCCCTAAATTTTAAAATATCCTCACATTCAAAACCACAACTTTGTTAGTTGATCCTGAGTTTATAAATGTAGAGCATGATTGTAATAGTGACATTGTCCCATCTACCTTCTGGCACAGTAGCTTGGCCTTCATAATAAAAACATAATTTTAAACAACAAATTTTTTTGTTTTGTTTTGAGACAGGGTCTCCGTGTAGTCCCAGCTATCCTGGAACTTGCTTTGTAGACCAGGCTGGCCTTGAACTCAAAGAGATCCACCTGCCTCTGCGTCCCAGGTGCTAGGATTTTTTAATTTTATTTTATTTATTTCTCTTATGTGTATGAATGTACTGTCTGCATGCAGGTGTGTGTACCCATGTTGTGCAGTGCCGCGGAGGTCAGAAGAGGGTGTCGGATTTCCCTGGAACTGGAAGTTCTCCTGGAATTGGAGTTTCAGACGGTTCTCGGCCGCCATGTGGGTGCTGGGGATCGAACCTGGGTCCTCTGTAAGAGCGGTCGGTGCTCTTAACCGCTAGGCCATCTCTCCAGCCCCCAAGTGCTAGGATTAAAGGCGTGCGCCACCACGCCTGGCTGCAGAATTGTTTTTTACCAACAACATGGAACACTCTGGTAGAAGCCAGTATAAGTGAGCTGTACGTTAGCAGGGCTGGAGAGGTGGCCTCATCCGTTAATAGTACATGCTGCTTCTCTTACAGAAGACATGAGTTTGGTTCCTAGCACCCATGTCAGGTTGACACAACTACCTGCCACTGCAGCTCCAGGGACTACAAAGCCCTCTTCTGGTTTCCACTGGCATTCTGACTCACGTGCATTTACACACACACACATACACACACACACACACTAAAATTTTTTTTAAAAAGAGCTGTACAGCCAGGCGTGGTGGCGCACGCCTTTAATCCTAGCACTTAGGAGGCAGAGGCAGGCGTATCTTTGTGAGTTCAAGGCCAGCCTGGTCTACAGAGTGAGTTCCAGGACAGCTGGGGCTACAGGGAGACCCTGTCTCGAAAAAGACCAAAAAAAAAAAAAAAAAAGGAGAGCTATACAGTAGAAACTACTTCTGATGATAGGTAAGCTATAGCTTATACTGATGGATTTAAGCACATCCAATAGACTCTTGGATGGCTGAAGGAATGCAGATAAAAATATAAACTGGGGTCTCACGTTTTGTGGAGTCAGGCTAGTATGGTGCAGGCTGACCTCAGACTTAGGGTCCTTCTGTCTCATGTCCTTCAGCCTCACCCAGCCTGAAGAGCAGCTTGCCTCTTTTTTTTTTTTTTTGAGGGAGGCTCTAACACTGTGAGGGGTCGGGCTGTTGTATCACAGGCTGGACTCAACTCGGATCTTATGGCATGCACCACTTCATTCAGCCCGGGGGATCTCGTGATAAATCCCATCTCCAGCTCTTGTGTCTCTCTCCATGTACTGATAGTTTTGAAGCATCCAGGCCAGCTATTTTGTAGATAACTTCTCAGTTTGGAATTACCTGTTTGCTTCTTCATCTCTACATTGTTTTCATGTCTTAAAACTCATGTACATTTGTTTTTGAGATCCTGCTTACAAAAACAAATTTGTTGAAAATATGTAACTGTAAGTAAAAAAAAAACAAAAAAACTTTTTTTCAGGCAGAAGAGTATTTTCAGTGGAATAAATTACCTTGTGGGATTGCTTCCAAAAATAAAATTCTACTTAAGACAATCAGCATTAAGCCGTCCACCATGTGGTTTGGAGAGAGATGCAGAAAAACAAACGTGATTGTAAGGTAAGGAGCCATTGCCCCAGTGTCTGGAGTGAAACTCTGAGATTAAATGTTTCATTTAATGTAAACAGACTAGCTTAAGCCCCTTCAAGGAGAGGACATATTATAAGTGTGGGAAATATGTTTATTTAAATATTATTTAAAGTGAAAGGCTGTTTCTTCCAACCCTGTGCCAGTACATTAGCCAGTGTACTCACGAGCCTCTTGGAGAGAGAAGGTGGCTGTAGCTGAAGGTGTCTGCGGCCTCTGCTGTGTCCCACGGACTGCCGCTGGAAGGTAGTAGTAGCCCTTGACGCAGCAGAGGGGTTTCTGTAATGGTCAGAATACCTCAATAACACTTCCTTGATTTGGGCTGTTTAGAATGTCTACAGCAGATTGCCATTTCTGAAAAAGTTCACCACTATCCCCCAAAGTCAGTCAGTTCCTAACAGGAAGGTGACTCCATGTTGGAACAGCCCAAGCGGAAAAGTTCCACATTATAACCTACCTGAGTTTGCTAACTGCCCCCTTTGTGTTTTCCTTTCCCTTTAGGACTGGAGAGAGTTCATACAGAGCTTGTTTTTCTTTTCATTCCTCCTACAGTGAGGTAAGAAGCCCATAACCTTGTAACTTGTAGTGCTGAGTGTTCTGTGTAGGGATGACTTCTAGACTTCTACCCCAACTTGCACCAGAAAGCTACCGTTTATAATGCAAACGAGCTCAGAGCTAGGGCAAGATTCTCTAATAAGATAAAGGTGGAGTCAAGCTTGCAGTTCCCCAACTGATGCTGGAGAAACAGTAAGGGCTGGAGAGATGGCCTAGCGGTTAGGAGCGCTGACGCTCTTGCAGAGGACCCGGGTTCGATCCCCAGCACCCACATGGCGGCCTAGAGCCGTCTGAAACTCCAATTCCAGGAGAACTCCAGTTCCAGGGGAATCCGACGCCCTCTTCTGACCTCCACGGCATTGCACGACACGGGTGCACAAACCTGCATGCAGACAGTACATTCATACACATACAGAAATAAATAAAATTAATAAAAAAAAAAAAAAAGAGTGTGCGGGACGCCTGGCTCAGGAGCACAGTTCTGTGAGAGGGCTGAAGGAACAAACTCTCAGGGTTTGAGTTCACTCTTGGCTGTTAACACCAACGTTAAGAGTCAGGCTGGTTATTTATTCAGGTACAACTGCAGTGTAGCTTAGAAACACCACAGTCCCACAGCCTCATGGTTGATCAGAGTTCCCTAGACTGCCAGAGATCTCTCTCTCCCTATTTAAATTTCATTTCCTTTCAGCTTTTTTGTTTTTTATTTTTGGTGTGTGTGTATGTACATGTGTGCACGAGACAGAAAGAATGTGGATAACTTCACTTTAAATTTTTTTTAAATTTTATTTATTTTTGTATGTGTATGAATGTACTGTCTGCATGTAGGTGTGTGCACCCGTGTCGTGCAATGCCGCGGAGGTCAGAAGAGGGTCTCGGATTCCCCTGGAACTGGAGTTCTCCTGGAATTGGTTCTTAGCTGCCATGTGGGTGCTGGGGATTGAACCTGGGTCCTCTGCAAGAGCAGTAGGTGCTCTTAACTGCTAGGCCATCTCTCCAGCCCCCCTTCACTGTTTAAAATGGCTCCTAAGAGTGTTGCTGAATCCCTCTTTAGTTCCTAAGCTCTAGGAGGCTATGAAATGCCTCACAGGGAAAATACCATGGTATTTGCTTTGATTTCAGTGTTAAATAATCAGGATTTGAAGATCAGGCATCTGTAACAGAAATGTGTAAAATGATTTATCAACTGATTCAAGAAAATAATGTCACCAGAGGCTTTCAGCAATCCATTCCTTCCCGTTTCCCCCATAACAGTACTCAGTATTTGCTCCTTCAGTGAACATTGTTAGTTACAGGATGTAATTACTATAACAAGAATTAATGTTAGAAATGTTCTGGGTTTAGAGAGGCATTTGGCGATGGCTGTCACCTTAAAGGAGAGGGTGTCCCTCTGTTGGCTGGCTCATCTTCTGGAGGCCACATCACGTCTAAGGAGTACTGAGTTGTATCTGGTATATGTTTGACCGTACTTTATCAAGGATCCCTTAAGAAGGCTCAGGTTTCTACTAGCCTAACTTTTTTTTTTTTTTCCTTTAAAATCTTTTTAGCTTGGGCTGGAGAGATAGCTTTTATTTGCCTATTTCAGAGTCTTTAGGTTGGTAGAAAAATTATTTTTAGTCAGGAGTGATGGCACATGCTTATAAGTCTAGAACTGGGGAGGCTGATAGAGGAGGACAGTGACTTCAAGCCTAGGTGGGCATGGTTGTACACACCTGTCATCTCAATACTTGGGAAATCCACTGGAAGGGGTCTGATATAAGTCTTTGGAAATGTAGTCAGTAGGAGCAGGACTTCAGAGCCAACCTCAGCTACACATTGAGGACAACTAGAGTTACAGAAAACCCAGTCTCAAAAAAAAAAAAAAAAAATCCAAAATAAAACAAAACACCAAACAGTGAAACAAATCATCAAGAGTATCATTTTTTTGTCTTTAAGACTGCAAAATACACATTACTTTTTAAATTCTGGCAAACAGATGAATTCATACACGACTGTCTTTAAGTGGGTTTTCACTTTATCATATGGATAGTTAATTAAAGGCAAAAGACATGCAGTAAGAGCTGAGCTCCTTGGGATTGAATTCTAGCTCAGAGCTGGAGGACTAAGTTCAAATTAATGCCAGTGCTGACAAGAAGAAATTAAGTCCTCACTGAAGCAAATACTCATTCTAATCAAACTGCTTTACATTTACAGCTTCAGAAAGTTATTACTAATGTTCCTATAAGAATTTATTGTGTGCCAAATATTCTGTAGCACTTTTCTTTTTTTCATTCAAGCAATTAAAAAAAATAAACTTATCTTTAAAAATATCTTACAGAAAAGCAGCTATAGTGTTTTTTTTCTTTTTTCTTTTTTTTTTTTAATTTTATTTATTTATGTGTATGAATGTACTGTCTGCATGTAGGTTTGTGCACCCGTGTCGTGTAATGCCTTGGAAGTCAGAAGAGGGCGTCAGATTCCCCTGGAACTGGAGTTAAAGACGGTTCTTAGCTGCCATGTGGGTGCTGGGAATCGAACCCGGGTCCTCTGCAAGAGCATTCAGAAGGGGTGCTCTTTAACTGCTGAGCCATCTCTCTAGCCCCATTTTTCGTTGGTTTTTAAGAAAGGGTCTTATGTAGCCCAGGCTGACTTCAAACCTATGTAGCTGAGAATAACCTTTANAAAAAAAAAAAAAAAAAAAAAAAAAAATCAAAGTAAGCAGGGCTGGAGAGAATAGCTCAGTGTTTAAGAGTACTTGGTGCTCTTACAGAAGACCAAGTTTTGTTCCTAGCACTCACATTGGGCAGCTCACAACTGCCACTAACTGTAGTTCCTGGGGATCTGATACCTTCTCCTGACCTTCACTGGCATCCACATTTGTGTGGGAAACAAACACACATACAGGTATAAATACTTAAAAAAAAAATCAAGAAGGTAATAATTAATATTTTACAGTAAGCCTAAGATATCATACCTGTAACTGGCTGTCTTAGTAATTTATGTTGGAGAAACAATTTAGAGATTCTAAATAAGACTACTTTATTTTATTTATTTTTATTTTTTAATTATTTGTTTGTTTGTTTATTTATTTGTTCTTTTCAAGAAAGGGTCTCCCTGTAGCCCCAGCTGTTCTGGAACTCATTCTGTAGACCAGGCTGGCCTTGAACTCACAAAGATCCACCTGCCTGTGCCTCCTGAGTGCTAAGATTAAAGGTGTGAGCCAACACGCCAGGCAACACTACTTTTTATAAGACACCTGCAAATTGTGCTAAAAAAAAAAAGGTTATAATAATAATAATAATATCTTTTATGGTTTGCTTGGGGTTAAAGTGGTCCTAGTTTCCATTTCTGCTTTTTGGGAATAAGAATTCTAGTTTCTATGGCTCGATTTTGGGGGAAAAACGAGACATGAGAGAGGCTTATTTCTGAGGTTATTTCAAAGTACTCGGTGTCGGTTTCAGGCCCCAACGACTATAAAACAAGTGTCTGAAATCTTCAGTTATTTCACAAGTACCAAATATTCAATGTGTCCTCACCTTTATAGATGACAAGATTGTTTTAAAACATGATCCCTAATATAGTCTATAAAAATAAATTATCTCTGAAAAAAAAAGAAAAAAAAAACCTTTAATCCTAGCACTTGGGAGGCAGCGGCAGGCAGATCTTTGTGAGTTCAAGGCCAGCCTGGTCTACAGAGTGAGTTCCAGGACAGCTGGGGCTACAGGGGGACCCTGTCTCGAAAAGACAAAAAAATAAAAAAATAAAAATAAATAAATTATGCTTCATTCTACTTTAAACCAATAAAAGTTAACTGATGGAACAACCAATTATCTTAGAAACTAAAAATATACCTCCAAATGTAGAATAAAACTTTTGAGACTTTCAAGGGCAACCAGCTTGGTACTAGCTCTAAGTAATGCCTCAGTCAGGATACCAGGACCTGGATTACACTCTAGTACAAGTTGATGGGATATCTTGTAGTTCTCTCTCTCTCTCTCTTTTTTTTTATTTTGAAAGGTTTGGTCTTCTCTTTCTCTTTTTTCTTTTTTCTTTTATTTGTTTATTTATTTATTTATTTATTTTATTTTTGTACATGTATGAATGTACTGTCTGCATGCAGGTTTGTGCAACTGTGTCGTGCAATGCCACGGAGGTCAGAAGAGGGTGTCAGATTCCCCTGGAACTGGAGTTCTCCTGAAATTGGAGTTACAGACGGTTCTTAGCCGCCATGTGGGTGCTGGGGATTGAACCCGGGTCCTCTGCAAGAGTAGTCAGTGCTCTTAACCACTAGGCTATCTCTCTAGCCCAATTTTTGTTTATTTTTTTTTAAGGGATTCTACAATATAATAGCGTAGTTGTTTTCAGATAACATTGACGTTACTCAGTTTGTCGTACAATTAGGTAATTGGTGCATTTTTTTTTAGAAGTGAGCCAAATTATTAAGCATAAGCAATGAATGTAAGTAACATTCATGTAAATCAATTTGCAAGTATCTATGTCCAAATTTTGAACAACCCCAGGTTCCCATAGTCCAGTTGGAGATGCTTGTATGCACAGGCATGTTGATCAGTTAGGAGTCCAGTCTATATTGCTGTAGTCTCATGATTCACCCCAATCTCTCCACAGCTCTTACATTCTACCACGCCTCCTCTTCTGCAAGTTGTTCCCTAGGCTTTGGGAAAGGTCACAAGTGGCTGAGAAGCAAAACAGGCTATTTTCTCTGGAGATATCATTTTGGACTGTGGTCTGTTCAGGTTCCCCTTCATGGGTTGACACTTTATCCAGAGATAACTTTTTTTTTTTTTTGGTGTTTTCGAGACAGGGTCTCCCTGTAGCCCCAGCTGTCCTGGAACTCACTCTGTAGACCAGGCTGGCCTTGAACTCACAAAGATCCGCCTGCCTCTGCCTCCCGAGTGCTAGGATTAAAGGCGTGCGCCACCACACCCGGCTTCAGAGATAACTTTTTAATCCTACTAACAAAGCACAAGCAATTAGATGTACAGGCATTTAAGCAGTACTAATTATGGCAAGCTAAGCTGTGAACATAGACACAGATGCTTGGACGGTATGCTAATCCACAAACTGTGGTTTCTCTATAAAAGGTGACAAGTTCTTATTGTGGCTTATAACATCTCCTAACCACTAGAGGACATAAGCTTGTGGCATCTGCTGTGAGTTATTCCTCCAAGGAGAGAGCTAATAGCCAATTAGATTTGGGATATACAGGCATATGGCTGCCACTGCTGCACAGTAGAGGTGTAGCTGATACTGAGGGAGGAGTCTTGCTTGTCTCAAGGAGACCAATATTTTGCTGTATTGCTTTAGTGGCCTTTGGTAACACTCTCTGGCATTTCAGAGGCTAATTGTACATTAGCAAGTGACGTCTCAAAACATTTTTTCATGCTTATGCCAGGTCTTCGACAACAGGGACTTACTGCCTTTCTCCTTGCATATATCCAACTTATAGGCAAAAGGCCTTTATAATTTTGGGGGCTTGGATCCCCTAGCCAACATCTCCTAGGCAGAATAATTCATTGCTGATGTCAGAGCTTTCCTGTACTAATATATTTTGCTTAATTACACAGCTTATAAAGACTTTACTATTGAATTTGGCTCTAAATAGAGAATTATCCTTTCACAGTTCCTATGCCTGTCAGTCAATTAAAAAAGGGTAGTTATACCTGTTTTATAAGAAATTACCACTATAACAATTGGCTCTAATTTACAGTTAGGGAATGACTTCAGTACCATCATGTTTTTCTTTTTCCTATAAAGGGGAGAGGTAGGAAGGTTTCTCAGCATTTGGAAGGTAAACTTTGTTAGGGCCCATTATAAATGGTTAACCCCAGGCTGGAGAGATGGCCTAGCGGTTAAGAGCGCCGACTGCTCTTACAGAGGACCCGGGTTCGATCCCCAGCACCCACATGGCGGCTGAGAACCGTCTGTAACTCCAATTCCAGGAGAGCTCCAGTTCCAGGGGAATCCGAGACCCTCTTCTGACCTCTGCGGCATTGCACGACACGGGTGCACAGACCTACATGCAGACAGTACATTCATACACATAATAAATAAAATATTTAAAAAAAACAAAAAACAAAAAACGGTTAACCCCAATAGAATTCAGAGAGATGCTCAGTGTCTGTGACTCAGGCAGTCTGAGGTTCTGCTTTCTTTAATGTTCAGATGGGTCAACCTCTCTGCTGGCATTTCCCAGTCCATCCTGCACCGCCAAAAGTTGTATGATTTCAGGCATTTAGATTGGTGTTTTTACCTGTGGGAACATAAAAATCTCCTCCCATTGTTAGTTTTAAGATCTCAAAATTGAAAATTTATCAATAGGTTTGGAACACAGAGTTTTCCATTTGTATCCCAGAAGGGATACTACCCCACCTCCCACCTCCCTCTTTTTTTTTTTTAAATTTTTATGTTTTGACCTATAGATGCCTAAGATAACCATAAACAGGAGCCAAGGCATAAGTTTTCATTAAATTTACCCAAACAGCTTATCATTGACTGTATGCTACTTATTTGGGAAGTAGACTTAAACTTAATTCCTTTAAATTGCCCTACAAGTAAAAGAAAGTGTTACAATGTGATATTGTATAACTCAGAAAAATATAGAGTCCATTTGTGTACCTTAACCCCAAAGTTATTGTTGGAAGTTCAATACAAATTATAAATAAAACAGTTAACATTTTATATTCCCAATTAGTTTAAATATATTACCATTTTCACCAAAACCTACAACCAAATTTAACTAGAGGCTCGTAGTTCTCTAGCAGGGTTCCTGCCACGATCTTAGCCAGTTTCTTATTGGTTATGTAATGCGTGGGTTCGGACCGATTCTTGGGAACATCTGAGGGTGGGACAATGGCTGGGGTAATAGTCAGAGAAGCTGCGGCTGTTCCTAGTGTTCAAGGTCTTCTACATCGCGGCCCCAGATCCGAGAATGCAACAGCTGCCAGAACCCAACACTGACAGCATCAGCCGCGGAGAAAGCCCCATCCCTGGGCCCCACATCCTTGCCGCTAGGGTCCACCCCAAACCCCAGAGAGGGTAGCTTTGGTGGGAAACAAAGTGCACCGCATCGTACGTGCAACTCCCCCTAGCCTAACTTTTTTTTGCAAGTCCAATAGGTGGTGGTCAGACAAGTAATTATTTCTATTTGCAAGCCTCCCTAAAGGTATAATGAATGTTTATGAAAATGCCTCACGCCTTTGATCACAGCACTTGGAAGGCAGAGGCAGGCAGATCTCTGTGAGTTCAAGGCCAACCTTTCTATATAGCAAGTTCCGGGCCAGCTGGGGCTACAGAGAGACCCCGTCTCAAAAAAAGAAAAAAAAATAAAAATAAAAAAAATAAAAAAGGCACAATTGCATCCCTTTAATTCTAGCACTTGGGAGTCAGGCAGGTGGGTCTGTGAGATCTAGGCTAGCCTACTCGTCGTAGCGAGTTTGAGGCTGGCTCAAAACAAAGACAACACAATTGTTTAATCCCATTAATCAGCTACTTTCAGCTCTTTCTATGGAGCAGGAACCTGAGCAGAGGTCAAATACACAGTTCCCCGGTCCAGTGAAGCCCAGCACTGGAATTAGGGGACTGAGCACTGGGCGCCCCCGTCCAGTGAAGCCCAGCACTGGAATTAGGGGACTGAGCACTGGGCGTTGCACATTTCTTTTTCTTCAGGCGCCCCGTGCACAGCCGGCCGCAGAGCACAGACAGAAGGAGGCTCCGTTTTCCGTCCCAAGCCTCTCCAACTCCCCCAGCACCCTGATTTTTCTGTTTCATCATGACATCTTTACGTGTCTTCATACTTTGTTCCAGTTTGCCCCTCCCCATTACCCTCCCCTGTTCCTCCCCTCCCCTCCCCTTCCTTCCCACAAGTAGTCCCGTTTTCCTTATATCCTGATAAATCTAGATCCCACATGAGAGAATAGTCTCTCTCTCTTGACCCTCTTCATCCCTCCCTCCTGCCCCCCACAGTCCATGTTCTACTTTGTGTCATATATACATGAACATACGTGTGCCTGTCTACTACAAACCTAGGTTCCACATAGGAAAACAGTGTGCTGTTTGGCTTCTGCTGCTTGACGTGATGGTCTCTAGTTCTAGCCGTTTTCCTGAAAATGACATAAATTTGTTCCTAACAGCTAAATAGCATCCCACCATGTCTACACCGCTAGCCTTTCTTTGTACACTGTTGATGGGTACCTGGCCTGTTTCCATGTGTTGGGTATTTGGAATAGACAAACACCTAAATTCCCACTAGAGGTAATTTATATGTTGTACATTCTTTCTAGATTAAAGATTTCTTGAGCTACATCTGTCCTGTGAATGCATATCCAAATGTTATTCCAGTCGGCATCACTGTGGATAAAGTCCTAGACATGTAAGTGGTTTGTTTGTGGGACTTGTTGCTCTGTTGGTGGACATGGGATAGTTGTGCCTGAGAATTTATAAGCATTTTTTTTTTTTTTTGATCATTTTGAGACTGGGTCTTTCCTGGAACTCACTATGTAGACCAGGCTGGCCTTGAACTCACAGAGGTCCCCCTGCCTCTGCCTCCCAAGTGCTGGGATTAAGGATGTGAGCCACCACGCCCAGCTACTTTTTTTGAAACAATCTCACTCGGGCTCTGCCCAGCTTGGAACTGGTGACTCTCCTGTGTCCACCTCCCAATGCAGGCATTATAGATACGTGCCACCGCTCCTAGCATCATTTCTTTTTTTTTTTTTTTTTAATTTTTTTTTATTATTATTTATTTCTGTATGTGTATGAATGTGCTGTCTGCATGCAGGTCTGTGCACCCGTGTCGTGCAATGCCGCGGAGGTCAGAAGAGGGTCTCGGATTCCCCTGGAGCTGGAGCCCTCCTGGAACTGGAGCTTCAGACGGCTCTCCGCCGCCATGTGGGTGCTGGGGATCGAACCCGGGTCCTCTGCAAGAGCGGTCGGCGCTCTTAACCGCTAGGCCATCTCTCCAGCCCCCCTAGCATCATTTCTTAAGTCCAGTCATTAAACATTTAAGTGCCAATTCTATGGTTTACGGTAGAATGCTTGGGATGGAACCAAGTTAACCAAGCTCCCGCCTGTCCTACACAGCTCTAGGATACTGTGTTTAATGACTGGCAGAAAGGAAACATACCATACCCAGGCTGCCAGGGTCTTGGAGGGAGGGAGTCCATCTGGTGTTAAGGAATCTGCCCCAGAGGCTCTGATGAGGACATACACCACCAAGCTTAGAGACGTAAATGGAAAGTAGGCTCTAGGTGCCTGGAGAGAGGTCTAGGTGAGGAGCACAGGCTTTAGAGTCGGCAGTCCAGGTGGAGGAGATCACTGGAAGGCACAAGGAGCGATAACCAGGCTAAGGTCAGAACTCCAGGTGGCAAATTAAGGAAGAAATGGTCAGAGACACACAGTGCTCTGACATCTGGAGGAGTAGGAAAGACAAAGTGGAGGTTACCAGTGGCCAAGCCCTAGGAAGTGACCTGGTGGGCTGGAGAGATGCATAGGGCCCTGGTTCACTTCCCAGCACCTACATACACTGCCTTAACTCCAGCTCCAGGGGGAGCCCGTGCAGTCTTCTGGCCCCGTGTGTATCCACACACATTCGGTGTGAACTCAAACAAACACATGCATGAATAAAAATAGAATTCTTTAAATTAAAAAAAAATTGAGACAAGGTCCCCCTTAACCCTAGATGGCCTTCAAATCACAGAACTCTGCCTGCCTCTGCCTCCTGAGCACTGGGATTAAAGGTGTGCAACAACAACAGTTTTTTTTTTTTTTTAAGTAAATTAGTACAAGGACTAGGAAGTCTCATTACTTACGTAACTAGGTGATTTTGTGTGTGCTTATAGCTGTTTTAGACTTCTAAGTTAGAAGCTAGATTGCTGTTTGAAAATGGATAAGGGGCTGGAGAGATGGCCTAGCAGTTAAGAGCGCCGACTGCTCTTGTAGAGGACCCAGGTTCGATTCCCAGCACCCACATGGTAGCTGAGAATCGTCTTTAACTCCAGTTCCAGGGAATCCGACACTCTCTTCTGACCTCCACGGCATTGCACGACACAGGTGTACCAACCTACATGCAGACAGTATACTCATACACATAAAAAATAAATAAAATAAAAAAAAAGAAAAATGGATAAAAAGTGGGGTAGTAGAAAGTTACAATGAAGTGCAGAAAAAGCTAGTGGCAGGTGCGAGTGCTTGGCAGCAGTGAAAAGCTTAACTTTTTTTTTTTTTTTGTCTTTCTGGTCTTTTTGAGACAGGGTCTCCCTGTAGCCCCAGCCAACCTGGAACATACTATATAGACCAGGCTGGCCTTGAACTTACAGAGATCCAACTGCCTCTGCCTCCCGAGTGCTGGGATTAAAGGTGTGTGCCAGCATACCTGGCAAGAGCTTTTTTTTTTAATGCCTTAAATCTGGGGTTTTTTTTTTATTGTGTATTTCATTATCTTTCAGTCTAATTTAGACACATTCCCCTCTCCCGCCCCCCACCCCACCCCTGTTCATGCCTCCTGCCATACATGTCTTGCATCTTTCTCTCTATCTTTCCCAAGTTTTTCACGGCAGAAGCTTGTTGTTTTGGGCAGAGTTTAACTGTATCATTCAGTTCTTTTTTTTTATTATTTTATTTATTTTATGTGTATGAATGTACTGTCTGCATGTATGTTGGTACGCCCATGTTGTGCAATGCCACGGAGGTCAGAAGAGGGCGTCAGATTTCCCTGGAACTGGAGTTAAAGATGGTTCTTAGCCACCATGTGGGTGCTGGGAATCAAACCTGGGTCCTCTGCAAGAGCAGTCAGTGCTCTTAACTGCTGAGCTGTCTCTTCAGCCCCCAGTCTTTATGTTGTTTTGCCCTCCCCTTTGTATTGCTCCAACATATGCCTATATAACCATCACATATACATAAAAATTAAGAGCTTAATCTTAATAGCTGAGATTTTTTTTTTTTTTTTGTCTTTTGAGACAGGGTCTCCCTGTAGCCCCAACTATCCTTGAACTCACTCTGTAGACAGGGTGGCCTTAACTCACAAAAGACCCCTGCCTCTGCCTCCCAAGTGCTAGGATAAGGTGTGTGCCACCACACCCGGCAATAGCAGAGATTTAAGGATGCCTTGTAGCTTTAAACTTTGGAATCACTTGGCATGCCTGTTAAAAATGCATATTCTTCTATCTTATGTTTATAACTGGGCAAACTGGGTGAAGAATGACCCTCAACTTGTAAAAAAAAAAAAAAAAAAAAAGAGATTAAAGCATAAATCTCAGCCAAGACTGTCACAGTGGTAAGGATCATTTTGTGAAAATTCTTATGTCCCATGTGTCCTGATTTAGTCTTGGAAAAAAAAATGATCTTTATAGAACAGATGATCTTGATTAAAAAGCAAGTGCAGCTGTGCTTGGGCCACGCCTTTAATCCTAGCACTTGGGAGGGAGCGGCAGGCATCTTTTGAGTTCAAGGCCAGCCTGGTCTACAGAGTGAGTTCCAGGACAGCTGGAGCTACAGGGAGACCTGTCTCAAAAAGACAAAAAAAAAAAAAAAAAAAAAGTGCAAGCACAGCTTTCATTCTGATTTGCTGCTAATGGCTGAGTATTTACAAGTCTCCTATCATCTTTTTTTTGCATTTCCATTGAGACTCAGTTACATGACACATGTTATTTCTTCCCACTCCTATTAAAAATCTGCTGAAATATATTTGGTTGCTTCACATTGCCTAAGAGGTAGTGTTCCCTCTTCTCATCCAACGATCAGCAAATGAATTCTGGTTTTACCTCCCCTTAGAACAGACTTTTCTCTGAAGGACTGATGATTAGTTTCATGGATGGCCTCCTTAAGGCATTGGGAATGAAGAGTCTTCCTTTTCTGTATCATCTTATTGTTTCAGCTTTTCATTTCTCTCATTACAAAGTAACTATATACATTGCAGAAATTTAATGTGTTGTCTACTGCTTTGTTAACAAATGAGAATGTAGTGGCTTTCTGCAACAGTGACATGGTCTTAATTTTTGTAGGTCAAGCAGTGAGATTCAGCTAGGAAGCCAATGTAATTATTTATTACTTCTTAGAGGTCATAATTTGATACATATGTGATGGTTGTATAAGATATGTTAGGCAATACAAAGGGAGGGAAACAACAACAACATAAAAGACTGGGGCATAGCCAGGCGTGGTGGCGCACAGCCTTTAATCTAGCACTTGGGAGGCAGGGCAGGCGATCTCTGTGAGTTCAAGGCCACCTGGTCTACAGAGTGAGCTCCAGGCCAGTTGGGACTAAAAAAGAGGAGACCCTGTCTCAAAAATATGAAAAAAAAAAAAAAAAAAAGACTGGGTCAAAGAACTGACTGATGCAGTTAAATTCTGCCCCAAACAAGACTCTGCAGTGAAAAACTTTGGAAAGATTGAGAGAAAGATGCAAGACATGTATGGCAGAATGCATGAACTGGGGGTGGGGGTGGGGGGTGGGGAAGAGGGGAATGTATCTAAATTGGACTGAAAGATAATGTATGAAATACACAAATCATCAATAAAAGTATTTTTAAAAAGATTAAATGCAGTGTCTCTGGAAAAGCAGTGACAAGAGAGGTTCTAGAAGGTTCAAGTGGGGATGGAGGGGGGCTGGAGAGATGGCCTAGCAGTTAAGAGCACCGACCACTCTTACAGAGGACCCGGGTTCAATCCCCAGCACCCACATGGCGGCCGAAAACCGTCTGAAACTCCAATTCCCGGAGAACTCCAGTTCCAGGGATTGACCTCTTCTGACCTCCACGGCATTGCACGACACGGGTGCACAAACCTGCATGCAGATAGTACATTCATACACACACAGAAATAAATAAAATTAAATTTAAAAAAAAAGTGGGGATGGAGCCCTTTTCTCTGGACATGAGAAAAGGGGTAACACAGAATGGCTGTCTGGCTGGGGCTAGGTATTGGGTTGGAAGCCTCATGGTTATTGTCATGTGGTGTTACTGTAACCCTCAGGGCTTTTGGCAACTTGGCATAAGGAAGCAGTTGGTACCGTAGCACTTGGTAAGGGTGGGACCCTCAGGTCTCATTTCTGTCTTAGCTTTCATCCTGTGGCTCTAGATAGAATAAGGCTGTCAGATTTGTAAGATTCTTGCAGGAGGTAAATAAGCATCATTAAAGAGGGAAGAGGAGACAATCCTGTACTGTAGTATGCTAGCAGGTATCATTGTGTTACTTGATAGGTTTGGGGATAGGGATCTACTTTATGTCACTGCAAGAGCAAAGATCTAAGTTTTGCTTTAGTCTACTGAAACGGTTTCTGGAAGCACTACATGATAGGTGTTGACTGAGTTATGTTTAAGTGTGTTTATATTGGTCACTTTTTTTTTTTTTCGAGACAGGGTCTCCCTGTAGCCCCAGCTATCCTGGACCTCACTCTGTAGACCAGGCTGGGCTTGAACTCACAAAGATCCACCTGCCTCTGCCTCCCAAGTGCTAGGATTAAAGGCGTGTGCCACCATGCCCAGCTGGTCACTTTATTATAGTGTAGTGATTTCTAAGTATTAAGCATTGCTTCTGTTTCTCACAAGTTTTTCTGTGATTTTTCCCATGGTATTATATTTCTATAATTGAAGCTTCCATGCCAGCAACTTTTCCAAAAGGGAAAATCAGATATTCTGATTTATTTCAGCTTAAAGCCTTTATGCCGATCTTCTCAAAGTGCTGAGCCAAAGTATAAACCACTTGGAAAACTGAAGAGAGCTAGAACAATCCATGTAGACTCAGGTAAGACTGATTCTGAACTTTCTGAAACTGCTCCGTGACAGGTACAGGTTCCAAGGACTGGACTGTTGTCACCCTTGAGCACTTCCATTACCACAGTGCAAATGCTGAAAATGGAAACTCGATGGTCATTTTCTCTAATCAGGATGAGCATGGTGTTGCAGAGCTTTGCTCTGTTCTTTCTGACCTCCCTTCTCTGCTACTTAAATCTTGTGGTGAAGAAGTAGAAATGAGAATCACCTCTGAGCACAGCCCTGCAGATTGACAGCAGTACACTTAGTTCTGCGACTCTGAGCACAGCCCTGCAGATTGACAGCAGTACACTTAGTGCTGCGACTCTAGGTTTTCATCCTTTGGTAGAGAGCCAGTTACTGTAGGCCGCCCTATAATTCCAGCCTTGGAAGGCAGACAGGGGATCCCCAAAGCAGGCCGGTTAGCAAGACTAGCCATATCAGTGAGCTCTGGTTTAAGAACCTGCCTCAATGAATAAAGTAGAGGAGCAATTGCTGACCTTTCCTGATGCCAACCTTAGGATTCAGTGTGCATAAGCGCATCCATCTTGATTAGTGCAGCTTGGTCATCACTGTCTAATTTCAGATTTCATTGCCCCACCTATTTCTAGAAATACACAGGTAGCATTCCCAGGCTCACAGACCACTTATCTATGGCCCATCTACAGTTTTACCTTTGCGTCATATGACATACGGGCTTTTGTGCCTGGCATCTTTCACTTAACATGTTTTCAACATGTTCTAGCATTTCTTATTGGCACATAATAGTTATTGTATGGGAGTGCCACATTTTATTCATCCTTTCATCAGTGAAACACTTGGGGTATCACTTTTCAGTTATCCTAAGCCATATAGTCTGTGTTCTTATTTCTTAGGGAGTCATATGGGACCTTCCTTAACTGTTCAAAGTGCCATAACAAATACCGGACTGGGTAGCTTAACGATTCATTTCTTAATAGTTCTGGAGGCTAGACGTGTAAAAATGAAGGTTTGGCAAGGTAGGTTTCACTGGCTTTTTCATGGTTTGTAGTTGGCCACCACCTTGCTTTCACACTTGCATGGCCCTTCCTCCGTGTATGCGCATGGAGTGTGGAGAGGACACTTGAGAGCTGGAGCCCTCTGGTGTTTTATGAGAGCAAGCCTATCTAGGTCAGCTTCCCACCATTATGACTCCATTTAATGACTTCCCCAAAGGTCCAATGTGAAGAGTAATAGGCACACTGGGAACAACAGTCCTTTCTTCCCTAAAAGGAAATTTGTTCCATTTTTGCAGCTACCAAAACCCCCATTTTTTTTTGATATCTATTTTGTCTTTTTTTTTTTTTTTCCCCTTAGCCCCAGCTATAGCAGCAATATGGGTGCTGGGAATCAAACCCAAGTCCTCTGCAAGAGCAGTCAGTGCTCTTAACTGCTGAGCCATTTCTCTAACCCCTTGATGTCTATATTGGATTGAAATACTGGCATAAGTGTTGGATCAGTGTTCATTTCTATTTTGATTTTCCTTTGAGTTTTTAATCTTTAGTTCTGCCCTTTCTAGATTCCTCAGGCTTGTTATTCCTTATTTATGTATGTACTGATAATTTATATAAGTATTGCTATTTAAACAATTTTAGTGGTAATCTATAATAAACATTTAAAAATATTGTCTAAAAAAATAAAAATATTGTATATAAGCAACATACATTGTGATACACATCGACTATATGCTGAGTGTGCTCTAAAATCTGTGCTCGCTACATGGTGTCGACTACTCCTTCAGGGCCTTTCATTCTTAAAATTCCTGTGGATGTCCATATATATAGTTTTAAATTGGTTACTTTTAAGATTTCTTATCTCAGGATCTTGATTATTCAGACAGGGACTTAGGCTGGCCTTTAATGAATTAATGAAACTTGTGCCTTAGCTTCCTAAGTGCTAGGGTTACTGTCATGCACCACCAGATTCAGCATCTTGTCTCAGAATCTAAGGGACAAGTTCAGAAGTCTGGGCCTTTTTTTTTTTTTCCCCCTTTGGTCTTTTTGAGACAGGGTCTCCCTGTAGGCCCAGCTGGCTGTGTAGACCAGGCTGGCCTTGAAGTGGCCTATGCTTCCAGAGTGCTGGGATTAAAGGTGTGCACCACCATGCCTGGCATCTGGGCCTTTTAAAATTTTTTGTGAGGGCCCCTCTGAAGAGACAGCTTGCCACAGCAAGCATGAAGATCTGAATTCAGATCCCCAGCACATTTTTAAAAAGCTATGTGTGACTGGGCGTGGTGGCGCATGCCTTTAATCCTAGCACTTGGGAGGCAGAGACAGGAGGATCTTTGTGAGTTCAAGGCCAGCCTGATCTACAGAGTGAGTTCCAGGACAGCTGGGGCTACAAGGAGACCCTGTCTTGAAAAGACCAAAAAAAAAAAAAAAGCTACGTGTAGTGGCAGTCCAGGGAGGTAGGCAGGAAGACAGCTTGCCAGTTAGTCTTAGGGAGGTAGGCAGGAAGACAGCTTGCCAGTTAGTCTTAGTGAATCAGCGAGCTTTAGCTTCAGTGAGACCATTTCAAAAAATGAAGTGCAGAGTGAAGACACTCAGCATCAGCCTCTGGTTCCACATGTGCACACGTGCCCATCCCATCCCTGTACATGAACACACATACACCACACACACAAAGCTTTTTCTTATACTTGTGTAATTTTCTATTGTTGTAATTACCCTCCTAGATCATTTATAAAAAGTGTACACTTTGAGTAACTATTCACAGTGAATAACTTAGAAAATAAAAAGTTATATAGAACCAAGTCTAAACTATTTTAACATTTTAATGTATTCTCCTTGGCTTTTCTATTCATTTATATATTCACAAAACTCAAGATATAAACAGCAGTATGGCTTCAATCAGTGAGAACAGTAACTAGTGCTAGAGTTTAGCATGCCTTTAATCCCAGTACTCTGGAGGCAGAGGCAGGCGGATCTCTGGGAGTTCAAGGCCAGTCTGGTCTACAAAGTGAGTTCCAGGACAGCTGGGGCTACAGGGAGACCCTATCTCAAAAGACAAAAAAAAAGTTCTTGTGCAAGACCGTCTTATGTGGTTTGTGGGGGTAGACTGTGATCCATGGGTAAGGCACATACTTGGGCTATATGTAAAAATGTATTTCAGTAATGTGACAACTAGAAGACTATACAGATGCATACTGGCCTGAAAAGTTTATAGCATAAACACACACACACACACACACACACACATACTCATTTTGGAATGTTTTTCACTTTCAATTATTTTATTGGAAACATTTCCTTGTATTACTCTTCAAAAATATGTTGACTGGGGCTAGAGAGATAGCCTAGCGGTTAAGAGCACTGACTGCTCTTGCAGAGGACCCAGGTTCGATCCCCAGCACCCACATGGCAGCTAAGAACCGTCTGTAACTCCAGTTCCAGGGGAATCCGAGACCCTCTTCTGACCTCCGCGGCATTGCACGACACGGGTGCACAGACCTACATGCAGACAGTACATTCATACACATACAAAAATAAATAAAACTAAAAAAATATGTTGACTGTATCTTTGAATTATGAATACTTAGTTTTTCTTTTCTCTGGGTCTCTTTGGTAAAGGAGCTGTGTGCTGTGTTGGGCTGGCTGGGTGGCTCAATGGTAGAGCACTTGATTAGCATGCAAATGGCTGGTATTCAACTTTACAAAGAGCTAAAGGAGAAAGGAGTGCTTAGGTTCATCCTTTATCACAGGGAATGTTTTAAACAAGTTGATTATTTTCGGTTAACACCAGATTCAGCAGACTAAGACATTACATGGTTCCAGCACATGAGAGGTGGAGGCAAGGAGGATCAGTTCAACCTGGACCCTGTCACAACAAAACAAGACATAGACTTGCTACACATAGTATTCTTATGGTCATTTTATTTCCTTGCTAGATTGGGTCTCTACAAAGTAGGAAAACAATAATTCCAGTTACATTTTAACTTATGGAAATTTTATGTGTTTAGGGAGAATTTCATTATCTGAGTTTTCTAATTTTCAAAACGAAGGCTTATTATATACTGATACAGGATGCTTAAAACTAGTGAAACACATTTTGTTGGCTTATAGTTCTTGACATTAAATATGGCTTTTTTTTTCTTTTTTGATCTTTCCGAGACAGGGTCTCCCTGTAGCCCCAGCTGTCCTGGAACTCGCTCTGTAGACCAGACTGGCCTTGAACTCACAAAGATCTGCCTGCCTCTGCCTCCCGAGTGCTAGGATTAAAGGCGTGCACCACCATGCCCGACAAAAATGGCTTATTTAGTACTAATTTGGTCCATTTTACCTGTGTTTCTCATCTGCCACAATCTTGTTTGTACAAAGTGTCAATGAAATGTCCACAGATTAGTAGTTTATTAAATCACTAATATTTGCAGAGCATTAAGTCTGTAAGCCTTAAGCTGCAATCCCTTTTATTGGTCTTTTCGAGACAGGGTCTCCCTGTAGCCCCAGCTGTCCTGGAGCTCACTCTGTAGACCAGGCTGGCCTTGAACCCACAAAGATCCACTTACCTCTGCCTCCCGAGTGCTAGGATTAAAGGCGTGCACCACCAAGCCTGGCTTTTTTTTTTTTCTCCTAAATGACTCTGAGAGGAAATTGAGAAAGTTGTATTAAAAAAATAAAATCAAGGGCTGGAGAGATGGCCTAGCGGTTAAGAGCGCCGACCGCTCTTATAGAGGACCCGGGTTCGATCCCCAGCACCCACATGGTGGCCGAGAACCGTCTGAAACTCCAATTCCAGGAGAACTCCAGTTACAGGGGAATCCGACACCCTCTTCTGACCTCCGCGGCATTGCACGACACGGGTGCACAAACCTGCATGCAGACAGTACGTTCATACACATACAGAAATAAATAAAATAAATAAATAAATAAATAAATAAATAAATAAATAAATAAATAAATAAATAAAATTTTTCTCCAGCTGGAGCGACGGCTCCATATTGGTTCAGCATGCATACTGTTCTTTCGGAGGACTCGAGTTCCCAGCACCTGTGAAATGGCTCCTCGGTGCCTGTTAACTCCAGCTCCAGGGGGATCCAGTACGTCCTCACTCACATGCACATATCCACACATATATACAATACCTTTATTTAAAAAGGCTCTCCCTCAAAAAAACAATTTTTTTTTTTTTTTTTTTGAGGGAGAGCCTTTTAAAAAAGTTTGTATATATGTGTGGTATGTGCATGTGAGTGAGGCGTACTGTGATCCCCCTGGAGCTGAGTTAACAGGCACCGAGGAGCCATTTCACAGGTGCTGGGAACTCGAGTCCTCCGAAAGAACAGTATGCATGCTGAACCAATATGGAGCCGTCGCTCCAGCTGGAGAAAAATTTATTTATTTATTTTATTTATTTATTTATTTATTTATTTATTTATTTATTTATTTTATTTATTTCTGTATGGTGATAAGTACTGTCTGCATGCAGGTTTGTGCACCCGTGTCGTGCAATGCCGCGAGAGGTCAGAAGAGGGTGTCGGATTTCCCCTGTAACTGGAGTTCTCCTGGAATTGGAGTTTCAGACGGTTCTCGGCCACCATGTGGGTGTGGGGATCGAACCCGGGTCTCTATAAGAGCGGTCGGCGCTCTTAACCGCAAGGCCATCTCTCCAGCCCTTGATTTTATTTTTTTAATAACATTTTTTTTTTTTTTTCATTTCATTTAGGAGAAAAAAAAAAAGCCAGGCTTGGTGGATGCAGCTTTAATCCTAGCACTCTGGAGGCAGAGTAAGTGGATCTTTGTGGGTTCAAGGCCAGCCTGGTCTACAGAGTGAGCTCCAGGACAGCTGGGGCTACAGGGAGACCCTGTCTCGAAAAGACCAATAAAGGGGATTGCAGCTTAAGGCTTACAGACTTAATGCTCTGCAAATATTAGTGATTTAATAAACTACTAATCTGTGGACATTTCATTGACACTTTGTACAAACAAGATTGTGGCAGATGAGAAACACAGGTAAAATGGACCAAATTAGTACTAAATAAGCCATTTTGTCGGGCATGGTGGTGCACGCCTTTAATCCTAGCACTCGGGAGGCAAGAGGCAGGCAGATCTTTGTGAGTTCAAGGCCAGTCTGGTCACAGAGCGGTTCCAGGACAGCTGGGCTACAGGGAGAACCCTGTCTCGGAAAGATCCAAAAAAGAAAAAAAAAGCCATATTTAATGTCAAGAACTATAAGCCAACAAAATGTGTTTCACTAGTTTTAAGCATCCTGTATCAGTATATAATAAGCCTTCGTTTTGAAAATTAGAAAACTCAGATAATGAAATTCTCCCTAAACACATAAAATTTCCATAAGTTAAAATGTAACTGGAATTATTGTTTTCCTACTTTGTAGAGACCCAATCTAGCAAGGAAATAAAATACCATAAGAATTAACCTAAAATGTGGGGGTAGCAAGTCTATGTCTTGTTTTGTTGTGACAGGGTCCAGGTTGAACTGATCCTCCTTGCCTCCACCTCTCATGTGCTGGAACCATGTAATGTCTTAGTCTGCTGAATCTGGTGTTAACCGAAAATAATCAACTTGTTTAAAACATTCCCTGTGATAAAGGATGAACCTAAGCACTCCTTTCTCCTTTAGCTCTTTGTAAAGTTGAATACCAGCCATTTGCATGCTAATCAAGTGCTCTACCATGAGCCCACCAGCCAGCCCAACAACAGCACACGCTCCTTACCAAAGAGACCAGAGAAAAGAAAAACTAAGTATTCATAATTCAAAGATACAGTCAACATATTTTTTTAGTTTTATTTAATTTTTGTATGTGGTATGAATGTACTGTCTGCATGTAGGTCTGTGCACCCGTGTCGTGCAATGCCGCGGAGGTCAGAAGAGGGTTCTCGGATTCCCCTGGAACTGGAGTTACAGACGGTTCTTAGCTGCCATGTGGGTGCTGGGATCGAACCTGGGTCCTCTGCAAGAGCAGTCAGTGCTCTTAACCGCTGGCTATCTCTCTAGCCCCAGTCAACATATTTTTGAAGAGTAATACAAGGAAATGTTTCCAATAAAATAATTGAAAGTGAAAAACATTCCAAAATGAGTATGTGTGTGTGTGTGTGTGTGTGTGTGTGTTTATGCTATAAACTTTTCAGGCCAGTATGCATCTGTATAGTCTTCTAGTTGTCACAATTACTGAAATACATTTTTACATATAGCCCAAGTATGTGCCTTACCCATGGATCACAGTCTACCCCCACAAACCACATAAGACGGTCTTGCACAAGAACTTTTTTTTTGTCTTTTGAGATAGGTCTCCCTGTAGCCCCCAGCTGTCCTGTGAACTCATTTTGTAGACCAGACGGCCTTGAACTCCCAGAGATCCGCCTGCCTCTGCCTCCAGAGTATGGGATTAAAGGCATGCTAAACTCTAGCACTAGTTACTGTTCTCACTGATTGAAGCCATACTGCTGTTTATATCTTGAGTTTTGTGAATATATAAATGAATAGAAAAGCCAAGGAGAATACATTAAAATGTTAAAATAGTTTAGACTTGGTTCTATATAACTTTTTATTTTCTAAGTTATTCACTGTGAATAGTTACTCAAAGTGTACACTTTTTATAAATGATCTAGGAGGGTAATTACAACAATAGAAAATTACACAAGTATAAGAAAAAGCTTGTGTGTGTGTGTGTATGTGTGTTCATGTACAGGGATGGGATGGGCACGTGTGCACATGTGGAACCAGAGGCTGATGCTGAGTGTCTTCACTCTGCACTTCATTTTTTGAAATGGTCTCACTGAAGCTAAAGCTCGCTGATTCACTAAGACAACTGGCAAGCTGTCTTCCTGCCTACCTCCCTAAGACTAACTGGCAAGCTGTCTTCCTGCCTACCTCCCTGGACTGCCACTACACGTAGCTTTTTTTTTTTTTTGGTCTTTTCAAGACAGGGTCTCCTTGTAGCCCCAGCTGTCCTGGAACTCACTCTGTAGATCAGGCTGGCCTTGAACTCACAAAGATCTCCTGTCTCTGCCTCACAGATGTAGGATTGAAAGGCATGCGCCACCACGCCAGTCACACATAGCTTTTTAAAAATGTGCTGGGATCTGAATTCAGATCTTCATGCTTGTGTGGCAAGCTGTCTCTTCAGAGGGGCCCTCACAAAAAATTTTAAAAGGCCCAGATGCCAGGCATGGTGGGTGCACACCATTAATCCCAGCACTCTGGAAGCATGAGGCCACTTCAAGGCAAGCCTGGCTACACAGCCAGCTGGGCCTACAGGGAGACCCTGTCTCAAAAGACCAAAGGGGGAAAAAAAAAAAAAGGCCCAGACTTCTGAACTTGTCCCTTAGATTCTGAGACAAGATGCTGAATCTGGTGGTGCATGACAGTAACCCTAGCACTTAGGAAGCTAAGGCACAAGTTTCATTAATTCATTAAAGGCCAGCCTAAGTCCCTGTCTGAATAATCAAGATCCTGAGATAAGAAATCTTAAAAGTAACCAATTTAAAACTATATATATGGACATCCACAGGAATTTTAAGAATGAAAGGCCCTGAAGGAGTAGTCGACACCATGTAGCGAGCACAGATTTTAGAGCACACTCAGCATATAGTCGATGTGTATCACAATGTATGTTGCTTATATACAATATTTTTATTTTTATTTAGACAATATTTTTTAAATGTTTATTATAGATTACCACTAAAATTGTTTAAATAGCAATACTTATATAAATTATCAGTACATACATAAATAAGGAATAACAAGCCTGAGGAATCTAGAAAGGGCAGAACTAAAGATTAAAAACTCAAAGGAAAAATCAAAATAGAAATGAACACTGATCCAACACTTATGCCAGTATTTCAATCCAATATAGACATCAAGGGGTTAGAGAAATGGCTCAGCAGTTAAGAGACTGACTGCTTTTGCAGGACTTGGGTTTTTGATTCCAGCACCCATATTGCTGCTATAGCTGGGGCTAAGGGGAAAAAAAAAAAAAAAGACAAAATAGTATCAAAAAGAAATGTGGGTTTTGGTAGCTGCATAAATGGAACAAATTTCCTTTTAGGGAAGAAAGGACTGTTGTTCCCAGTGTGCCTATTACTCTTCACATTGGACCTTTGGGGAAGTCATTAAATGGAGTCATAATGGTGGGAAGCTGACCTAGATAGGCTTGCTCTCATAAAACACCAGAGGGCTCCAGCTCTCAAGTGTCCTCTCCACACTCCATGCGCATACACGGAGGAAGGGCCATGCAAGTGTGAAAGCAAGGTGGTGGCCAACTACAAACCATGAAAAAGCCAGTGAAACCTACCTTGCCAAACCTTCATTTTTACACGTCTAGCCTCCAGAACTATTAAGAAATGAATCGTTAAGCTACCCAGTCCGGTATTTGTTATGGCACTTTGAACAGTTAAGGAAGGTCCCATATGACTCCCTAAGAAATAAGAACACAGACTATATGGCTTAGGATAACTGAAAAGTGATACCCCAAGTGTTTCACTGATGAAAGGATGAATAAAATGTGGCACTCCCATACAATAACTATTATGTGCCAATAAGAAATGCTAGAACATGTTGAAAACATGTTAAGTGAAAGATGCCAGGCACAAAAGCCCGTATGTCATATGACGCAAAGGTAAAACTGTAGATGGGCCATAGATAAGTGGTCTGTGAGCCTGGGAATGCTACCTGTGTATTTCTAGAAATAGGTGGGGCAATGAAATCTGAAATTAGACAGTGATGACCAAGCTGCACTAATCAAGATGGATGCGCTTTGCACACTGAATCCTAAGGTTGGCATCAGGAAAGGTCAGCAATTGCTCCTCTACTTTATTCATTGAGGCAGTTCTTAAACCAGAGCTCTTGATATGGCTAGTCTTGCTAACCGGCCTGCTTTGGGGATCCCCTGTCTGCCTTCCAAGGCTGGAATTATAGGGCGGCCTACAGTAACTGGCTCTCTACCAAAGGATGAAAACCTAGAGTCGCAGCACTAAGTGTACTGCTGTCAATCTGCAGAGCTGTGCTCAGAGTCGCAGCACTAAGTGTACTGCTGTCAATCTGCAGGGCTGTGCTCAGAGTCGCAGCACTAAGTGTACTGCTGTCAATCTGCAGGGCTGTGCTCAGTCACAGCACTAAGTGTACTGCTGTCAATCTGCAGGGCTGTGCTCAGAGGTGTATTCTCATTTCTACTTCTTCACCACAAGATTTAAGTAGCAGAGAAGGGAGGTCAGAAAGAACAGAGCAAAGCTCTGCAACACCATGCTCATCCTGATTAGAGAAAATGACCATCGAGTTTCCATTTTCAGCATTTGCACTGTGGTAATGGAAGTGCTCAGGTGACAACAGTCCAGTCCTTGGAACCTGTACCTGTCACGGAGCAGTTTCAGAAAGTTCAGAATCAGTCTTACCTGAGTCTACATGGATTGTTCTAGCTCTCTTCAGTTTTCCAAGTGGTTTATACTTTGGCTCAGCACTTTGAGAAGATCGGCATAAAGGCTTTAAGCTGAAATAAATCAGAATATCTGATTTTCCCTTTTGGAAAAGTTGCTGGCATGGAAGCTTCAATTATAGAAATATANTCCCAGCAGTCAGGAGACAGAACGCAGGCAGATCTCTGAGACAAGACCAGCCTGGTCCACATAGCAAGTTCCAGGACAACTGGTGCTACGAGGGACCCTATCTCAAAAACAAACAGAACAAAACAAAGAATATAGACCTCTCAAACCTGAGTGATCACTATACTTACAGGGAAAGTTGCCCCCCGCCTTTTTTTTGGTCTTTTTCCAGACCAGGCTGGCCTCTTGAGTGCTGGGATCAAAGGCATGCATCACCACACTCAGCTTAGGGAGAGCCTTTTTATTTTTTTTTATTTTTATTTATTTATTTTTTTTTTGTCTTTTGGACAGGGTCTCCCTGTAGTCCCAGCTGTCCTGGAACTCACTCTGTAGACCAGGTGGCCTTGAACTCACAAAGATCCGCCTGCCTCTGCCTCCCAAGTGCTGGATTAAAGGCGGGCGCCACCCGCCGGCTTTTTTTTTTTTTTTTTTTTAAAAAAAAAAAAGCCGGGCGGGGTGGCGCCCGCCTTTAATCCTAGCACTTGGGAGGCAGAGGCAGGCGGATCTTTGTGAGTTCAAGGCCAGCCTGGTCTACAGAGTGAGTTCCAGGACAGCTGGGACTACAGGGAGACCCTGTCTCAAAAAGACAAAAAAAAATAAATAAATAAAAATAAAAAAAAAATAAAAAGGCTCTCCCTAAGCTGAGTGTGGTGATGCATGCCTTTGATCCCAGCACTCAAGAGGCCAGCCTGGTCTGGAAAAAGACCAAAAAAAGGCGGGGGGCAACTTTCCCTGTAAGTATAGTGATCACTCAGGTTTGAGAGGTCTATATTCTTTGTTTTGTTCTGTTTGTTTTTGAGATAGGGTCTCCCTGTAGCACCAGCTGTCCTGGAACTTGCTATGTGGACCAGGCTGGTCTTGTACTCAGAGATCTGCCTGCTTCTGTCTCCTGACTGCTGGGATAAAAGGCATGTGCCACCACGCCTGGCCCAATCTATATTATTTACAGATAGTCTGGATAGTAGTTATTCAGAATATTCCAAGAATAGACAGCCTTTTAATTTGTCTTTGAAGACTGCCATCCATATTCTTTTGGGGGAAGACAGGTTAAGACAGGGTCTTCCTGCAGCCCCAGTTGGCTATGTAGATCAGGCTGGTCTCCATCTCTTAGAGACCTACCTGTCCTGCTGGGATTAAAGGTGTGGGTACCTGTATTTTTTTATTTTTTATTTTTTTGTCTTTTCGAGACAGGGTCTCTCTGTAGCCCCAGGTGTCCTGGAACTCTGTAGACCAAGCTGGCCTTGAACTTACAAAGATCTGCCTGCCTCTGCCTCCCAAGTGCTAGAATTAAAGGCGTGTACCACCACGCCCAGCCGGGTACCTGTATTCTTTGCAATTCCAGTAATTAAAAACATAGGTAAATGCTACAGATAGAACTCTTCATTAAAGCCACAAAATTATTCCCTGTCCTTATTTCACATATACCTGTTTTCTTTGTTCCAGAGGAAGAAGGCGATGACCTTTTTGATGACCCTCTCCCAACACCTTTAAGGCACAAAGTTCCATACCAGCTAACTCATCACCCTGAGGTATTTTCAATGACTGCACTGTCACAAAACCAGCCTGAAAAACTGAGACAAAGCACAGGATGCTGCAGAGTGGAGAGTACGCAGAGCTCTTTTTTGACCAACTTTATAGACTGTGAAGAATCCAACAGTGAGAGTGAGGAAGAGCCTGAAACCACACCTTCACTGCAGGGAGGGCTGCGCTCTGTAGCACTGCCCCAGCCAGATGCTGATGGGGACCTACCACAGTGGGAAGTATTCTTCAAAAGAAACGAAATCACAGAAGAATGTTTGGAAAACTTCCCTTCATCCACAGAGATGGGGGCGACTCAGTCACCGAAGCTTTCTGGTGACTCTGATGGAGAATCAACCCACATCTCTTCCCAGAATTCTTCTCAGTCAACACACATAACAGATCAAGGAAGTCAAGGCTGGGACAGCCAGTCTGATACTGTTTTGTTATCTTCACAAGAGAGAAACAGTGGGGATGGCACCTCTTTGAGCAAAGGGGCCTACAACCCCAAAATCAAAGAGAGTATTTCTGCCCCTGAAATGGAACAAAATATACTTTGCCCAAAGGATACTTACCGTGATTTGAAAAGCAGAGATAAAGAAGAAAACATAGTTCCGAGTGTTGGAGAGCCAGCCACTGTGAGTGGTAGGAAATACACGCCTGAGGAAAAAACAGTGCCAAGTATCACATGTACAGATTCACAGAGCTCCTCTGATTTTGAAATTCCCTCAACTCCGGAAGCTGAGCTTCCCAAGCCAGAGCATTTACAGTATTTGTATAAAAAACTGGCAACAGGTGAGAATATAGTAGTTGAAAAAAGAAAATGTTCATTCCTAGAGTCTTAAGAAATAAAACACCTCATGCTAACAGGGGTGTCCAGCTTTTTGATATTGCAACATGATGTTATCAAACACAAATGTACTATTCATAGTTATCCCGGGATCTGTGCAGCCTGCAGGCTATAGGTTAAGACACACTAATTAGAGCAACTAGTAAAAAACTTAAAGTGAGCCAGAGGCAGGTGGATCTCTGAATTCAAGGCCAGCCTGATTTACATAGTGAGTTCAAGGCCAGCTGGGGCTACAGGGAGACCCTATCTCAAAAAAAAAAAAAAAAAAGAGAGAAAAAACTTAAAAGTGATAAATCACCAACATAACAAATGAAAAATGCTCAAATAACCTAAAAGAAGCCAATTATGGAGAAACAGGATCAAAACCAATGGACAACTTTGCACAAGAACTTTGCACAACTTTGTATAGATCTAAACACAATCACATTAAATACAAATGATATAAAGAGACCGATAAAAAAGACATTCAGGGAAAAACAATCCAACTATGTGCTGTTTATAGAAAACACAATTCAAGTGTCGTTAAAAGGATTTTAAAAAGATATACCATTAAATACATTAAGAAAGCTAGAGTAACTATATTAAAATCAGATAATATTCTGATGATAAAAGGTATAGTTCACCAAGAGTCTGTACGTTACAGCAGCTTCAAAATACATAAAACTAGAAGAAAAAGCAGAAGGATGAGGCAAGAAGATTTCAAGGCCAGCCCAGGCAACTTGGACAGATCTTATCTCAAAAGAGAACATGAGGATATAGTTAATGGTGCTTCTGGAGTATGTATATAACTGTGTAATACACAATTACAAGGATTTTCATATGTGGAGCTGAAGAGATGGCTTGTGCTTACACAATAATGCAGGCAATATACATTAAAAAAAATTTTTTTTTTATTTTTAACATGCTTATATACAGAAAATCAGTAATACAGAACGGAATACCACTAGCCAATTGGATCTAATTGACTATTTCAAACGGAAAATATACCTCTTTATACATGAAACAGTCCATCAAGATATGTTCTATCTTGAATCATTAAAAACTAATTCCAGCACTTGGGAGGCAGAGGCAAGCAGATCTCTGTGAGTTCAAGGCCAGCCTGGTCTACATCGAGAGCTCCAGGACAGCTGGGACTAAAGGGAGACCCTGTCTCAAAAAGACTGAAAAAGGGGCTGGAGAGATGGCTCAGCAGTTAAGAGCTCCAACTGCTCTTGCAGAGGACCTGGGTTCGATTCCCAGCACCCACATGGTGGCTAAGAACCATCTTTAACTCCAGTTCCAGGGGAATCTGATGCCCTCTTCTGACCTCTGAGGCACTGCATGGCACAGGTGCACCAACCTACATGCAGACAGTACACTCATACACATAAAAAAAAATAAAAATTTTTTATAAAGACAAGTCTCGGAGATCTGGGGGTGGTGGTGGCACAGGCCTTTAATCTTAGCACTCAGGAGGCAGAGGCAGGTGGATCTCTGAGTTCAAGGCCAGATGGGGCT
Source organism: Rhizomys pruinosus (assembly GCA_009823505.1). Taxonomy (NCBI): domain Eukaryota; kingdom Metazoa; phylum Chordata; class Mammalia; order Rodentia; family Spalacidae; genus Rhizomys; species Rhizomys pruinosus. The sequence continues at coordinate 1,231,446 of VZQC01015255.1, read as the reverse complement.
ACAGGGAGACCCTGTCTCAGACAAAAAAAAAAAAAAAATCGGATCTATTATGGTGAGCTGATAGTTGTAGGGGAAAAATCAGACCCATATTCATCTCAAAAGACATTCCATTTAAAAACCTGGGCGGTAGGCGGGGTTGTATATGCTAGGAATGAATCCTAGCTACTCAGGAGGCTGAGACGGGGATCCTCAGTGGAGGCCAAGTCTGGGCCATCTAGCAAGATCTTGTTTCAATAACTATAAATCTTACAAATGATAAAATTTAGAACTAGAATGTAAAGGAAAATTCTAGAATTAAAAAATATAATCAACTGCCTTAAAATCCAATGCTTGTCTGTTAATGTGAGTGGATTTAATAAAGTTATAAATATTTCATAAATATTTTGAATGCTGCTGTTTCATGGATTGAATTAAGGGAAAGATGCAAACACACCACTTAAATTTCAGTGGAATTTTACAATTAAGAGATAAAACTGAATGTCACATTCTCATTTCTGTATTAAACCACAAACTACAGGATCCACTTAGTTGGGTGATACAATTTGGTGTGGGTATGTATGAAACTCTTTAAAAAGTTTTTATACATTTTGGGGCTAGAGAGATGGCTCAGAGTTAACAGCACTGACTGCTTTTGCAGGAGCTGGGTTTGATTCCCAGCACCCACATGGTGGCTAAGAACCCTCTTTAGTGCCGGGTGTGGTAGCTCACGCCTTTCATCCGAGGGAGGCAGAGGCAGGTGGATCTCTGAGTTCAAGGCCAGACTGGTCTATAGAGCGAGCAGGCCAGCTGGGACTAAAGGGAGACCCTGTCTTAAAAAATACTTCCCCCCCCCCCAAAAAAAAGTGCTTATACATTTTCTATAAGCTTTAACCCTCACAATCCTACCGTTTTAGGTAGACTCAAGACTAAGGCACACATATTAGTTCACATAGCATTTAGTGGCAAAACTGGGATTCAAACACAAGCAGCCTGGCTTTAAGAGCCCATGCTTGCCACCAGGTATGGTGATGCACACCTTTTAATCCCAGCACTTGAGAGGCAGAGGCAAGTGGATCTTTGGGAGTTCAAGACCAGCCTGGTCTACAGAGCGAGTTCCAGGCCAGCTGTGGCTACAGGGAGACTGTCTCAAAAAAACATCAAAAAAACAACAACAAAAAACAAAAATGGGCAGGATTAATTGTAAAGGCTACTTGATTTCTCAAGAACTGCAAGTTATAAAAGGGAAAGAAGTTTCGAAATGCCAAGATATATAACAGAAGGAGCACAAGTGACTAGCCATATTTGCTTTAGTGAGGAGTCTAATTTTATGCAGGCTGAATACACACATTTACATGGGTAGGTATTATGACATGAAGTGTAAAAGGGATTACTGGATGGGGGGAACAAAGGGGCAAGAAAGCAATGGGAGTGTGGACAGAAGTGAGTACTGTACATACGAAACTGCTCTAACGAAGTGAGTGTACTGTACGTACTAAACTGCTCTAACGAAGTTCGTTTTGTATAATTTTTAAAGTAAAAATTCACACTTGTCATAGTGGCTCATCCCTATAATCCAGCATTTGGGAGGTAGAGGCAGGATGACCAAGAGTTCAAGATAACCCTCAACTACATAGCAAGTAAATACAAGGCTAGCCTGAGCTACGTGAGACCCTGCCCACTCCCCAAAATTATTAGTAAGGACAAAGCAAAAGTTTATTAAGCATAGTCTTTTCCTTTGTCTTCCACTTTNAAATGGCACCTGGTGCCGTCTCGCCCCGCAGTCTGCTCCCTCCCCTCTGCTCTTGGATAGTATGTCTTTACTGTCTCATCTTTCCTGTGCGGTTCTTCATGAAAGTAAACAGGAAGCGCTCTTTTTTTTTGGTCTTTTTTTTGAGACAGGGTCTCCTGTAACCCCAGCTGTCCTGGAACTCACTTTGTAGCCCAGGCTGGCCTTGAATTCACAGAGATCCACCTGCCTTTGCCTCCCCGAGTGTTGGGATTAAAGGCATGCACCACCACATCTGGAAAAACACATTTTTAAATTTAATTTTTTTAGAATTTTATATGTATGAGTGTTTTGTGTGCATGCATCTACACCATGTGCATACAATGCCCTCAGAGATTGAAAGAGGGCATGCAGATCCCCTGCAACCAGAGTTGGAACAATGTGGGTGCTGGGAACTGAACTGGGTCTTCTGCCAAAGCAGCCAGTGCTCTTAACCACTGAGCCATGTCTCCAGCCCCTGAAACACTGTTTTTGTTTTGCGGTTCTTAGCCTCCACCTTTAACAGCTGTGCTATCCCCACAGTCCAACACTGATTTTTTTTTTTTTTTTGGTCTTTTCGAGACAGGGTCTCCCTATAGCTCCAACTGTCCTGGAACTCGCTCTGTAGACCAGGCTGGCCTTGAACTCACAAAGATCCGCCTGCCTTTGCCTCCCAAGTGCTAGGATTAAAGGCGTGTGCTACCTCGCCCGGCAATCCAACACTGATTTTTAAAAATCAAATCTTTAGCCAGCTGGGACTATAGGAAGACCCTGTCTCAAAAAAAAAATAAAATAAAATAAAAAAATCAAATCTTTAAACTTGAGAATAATTCAATTCAAGGCAAGCTTGGCCATGGGTGGAGGCGAGAACAGACCTGTGATGCTTTCTAAATTTCTCACAAAGAAAATATAAGAAATGCCATTAAGTTTTTTTTTTTTCCTTGACACACTGTGTAAATTTTGGTTAGCAGACATACCATGAGGCCACAAACATGCAGAGTTTATCTCCCATACTGTGAAACAGTAGCCACATGACAGCAATATACTAAATAACAGTGTAGCTTCTCCAAAACGGAGATTAAGAATTAAGATGTATGAAGTGAATTCTGGAATTTAGTTCAGTTTTCCTTAAGCTTATCATTAGTCTAATTAAAGCCTAAAGCAGTCAGCTCAGGTAAATCCTAATCAGTAGCTCCAAAAGCTAGATTCACTTGCTGCAATTTAACTTCATGCTGACACCATGATTAGAACTCTCAGAATCAAGGGACAAAAATACAATTTTTTCTTGATGGAGGCTTTACAGGGGAGAAAAAAAATTCCATTTCAGTCTTCACAATAAAGTTAATAAAGGTTCAGTTCAGACATACACTTTGGCCATGTTTAGTTTTATCATATCTAAAAAAATTCTTATACAAAACAAGTATCAGCTCAAATATAGATTACCTTTCAAGACATGCAGAAAATACAAAAATAATTAAATTTGGCAGAAAGGAAATGCTAAAACTGCCTGAAATTCAAAGCAGTATTAGTGTAGTGTAGGGACAGCTGCTCCCCAGATACCTTGTTCTATTTGGATGAAACATATTCAACCTGGACCTAATTCATGCTAAGTGGCACCCTTAAAGTGCTCATTTTCCCTGCCTAGCACCCCCAAAAGTCCTCTTAGTCCCTCTGCCCTATACTTCCAAAAAAGTATAATTCTGAACTTTTAGAGATTTTTGGAGATTTTCCTATTAAATTAAAAAAACTTTAAAAATTACAGGTCCAGACATAGAACTTTCTTAATGGTACATACTGTTTCAAAATATGAGGTCAAGCTAAAACTAAGTATTGTACATTTATTTTTATATTTAAAATAGATCATTAACATGCCAATATTTTAATGTAAAAGTAGAAAATATAGTAAAAAAATTGAGTATTATTTGTCTCAAATATAAGATCAGTGAGTATTAAACAGGAACAACAGTATATAACAAAAATAGAATTTGTACATTTGCCCAAATTAACTATTTCTTTGAGTCAAGGTAAACAGTTTCATCTCAACAACTGCTACTTCATCAACTTTTTTTTTTTTTGGTCTTTTTGAGAAGGTCTCCCTGTAGCTCTGGCTGTCCTGGAACTCACTCTGTAGACCAGGTTGGTTGAACTCACAGAGATCTGCCTGCCTCTGCCTCCCAAGTGCTAGGATTAAAGGCGTGCGCCACCATGCCGGGCCATTTTAACTTTTCAAACACTAAAGGGGACACTTGTCTATTTGTAAACTTCTTAACTAAAGCAGATGGTGATTTGTCAATAGTCTACTTTCCATATTGGTATCTAACCTTCAAAAATTGTCCATGTGACCCTGCAATCCTCTTCAGAAGCAGTGTAGCAAATATCTTGAGACATGAATTGTACATTGACACATATATAATCCTGGTAATGCCAAAGAACAGTCCCAAATATTTTTTATACTGCTAACATTAAAAAAAAAAAGTTTCATCAGCTCCATTTCCTGAAAATTCAGTTGAGGTAACCTCTGCAAATCTCTGCTCCACATTTGCATTCAGTTCGGACCCTTTTTTTGGCAGGGCTGTGGTCAATTGAATCTGAAGATAATTCTCCAGAACCTGAATATATAGAAAAAGAAACAAGAGGTAAGATACTTTCTTTTTCATTTCTTTTCTTTTCTTTTTTTTTTTTTTTTTTTTTTGTCTTTTCGAGACAGGTCTCCCTTAGCCCATGCTGCCTGGAACTCACTCTGTAGACCAGGCTGGCCTTGAACTCACAAAGATCCGCCTGCCTCTGCCTCCCAAGTGCTAGGACTAAAGGCCCACTACACCCAGCTGAGGTAAGATACATTCAAGTAGGGGCTAGAGAAAAGGCTCAAGGGTTAAGAATGCTTGCTGCCCTTCCAGATGACCAGAGACCTCTGAAGTTCCTAGCACCAGTGTTGGGTGGCTCACAACTGCCTGTAACTCCAGCTCAAGGGGATCCTTTGCCCTCTTCCAGCCCCTGTTGGCACCCAAACTCAGGTGCACATACACAGACCCACGCACGTATACTTAGGTCCACATACACACAGACCCACACACGTATACTCAAGTGCACATACACCCAGACCTACACACCTATACATAACTAAAAGTAAGTTTTTAAAAATATATATACTTTAGAATGAATTTAAATTTTTTCTGCTAGCTTTCTCAAGACCATTCCACAGTGACTCCCAAGAAAATTGCTTTGTATATATGTGAATATTCTGATAATTAAGTTGTCTGGAACATACGATTACCATCAAATGATGAACTCGCTGAGAAAACCCAATGTACATTCTTTTCATGCATTATTAAGAGTACATCAAGTGATAATGTTCTTAGAAAAATAAAATACTCAAGCCGGGCGTGGTGGCGCATGCCTTTAATCCTAGCACTCGGGAGGCAGAGGCAGGCAGATCTTTGTGAGTTCAAGGCCTGCCTGGTCTACAGAGTGAGTTCCAGGACAGCTGGGCTGCAGGGAGACCCTGTCTCGAAAAGACAAAAAAAAAAAAAAGAAAAATAAAATACTCATAATCATGATACAGCAAATCTAATCAAGTGTTTTGAAAAGCCAGCTTCAAGGGACTAGAGATGGCTCAGCAATTAAGAGCTGTTATACAGAGGATCCAGGTTCAGTTTAGATCACCCACATGGTAGCTAACAACCATCGGTTAACTCCAGTTCCATGGGGATCCAATGCTGTCTTCTGACCTCTGTGGGGACTGCATGATATAGTTACACTTACATACATGCAAGTAATACATTCATATACATAAAGATAAAAAATTATAAAGTATTTTTTTAAAGTCAGCTTCAGCCTTGCTTTCTGGCAATGCCTTTAATCCCAGAAGTTGGGAGGCAGAAGCAGGTGGATCTCTGTGAATTCAAGGCCAGCCTGGTCTACATAGCAAGTTCCAGGCCAGCTGAGGCTACAAGGAGACCCTGTCTAAATAAAAATAATTAAAACAAATTAAAAAGCAGCTTCAAAAAGGAATAAAGTTCATATGTAATTGAAATACTTTTGTCTTATGAATATATTTTAGTAAAATTAAAAAAAACCCTGTAGCCCTACAATTTTGATTAGTGTTACAGTAGTACTGGCCAAAGATGTTATGATAAATCAGCTTTCAAAATGGAAGAGTCAGCATGTAATGTGATTCAGAAGACCATTTCCCAGCAGCACAAGGAAGGCAGACCTAGTTTCTAGCTTTAGCTGTCAAAGAGCTTTGAGCCTTAAAATGACAAAGTCTTACAACTTTCAATTTCTTTTATTTTAAAATAGTTTTTGAAAATTAGCATATGGAGTAATGGGCTTCAGTATTTTTTCATATGTATTTTATGTTAATCCTCCCACAAATTTCATTCACCTTCAATGTTAGTTTGGTTCATAATCTAAAGACTTATCTTGACTGTCATACTGAAACTAACACCAATGAAACTATACCTGAAACCATACCTTTCATTTGATAATCAAAAGTCAGCTCTTCTCCAGCCTTTATTGTTCTAGTAGAAAATAATGCTATTCTGGGAAGACGAGTATCAAGGTTATCGATGAAAACACTAAACACCTGAAGATTTGGGTCACACTAAAAAGGAACAAGATTTATTTAAGTAAAACTGATTTGAAAAGAGCTCTTCTCTATGACCTATGAAATATTTAATCTCTGAGGATATTCATTTTTTTAACTGTATAGTAAACTAAGCAGGTTCCTATGGCATGTACATTCAAATATACTGTTTTCATGTATCCAGAAAATACAACAAATCTACAAGTATCCACTATGTAGTATCTACAATTAACATTTTATCAATTTTATTTACCTAGTTTTAACCAATTTTTTCTGAAGAATTTTAATCAAAGTTCCATTTATAACATGGCCATTTCACTCTTAATTATTTCAATAAGGCACATATATAAATAAAGAACTAGAATAATTATTTTAAAATCAAATCAGCGGGGGCTGGAGAGATGGCCTAGCGGTTAAGAGCGCTGACTGCTCTTGCAGAGGACCCGGGTTCGATCCCCAGCACCCACATGGCGGCCGAGAGCCGTCTGAAACTCCAATTCCAGGAGAACTCCAGTTCCAGGGGAATCCGACACCCTCTTCTGACCTCCACGGCGTTGCATGACACGGGTGCACAGACTTGCATGCAGACAGTACATTCATACACATACATAAATAAATAAAATTAATTAAAAAAAAAATCAAATCAGCACCATGGATTTCAAATTTTATACTGTATAGTTTTAATTGCTTAAACTTTTATTTGCAATAGTTCAACATTTTGAGACTATGCAAGGAGAGAGATCTAGGGGTTGGAGAGATGGCTCAGCAGTTGAGAGCGCCGACTGCTCTTGCAGAGGACCTGGGTTCGATTCCCAGCACCCACATGGCAGCTAAGAACCATCTTTAACTCCAGTTCCAGGGGAATCGGATGCCCTCTTCTGACCTCCACGGCATTGCACGACACAGGTGCACCAATCTACATGCAGACAGTACACTCATACACATTAAAAAATAATAAAAAAAATTTAAAAAGAGAGATCTAGTAAATACTACCATGAAACCAAAATAAGTATTTCATTGTCCTTGAATGATATATGTATTGGGGAGTAAAGTTGGCCCTCTGTATCTGTGGGTCCCATATCTGTGGATTCAAACAATCATTAAGATTCAACAAACTATGGATTAATAAGAGTATTTGAAGAAAAGAAAATTTTGTACATTTTTTCTTCTTTTTTCTTTTTCTTTTTGAGATAGGTTCTCCCTGTAGCCCCAGCTGGCCTGGAACTGAGATGAGCCTGCCTCTGCCTCCTGAGTGCTATGTCCAGACTGATACTCTTGCCCTTATTCCCTAAACAAGACAACTATTTACATTGTTATTAGGTATTATAATTATTGTTATTAGTTATTATAATTAATCTACAAATCATTTAAAGTATAAGAAGATAGTTTGTCTCAATAGTATATAAAGAATCTGCCATCTGTAGGGGGTCATGGAAACAATCCCTTGGGATACTAAGGACTGACTGTATCTCAAATTTATCATTAAATAATTTAAAAAAAACATAAATAAATCAGACAATTAAGAAGGGAGGCAGACAGTCTCTCACATTCACTACTAATTACACAAATTTCTTGGTAAACAATCCACCAGACATGTTAACATGGCCACATCCTTCTGAGATCAGCTACAGGACATAGCCTGAGGCATATTTTCCTTATTATCTGTCATGTATTATATATAAAATGAAGATAACCTCACTGGGCTTACTATCCAGTACTTGGCAAGTACCCAATAAGCAGTATTACCTTCCCTTATTTTTTGAAAATAAGAAAGTATACAATTCTGGAATTACAGTTCTAGGGAGCTGGACAGAGTCAAGAGCACTTGCTTTTTTTTTTTAAGGTAGTTTTGAGATGAGACAAGGTCTCCCTGTAGTCCCAGGTGGCCTGGAACTCACTCTGTAGACCAGGCTAACCTAACTCACACAGATCCGCCTGCTAGAATTAAAGGCATGTGCTACCTTGTCCAACATATTCTATGTTCTTTCAAACAAAAAAATCAAATAGTTTATAATTTAGAAAAAAAAACCCTAAATACTTCAATATTCTATAAATCCTTTAAAAATATTTTAAAATGTTAATATGCTTACATTTTTAAAAAGTTATCTTCCCAGCATAGAATGGGGGAAATGAGCTAGGCCCACCCCTAGCCAAGGAACTACTGGCAAGTGACTACTGTGGGATGAGGAAGAGTAGATCTTCTTTAAGGAGTGACTCTACATAGGCTTGATCGGAGTCCAGCAGAATGTGTGCTGAGGGACACCTGGATAGAAATGCTTGACCAGACAGGACTGAACAGGCATGAGAGAATACCTGAAGTCTGGTGGAGGGAGGGGGCGATGAAAAGTAGGGAGGGAGGATGAGGGTCTAAACTGTATTAAGATATATTATATGAAACGTACGAAAACTCAACAAAAAATATTAAAAATGAAAAATTGTTATCTTTACCTATACAGTAATCTTCCCATATCCATGGGAATATAGTTCCTCAGTGGATAGCCAAATAGTACTAAATCCTAGAAATGCTAGGTTTTTGTCTTATACATGCATTTTTTTTTTTACTGTAAGCTTTCACATGTGATATACATGCATATTTTTAACTTAATTCAGACACAGTAAGAGATCAACCACTAATAAAAATCTAACAATTACAATATGAAGTATGTGATGAGTGATGTCTATGAAAATATCTTACTGTACTTATTACTCAAAGGAAACATACTGGTAAGTAGAAATTGCTAGCATTACTACTCTTATGCTTCTTAAAATAGGGGTTACCTGAACAAAAGTAATACTATGACTGTTGATCTGATAACTCAGTGAGCTAATAAGCAGATGTTAAGTGACACACAGTATAATACACTGGATAAGGGGACAGATGGCTCATATCCCCAGTAGGGTGAGTTGTGAGGGCAGGAGACTTCAGATGCTAATCAGAACAGCAAACAACTTAAGTGTTAATTATATTTCTAGAATTTTCCACTGGGTATTTATTTCTGGAGTGTAGCTAACTAGATATCTGAAGCTATGGGAAGTAAAAGGTGTGGATAAAGTGAAGGGATATCAAACATTTTAAAATTTAGTGGTGCTAGCCAGGCGTGGTGGCACATGCCTTTAATCCTAGCACCCGGGAGGCAGAGGCAGGCGGATCTTTGTGAGTTCAAGGCCAGCCTGGTCTACAGAGTAAGTTCCAGGTCAGCTGGGGCTACAGGGAGACCCTGTCTTGAAAAGACAAAAAAAAAATAATAATTAATTAATTAAAAAAAATAAAATTTAGTGGTGTTAACTTCTAGATATCTTTGTTGTGATTCTTATTTTTACTTAATCCCCCAGCTTTTAATTCCCCTCCTCTGCTATGAAGTTATATATACCTTATAAGGTTATTGGAAAGTTTAAATGAAGTGACATGTAAAGACTTTTGTAAAACATGGTAAATACATCAATACTTATTTTCCTAACTAGCAATAATATCTTGACAACAGAAGGCCCTTATATTAAAATATTTTGAACTGATAACATAATTTCTTTCTGCTATGGAAAAGTCATTAAAAACAGTACTAAGTTGAGGGCTGGAGAGACGGCTCAGGGGCACCATCTGTTCTTGCAGAGGACCTGGGTTCAAGTCTCAGCACCCACATGGTGGCTAACAGCCATCTGAGACTCCAGTTCCAGAGGAATCTGACGCCTTCTTCTGGCTCCATGGCACTGTACAGCACAGGTGCATCTGCACACATACAGGCAACACTCATAAAATATTATACAACACAGGTGCATCTGTACACATGCAGGCAACACTCACACATATAAAATACTTTTAAAAACCAATGCTAAGTTGAATCTCTATCTTATCTATAAGTATTCCTTACACTATGATTCACAAAATGAGACACATTTCCATATCGAGCTGCATCCACTGTGAATTCATCAGATTCATAGTCCAGATCAAAGAGATAGGTGATTCCTTTGTTGTCATACAGCTGCCCTCGTCTTTCAGCCTCTTCACTTGTAATTACCTAAGGAGAAAAGACAAAAAACAAATCCCTCTAGTTTTGTGAGTTTTTCTTTCTGAGGCAGGGTCTTGTGTTGCCCAGGCTGTTCCTAAACTTCTGGGCTCAAATGATCTACCGCAGCCTCCCAAGTAGCTAGGATTACAGGTGACACTGTTCAGCAAAACCATAGTATATGCTGGGAATAAGATTCAGTAGTAGAGCACTTGCCTAGCATGTGTGAGGCCCTAAGTTCCCAGTACTTCAATAAACAAATACTATTTTCAAAAAATACAGAATTTTGTGTAGGCACTGCTGAACCAAAGAAACATCATCTATTAATGGACAGAGACCTATAAATAGTTCAACAAAAATGCAAGTATCCTCAAAGCAAACATTCATACAAACTAAAAGCTAGATGGAAAAGTACAAAAAAAGAGGGAAAATGATGAAATAAAACACTAAAAATAAAATTTGTGATGATCCAAAACACTGCATTATTTTCATTTTAATTAGGGTGTCAAGAACTTTATATACTCATAGCTCTGTATAGAATATATTCTACATAAGTTCATATTTTTCCCATATTCTGTAAGCAGTAAAAAAATGGAAAAATTTTAGCTACATAACAGCAGAGAATATATGTTAAATATGCAGTTGACTATATGGAAAAGTTTTATTTTTTAGAACACATATTTCCAAAATGCTTCAACTCAAAATTATCCAGGGGCTAGGGATGTAATGCATGAGTGGTAGAGTACCTGACTAGCATGCATCATCATTAGCTAGGTTCTATCCCTATCATTACCAGAGAAAATATATCATCTGCAGTGCTTACCTCAGCTTAAAACTAAAAGTACCCAAAGAAATTCATGATATCAACCAAATTGACTGCTACATTAAGTTAAAAAAAAGGAAATACATGCCAGGCATGGTGATGCATGCCTCTAATCCCAGTACTTGGGAGGCAGAGGCAGGCAGATCTCTGAGAGTTCAAGACCAGCCTGGTCTATAGAGTGAGTTCCAGGCCAGCTGGAGCTGCAGGGAAACCCTGTCTCAAAAACACACACACAAAAAAAAAAAAAGAAAAAGAAAAAAGAAAAAAAAAGAAATACACTTGTATAAGATCTAGTGTCTTGAATAGTGCTTTATTATAAACTGCCATTGTCTGGAAAAATATAAGGCTCAGAATTCTAAATGAACAGAGATAATTACAGGTGATCCAGCTCCAAGGAAGAAACATCAGATGTGACAATCCCAGATACTCGGCCACATCCATCTTTCTATCCAGAACTTAACCCATCAGTTTGAAGCAGCGTGGTGGAGTGAAGATTACGCATTTGAGTTTTAAATCTTGGCTCTTCTCCACTTCACTGGAACCTATGTTACCTTGGGCAAGTTCCTCAATTTCTCTGTGTCTCAGTTTCTTCCTTTGTAATAAGGGAGGTAACAGTACGACTTCAGAATTGAGGATTAGTGAGTTAATAAGGTGCTTAGCAGAGTTTTGGGCAAATAAATGCTACTTTAATATTTATGTATATGATGTTTATAAAAATATATTATCTGGTTATTTAGAGACTAGTCTATGGTTCAAGATGGCTGAGTTTTACATAAACTTTTTGGATTCAATAAATGCTTTGGCATATATTTTATAATAAAGCATGTTTTTCTACTCAATAATACATCTTATGTTGTTACAAAGAAATTTATATTGTGCCAAGTTAATGAAGTAAATAATAATTCCAAAGTTTCAAAGTTAGCATGTGTTTAGTACTAATTTTTTTCTTAGGACTTTTGTGTAAAGTATGTACATGTACAACAGACTATTACAGAATTCCAGAACTGGTCAAATGCAAGTAAGTAAGTGTCTGTGACACACTTAACCTGAAGCAACACATCTTCATCTTTGATGTAACCTCTACACATAGGATGAATACAGCTCTCACCAGAGAAGTTTCTTTATGTAGCAAATGGTGATTAACACAGAAACCCACAATGTGCAGAGAACATGAGAGCTTATCTCTGAATAGGCCACCTATTCCAAACTGCCTCCCAGGGCTTGCTGAGCATTGTGGAAGAGGAAGCAGAAAGACGGTAAGAGCTAGAGCGGGTAGATGACCACAAGACACAGTCTTCAGACAGCAATGGTGATAGCAGGAACAAGTCCTATGTAAGCTCAAAACAGACAAAATCCCAGCATAGATAGGGAGTTAGTTAAGAAATATTGCCGGGCGTGGCGGCGCATGCCTTTAATCCTAGCACTTGGGAGGCAGAGGCAGGCGGATCTTTGTGAGTTCAAGGCCAGCCTGGTCTACAGAGCGAGTTCCAGGACAGCTGGGGCTACAGGGAGACACTGCTCTGGAAAAGAAAAAAAAAAAAAAAAAAACGAGAAAAAAAAAAAAAAAAAGACTATCAACGAGCCAGGCATGGTGATGCACACCACTTTAATCACTACGCTTGGAAGCAGAGGGCCAGACAGATCCATGGCAGTTATTCACAGGCCAGCCTGGTCTACATGGTGAGTTCCAGGACAGCTGGAGCTACGGAGGACCCTGTCTCAAAAGACCCAAAAAAAACAAAAAAAAAAAAAAGAGTAAAAGAAAATATCATGCCCACCTAGGCACTTTTGGCAACTGATGGCTCCTGGGAGTGGACTGTGTCTTATGGGGATGGGATGTCTTGATGGGTCCAGTGGATAGATCCACTGACTGAAGACATTTCGGGGCAACTAACTCAGGAAAAAAAAAAAAAAAATATATATATATATATATATATATATATGTATATATAATTAAATTGGGCAGGGAGCAGTGGGGGAAGATGTGGATAGGGGAGAGAATCTAAATACTATCAAACTACATTATATGAAAATCACAAAAATTCAATAAAAAATAAGATATGTATATAACATGCTATGTTCCATGACTATGAATATTTGTTGAAAAGCAACTATTAACTATTTTTTCTCATACAAAGTTTATATTTCTTTTTTGGTCTTTTTGAGAAAGGGTCTCCCTGTAGCTCCAGCTGTCCTGGAACTATGTAGACCAGGCTGGCCTTGAACTCACAGAGATCTGCCTGCCTCTGCCTCCCAAGTGCTGGGATTAAAGGCATGCATCACCATACCTGACATGTATTCCAGGCTACCATGCCTGGCACAAAGCAACTTTTTAAAAGTATAAACCTTATATGCATGTCATCTTCTACAGGATGAATTTAATGTACCTCTCCAACATATTCCATGACAAAACTCATTCTTTTAATCTTCACAAGGGTTTTCACACCCCATCCACAGCCATTGCTAGTTCGAAAGATGCACAATGAATATTGTGTGCCTTTTTGTACTATCCTATTGGGACAATCAGGTCCACATAGGCACCTGGAGTTGCATTCATAGATGGGAGTGCCAGGTTGGATTCTGATTTGTCGTTTCTTATTATACGCCAAAACAACCCCAGCTTCAGCAGGACAACACTTCTCAAAGAAGCAATCTGTGCATGAACAACCAAAGGTAGCTTCGTTGTCTAAGCTGATCCCCGGAGCTGGCTTGTATTCATTAATGTAGTAGAAATCTGAAGGTGGCCCCTCTAGGTCAACAGTATTTTCCACAAATATCATTCCTTTATGATTCTTCCTTCTGTTGAGGTCATCTTGCCATCTCTGCAGCGCTATTCTTTGTTTAGCTTTCTTTACAATGTATTCAGCAATGGCAGGTTCCAAAGTTTTGTTATTATTGTCTTTTGGAATTATTGCTTTGCCTTTCTTTACCAGAGATAAATAATTGTTCTTGTCATTAGAGAACTGCTGAAGTAGTAATGGACACTTTAGATTTTTCAAGGGTTCCCAAGTATTTGTAGAATCCGGCCATCCTTTCCATTTTACAAGATAATATTCCATATCCTTAAAATACAAAAGAAAATGCAAATCAGGTGAATCTGTATCTATAACAGTAAGATTTATCTTAATAGTTCAGAATATGTAAAAAGTCACAAGTTTCTAGTAAATGAAGAATAAATTGTACAAACAAAACTTTTTAATATATTAAAATAGAGAATTTAGTAGGGAATACCATCTGGGAACAGGTTAAAGAATCTTATCTAAAGAAAGATAAAGACACTGAAATTTATGACTATTCTACTAAACAATTAGATCAAAAAGTATTTACCTCAATCATGGAAACAGAAGGTCCCAAAGCTATCATTAGGCTAATGGCTGACATTTTCTCTTTCTTTCTCTCTTTCTCTCTCTCTCTCTCTCTCTCTCTCTTTCTTTTGTTGTCTTTTTGAGACAGGGTCTCTCTTTAGTCCCAGTTGGCCTGGAGCTTGCTATGTAGACCAGGCTAGCTTTCAACTCACAGAGATCTGCCTGCCTCTACCTCCCGAGTGCTAGGATTAAAGGAATGTGCCACCACACCTGGCAGTTGTAGGCATTTTCTAAGGGTAACAATGTTCACTGAACATGTAGGAACTTACATTCCTCAATGCCACGGGCAAACATCCCTTACATGATCTAAAGATGAGTTGTACAAAACAGGTACTGCTAGCCAATGTAGCTATCGAGAACCCATAACGTGACTTGTCTCAAATGAGATATACTTAAAGCATAATACCCATTGAATTTCAAGGATGCAGGTAAATATAAAGCAAAAATCTACCTTTTAAAAAATGTGTGCTGAAATAATTTACATCTATTGGATTAAATATATGATTGAAAGCCAATTACTACTTGTTTAATGTGGTTACTAGGAAAATTGAAAATCATACCTGGAGCTCACATTACAAATTTTTATTGGCCAGTAATATCCTAAGTGAATGCTGACCATACTTAGATACACCCATGACTGAACCAAGTAGCAGGCATAAAAGACACCAAAGATCACATATTTTGTCACCTAGAATGCTAATGGCCATCACAGTATCTGAAATCTTCTCTTAATACCCTTGTGACTTGACTGCCTTCCTTAAGCTCAGTCAGTGCTATGTTCATTAGTTTCTCCTTTAAAAGCAGTTAAATGTATATAATGAGTAAATTCTGAAGTGCAATTTTCCAATAATCTCACTTTGTCTTAGAATAATGAACATATATTTACATGTCCTAGGGTAACATAAGCTCTTGAAATATGAAAGTGATGAAACTTTTTTTTCACATTCCATTTACTTATTTGTGCATGAATATGTATATGTATGTACTTGTCTTGGTAAGTATGTGCCATGGAAGACACACAGAACTTGCAGGAGCTGCTTCTCTTCTCTGACCAGGCAAATCCTGAGGCTTGAACTCGGGTTGTCAGGCTTGGGGCAGTACCTTTATCTGCTGAGCCATCTTGTTAGCCCACTGTTTTTTATTTATTTTAAATTCATAGATATTGAAGAAACTTACTAGTTAGGATAAATGTGCTTTACTCTGAAAATTTTAGTAACATCTTTATTAGAAATTAAGGATCCATGGGATTGAAGAGATGGTTCAGCAATTAAGATTACTGACTGCTCTCACAGAGGACCTGAGTTCGATTCCCAGCATCCACATGGTGGCTAAGAACTGTCCTTAACTCCAGTTCCAGGAGAATCTGATGCCCTCTTCTGACTTCCGTTGGCATTGCATGACACAGGTATACTCGTATACATGCACGCAATATACTCATATACATAAAATAAAAAAATATTTTTTAAAAGAAATTAAGGATCCAAATGACAGTTGTTTTAGTATCTATTAATTTTCCTGCACAATCTGGAGGCTCAAAATCAGGGTCTCACATGTGCCAGGCAAGCATTATCCCTGAATTATAATCCCAGTACCAATCCATAATTTTTTTTTTTTTTGGTCTTTTTTGAGATACGGTCTCCCTGTAGACCAGCTGTCCTGGAACTCGCTCTGTAGACCAGGCTGGCCTTGAACTCACAAAGATCTGCCTGCCTCTTCCTTCAGAGTGCTAGGATTAAAGGCATGTGACACCATGCCCAGTTTACCAATCCATAATTTTTAATGACAAATTACCTATACTTTTTGGCATTGGCCTGAAGGACAGTTACACATCTACAAGTGAACTTATTTTATCCTCATTATCAGTATCTTAATGTTTTACTCAATAATCATTAATTCTTATGAACTAAAGAATTCTGCTCATTTTGAAAACTGATCAAAATATTTTTTAAATTTTATTTATTTATTTACTTATGTGTATGAATGTACTGTCTGCACGTAGGTTTGTGCACATGTGTCATGCAATGCCATGGAGGTCAGAAGAGGGCATCGGATTCCCCTGGAACTGGAGTTAAAGACAGTTCTCAGCTGCCATGTGGATGCTGGGGATCAAACCCGGGTCCCCTGCAAGAGCAGTCAGTGCTTTTAACTGCTAGGCCATCTCTCCAGCCCCAAAATATTTTTTCTTGTTAAAATATGTTTAATTTCAGGGCTGGAGAGCTGGCTCAGCTGTTAAGTACACTGGCTGCCCTTGCTGAGGACCCTCAAATTCCAGCACCCACATGGCAGCTAACAACCACCCTTAACTCCAGTTCTAGGGGATCTGACACACTCTTCTGACCTCCATGGGCACTGTATGACATGGGTACACTTACCTACAATGCAGGCAATACACCCGTACACATAAAATAAAAATAAAATTTAAAAAATAAAATGCTTAATTACAATCTTAACTTATATATGAAAAGTGTATTTACATATAACTATTGTAGTTCTACAGGGGGAAAAAAAAGAGACTAGATATACACCGAAGTATGTCAAATGGAGTCTCACTAACGGCTAAAGATTTATTTCACCAGTCAGGTAATGAAAGTTTGGGACTGTAGGTAGCAGATCTACTTATACCAAAGCAAATATGGGATCTAAATGACATTATCTTAACTCATCTAGTCCCCTTACTTCTCAAGTTTTTTGCTTTTCTGATACAGAAGAAAGCAATGCAACCCTAATCCTTATATTACCAGAAAACAAAAAAAAAATGACCTTGACAAAATAGTATGGAAATAGTAATATTTTATTTCTGGTGTTTATATTTATCTTTTATTTTATAAGCACATTTTATTTTTTTAATTTTAAACTAATTCCATTTCAAAAAATAGGACAATTTTACATAAAAATCAGTATCTTACTCTAATATATAATCCACTACCTCCTGATTATTTACAGAAATGGAAATACAGTGGTAAAAGCAATCTATAAATTCTATGTAATTTGTAATAAATTTAACAATTTTTTTCTTAAATTTCCCTACCTATAATTAGGTAAAATTTTGACTACTAGGAGGTATGATGAACTACAAGGTATCACAAGCCTCTAGGTGTAAAATCCCATTCCGAAAATGCAGAATGTGAAATAAATAGCAATATAAGACAAATCAGCTTTAAATGCCAAAATAACACAACTAGTACTGCTAATATATAAAGAAGGAAATCAATATAGGTCAGGTAATTAGAAAAGAGAACAGAGAAAGCAGGGGGAAAAAAAAAACCCAACTAGGGCTGGAGAGATAGCCTAGCGGTTAAGAGCGCCGATCGCTCTTGCAGAGGACCCAGGTTCGATCCCCAGCACCCACATGGTGGCTAAGAACCGTCTGAAACTCCAATTCCAGGAGAACTCCAGTTCCAGGGGAATCCGACACCCTCTTCTGACCTCCGCGGCATTGCACGACACGGGTGCACAAACTTGCATGCAGACAGTACATTCATACACATACAGAAATAAATAAAATAAAAAAAAAAACCCAACTATACCATGAAAGAATTTTCTGTGTTTAGAACATGGTAGGCATAATGAGAAACAGGAGCAAAAGCTTTGGCTCTCCTTAAACACGCAGCAGATGGTTAAGAGATGGACTTGTCCCGTTCTAAAGTTCAGAGTGCTTCGTGGAGATTAAAATGGTAATGTAAACTCCAAGAGTGAATTTTAGACAACCCTAAATACTTACCTGAAGTTAGTCAATTCAATACTTCTTAACATTTTTAGGAACACAGCCTTTCTGTGGAGGGTTTTAGTAATACATATACATTTAACTCCACTTTGCAATCTTACTAATTTCCAAACCAATGGATCCTTCCATCCTCTCTAGTCTGACCTCTCTATGCAGTAGCCAGCCACTGCTTGACCAGTCCTCAGGTTTCAGTACAATGATTTTCTGTGTACTCTTGTTTCTTTTCTACTTTACTAGGATGGCTTCTTTTGTTCCTTACCAAACACAGATACTCAAGACTGTCCTTAGGTCTATCTCACATTAAACAAGTGCTTATCCTTTTTGAGAACCTGACAAAGCTAAGGACATTCCATAACAAATGTCACATATGTAACTCTCTGAGTAACTTGGGACATTTGAATTCTAGCTCTAAATGCTCTTTCTAGGCAACTTTGCACCCCAATGATTTAAACAGTTATATGCTGATGATTCCCAAAACTTTACCTGCAACTAATATAGCCAACAGCCTACTGATGCTGCCCAACCTGTTCCTGGAGCAATCTATGTTCATGGAGTTCACCACTGTCTTTCTGAAACAGATTTCTGTATGACTCATCATGGTAAATCTTATCTACTACTCACCCAAGCTGAAAACTAAGAAGGCAATCCTAATTCCTTGTCCTTAAATAATCCAATGATCAAGTTTCCTTAGCATAGGGTTCTTCCTACCCCTCTCTATTACAATAGCTTTAGTTAATTTTGTCTCTTAATCCTTTCTGGAATATTAGCAATCTCCAAGATGGTTTCCCTGCCTCCAAACTGATAACACACTCCAATCTATCCTCCATGATAAAAGTGTTAAGATTGATTAAAAAAAAAGAGGGAGGCTGGAGAGATGGCTCAGCAGTTAAGAGCACTGACTACTCTGGCAGAGGACCTGGGTTCAGTTTCCTGCACCCACATGTCATCTAACAATGAGCTGTAACTCCAGTTTCAGGGGATCCAATGCCCTCTTGTGGCTGCCATGACCACTGCATGCACAGGTGCACTTACATACATAAATGCAGGCAAAAATACCCCCACACATAAGAAATAAAAATAAATTAAAAAAATACATAGAACCATTTCTTGTGTACAAATTGCTACAAGTCCTCCTACTGCACACATAATAAAGTTCAAATTTCCTATTATAACAAACAAAGCCATTCTTATACTGGTTGATAGGGCAGAGGTGTAACTTAAGCATCCTTGCCTAGTAGATCCATGGTCTTGGGTTCCAGTACAAGCAACACAAAACAAGGCACCCCAAATTCCTTGTTAGCAGGAGGTGGTGGTTCACTTCTGTATCCCAGCTACTCCCGAGACTAAGGATCACTTGGGCTCACAAATTCCAGATCAGTTTAGGCAACACAAGCAAGATTACATTTAATTAAAAAAAAATTATAGTTGGGTGTGGTGGTGCACACCTTTAATCCCAGCACAGAGACAGGAAGATCTCTGTGAGTTCAAGGCCAGCCTGGTCTATATAGCGAGCTCCAGGCCAGCTGGGACTAAAGAGAGACCCTGTCTCGAATGGATCAAAAATAATAATTATTATTGAGGCAATGGAAATGGAGTTACAGGCAGCTGTGAACTACCATGTAGGTGCCAGGAACCAAACCTGTGTCCTATGTAAGCTGCACTAACTGGCTGCTCTTGCAGAGGACCTGGGTTCAATTCCCAGCACTCTCATGGCAGCTAACAACTGTTTGTAACTCCAGTTCCAGAGGATCTGACGCACTCTTCTGACCTCCATAGGCATTACATGACACAGGTGCATTTACATGCATGCAGGTAATAAGGTAATACACATGAAAGAACAGTAAGTCCTCTTAACTACTGAGCTGTGTCTCCAACTCCCCTTTTTGCCTTTTTTTTTTTTTTTTTTTTTNATCTTTTTGAGACAAAGGGTCCCTCCCTGTACTCTGGCTGTCCTGGAACTTTGATAATGTAGACCAGGTGGCCTTGAATTCACCAAAGGTCCACCTGCTCTTGGCTCCCCGTGCGTAGGATTAAAGGCACCGCCACCACGACCCGGCTTTTAAAACAGCTCAAAGATCAGCTGTTTCATGAAGTACTTCTTGCCTGTCTTGCTCAAGAACTGATTATTTTCTTTCTCTTTTCTTTTTTTTGAGACAGGGTCTCCTTGCAGTCCCTCACTTTGTAGACCAGGCTGGCCTTGAACTCACAGAGATCTGTCTACCACTGCCTCCTGAGTGCTGGGATTAAAGGCATGCGCCACCACGTCCGGCAGTATGTGAAGTTTTAAAAGAAATACAAGTTGTTAAACTTATCCTAGAGACAATAATGTGTGGTTTCTAATGTGTTTATCAATTTTGTCTATAGCTAATACATGGCAGCAAATTCCAAAACTATTAGGTGTGCATATAAAAGCAAAAGACAAGAACATTTTCTGTATTTCTATTGCTTACTTTTTTCTGCCAATTTTGAGATAACCATTATATTCAGTATCAGATAGCTTGAATCTGATTTTGAAAATTCCAGTGATACTATGTGATATAGCTGAGAATTAGTATAATCAATAGTCACCAGACTTTATGCCAGTAACTGACAGTAAAGGAATTCAGTTATAGTCCCTGCACTGAAATAAACAACCCATGCAACTACAGGAAAGTCCTAAGAGCTCTACTTCTTTAATCTTTAAATTTAGGGTTAGAGTTCAATGCTTTTTTTTTTTTTTTTTTTTTTTTTTTTTTTTGGTCTTTTGGAGACAGGGCTCCCTGTATCCCCTTTTTTTTTTTTTTTTTGGTCTTTTGGAGACAGGGTCTCCCTGTAGCCCCAGCTGTCCTGGAACTCACTCTGTAGACCAGGCTGGCCTTGAACTCACAAAGATCCTCCCGCCTCTGCACAGTTCAATGATTTCTATATTATTCTAATTCCTCAAAAACCACTTTGTATGCAATCCACTTTCAGAACTATTAATCTGTTATTAAATGCAAACTATCCTGCTTGGGCCAGGTAATGTATTGGTAATTCTAGTCAAGCAGAGACACTTCTATACACAAAGAAATTTACTAAGGGAGAAGTTCCATCAGTGTGTGGGAGCTCCTGTTCTTCCCTAGACAGCCTGTTCAGCACCCATAGTTTCATCCTAATTTATTCTGTATGAAGGAGTGACCTGCCAAGAACACTGCTGCAAAAAAATTACATAGCACGTGAGACAAAGGCCAGTACTGTTTACATCCTGAAGTTCAACTTGACCCGTGAGTGACATTAGGTTAACACTTTTTCCATTTCCCAAGCTGGTTACCTCAGATTTTTCTGTTCAAGGTCTATCCCACTATATTTTCTTTGTTCCTAATTTCCAGCTTTCCATGGATATGGAACTTAAGAAGTCAATGGAGATACAACAGAAGAGATGTACTTCATCAATTATTCTTCTACTCCTCTCTTCAGCTTCTCCCTCACTAGTAGTTCTCCTTAAACTTCCCCCAGTTTCTAAAAGCAACATAACCAAACCTCTTGGAGATAAGAATGTTTGTAAAGGTAAGAACCTCTAAAAGACAGTACATTAACAATGAGACAGGAACTAGGTCACAAGGTTGACTTCAGCATATGGCCTTTTATAACAGTAAAAAGTTTTAGCCAGGTGTGGTGGCACCTTTGATGCCAGCACTAGGGAGGCAGAGGCAGGAGGATCTTCCTAAGTTCAAGGCCAGCCTGGTCTACAAAGTGAATTCCAGGCCAGCTGGGGCTACAGGGAGACCCTATCTCAAAAACACGAAAAAGAAAAATAAAGTTTTAAAACATGTATAACTCAAACAAATTTAAAACTACAAACACCATTATACTCTACACTGTCTTCTCTTTTTTTCAAAAGATGCTTGGAAGAACTGTCCATACTATCTGAGCTTAATCTTTAACCTAATTAACCTGCAACTTAATCTTTTTTACAACTGTAGCTTATTCTTTAAAAAAATTTTTTTATTAATTTTTATTTATTTTTGTATGTGTATGAATGTACTGTCTGCATGCAAGTTTGTGCACCCGTGTCGTGCAACGCCGCGGAGGTCAGAAGAGGGTGTCGGATTACCCTGGAACTGGAGTTCTCCTGGAATTGGAGTTTCAGATGGTTCTCAGCCGCCATGTGGGTGCTGGGGATCGAACCCGGGTCCTCTGTAAGAGCGGTCGGCGCTCTTAACCACTAGGCCATGTAGCTTATTCTTTAATTATTCTTTTGACTCTTTTAGTCACACTAACATAGAAACTACTCACAGGCCATCAGTGGCCCTTGAACTGCTAACTTTGTGTATTCTTCACACTTCTTTGATCCCCTGTTCTGTACTGTTTTGTTCACATAATTTTTTCTTCTGGCTCCCATTATTTACTCCTCCAGATTTATCTTTCTTGGCTAGGCAAAGTGGTACATACTTTTAAACCCAGCACTCAGGAGGCAGATCACTGTAAAATTAACGCCAACCTGGTTTTCATAAGACCCTGTAAATCTCACTAGCAGTTATTCCTCTAAGTAAGCCTTACTATTATTCCTCAGGATTCTCCCTTGTTCTCATGTTACATTTGTTTTACTTAGATTACTTCAACACCCTCTTGTCACTCTCTGTTCAGGAAATTAACAGCCAGGGTAATGTTCTTTTGCTGTGCTACTGCTTATGCTTGAAACTACTACATAGTGCCCTACTGCTCTAAAAATGAAGCCCAAAGCAGCCTGTAAGGAGCTGCACTTCTAGATCCTGCCTATCCTTCCAGCCTTATCTCACTACCTCTTTTGAACCATGTTCTACTGATATTTTCTGTTCCTTGAATAAATCAGGCTATTTTCTACATCAAGTCCCACCCTTTCTTAACCTTTTTGTCTTTTTGAGACAGGGTCTCCCTGTAGCTCCAGCTATCCTGAAACTCACTCTGTAGACCAGGCTGGCCTTGAACTCACAGAGATCCACTTGCCTCAGCCTCCCAAGTGCTAGGATTAAAGGCATGCACCACCAGGTCCAGCTAATCTTTTCATTTTATTTTATTTTATTTATTTCTGTATGTGTATGAATGTACTGTCTGCATGCAGGTTTGTGCACCCGTGTCGTGCAATGCCACGGAGGTCAGAAGAGGGTGTTGGATTCCCCTGGAACTGGAGTTCTCCTGGAATTGGAGTTTCAGACGGTTCTCGGCCGCCATGTGGGTGCTGGGGATCCAACCCGGGGCCTCTGTAAGAGCGGTCGGCGCTCTTAACCGCTAGGCCATCTCTCCAGCCCCAATCTTTTCATTTTTTAAAACTAAATTTAAAACATTAGTTCCTCAGATACCTCCCCAGCCTCTCCAGAATTAGATCCTTCTGTTACATTAGCACTTGCCTTAACTATAATTAAGTACTTTGCACAAGGTCCTACAATACTCATCTCACTTTAAAATAAGGTCTTTATTATAACATCATATTTCCAGTAGAAACCACTGAGGAAGAGGTTACCTAGAAAGCAACTACGAAATGAGAACAGACCCTGTATTTCAAGGCTGAGAACCGTCTGAAACTCCAATTCCAGGAGAACTCCAGCTCCAGGGGAATCCGAGGCCCTCTTCTGACCTCCGCGGCGTTGCACGACACGGGTGCACAGACTTGCATGCAGGCAGTACATTCACACACATACAGAACTAAATAAAATTAATAAAAAAAAAAATTAAAAAAAAAAAAAGAGTAAGTACGAGAGCCACAGAAGAAGACAACTACTGTCTCTTCCTCTGGCCTCTGCCTGTGTTCATATGAGCACACACAGCCAAATACCCATATGCATGCAACACACGAGACGCAATAAAATACAATTAAAAAAAAATAAGCAAAGGATCAGAATTATAAGTTCACCACAGCAAATACAAATGTTCAATGATTAAAAAAAAAAAAAAGATGCTGGGCAGGGTTGGAGAGAGGGCTTAATGGTTAAGAGCACTAGTTGATCTTGGGGCTGGAGATGATGCCTAGCGGTTAAGAGCAGCCGACCGCTCTTACAGAGACCTGGGTTCGATCCCAGCAACCACAGTGCGGCCCGAAACATCCTGAAACTCCAATTCCAGGAGAACTCCAGTTCCAGGGGGAATCTGACCACCCTCTTCTGACCTCCAGGCATTGCATGACACGGGTGCACAAACCTGCATGCAGAACAGTACATTCATACACATACAAGAAATAAAAAATTAAAATTAAAAAAAAAAAAAAAAAAGAGCACTAGCTGATCTTGCAGAGAACCCCAGTTAGGATTCCCAGAACCCATATAGTGGCTAACAACCAACCTTAACTGTGAGGTTCCAGGAGATCTGATGCCCTCTTCTGACCTCTGTGGGCACTGCACAACATGGGTGCACCTACCTACATGCAAGTAATACACTCATACACATAAAAAAATAAAAATAATTAAAAAAAAAGATGCTAGGCACCATTAACCACTAGAGAAATGTAAATGAAAGCCACATGAAATGTACTTCATGTTCACTAGAATGTCTATGAACGCACAGAAACTTACATATGAATGTTCATAACAGCATTACTTACAGTAGTGCCCAAGTGGAAACAACTCAACTGTCTATCACATGATAAACGTGATGAATCTAAAGACTGTAACATCATTTGGAAATAAAAAGGGATGAAGTACTGACACTACCACATGGATGAGTCTTAACATTATCCTAGGGGCTGAAGAAATGGCTCAGTGGTTAAGAGCACTCACTGGCTGCTCTTGCCGAGGAGCTGGGTTTGATTCCCAGCACCCACGTGGTGGCTAACAGCCACCATAACTCCAGTTCACGGGAATCCAATATCCTCTTCTGACCTCCATGGTCACTGCATGTCATGGTTGCACTTACATACATATAGGCAATACACTCAGACACACAAAATAAAAATAAAATTCAAAATAATAATAAAGTATTTAATGAGCTCAAAATTAGTCTGGGCAACTTAGTGAAGACTTTGAATAAAAGAACAGGGGCTGCAGGGGGCGTGATGGCGCTCGCCTTTAATCCCAGTGCTCGGGAGGCAGAGGCAGGTGTATCTTTGTGAGTTCAAGGTCAGCCTGGTCTACACAGTTCCAGGACAGCTAGGGTTTGGGGCTATAGAGATACCCTGTCTCAAAAAGACACCCCCCCCAAAGAACGGGATATTAACACAATCGGGGCAGATATAAGTCAATCACTGGAGTTTGCTCCAGGTTCAGCTACAGGCTTAATGTCTCAAAGCAATAATTTGAGCTGGAAGGTTGTGATTTGGAGGTTTGGGGGTTTTGTTTTTGTCTTTTTGAGACAGGGTTTCCATATAGCTCCAGCTGGCCTGGAACTCACAGAGATCTGCCTCCCAAGTGCTGGGATTAAAGGTGGTCAGCACCATGTCTGGCTGGAGATTCTTTTTAAAGAGAGAAAAAAGAAGTTCTAGCCGGGCATGGTGGTGCACACCTTTAATCCTAGCACTGGGGAGGCAGAGGTAAGCAGATCTCTGTCAGTTCAAGGCCAGCCTGGTCTACAGAGTGAGTTCCAAGCCAGCTGAGACTAAAGGGAGACCCTGTCTCAAAAAGATTCCCCCCAAAAGTTCTAAAATTGACCATGAGTATACTAAGATTAAAACTGTACACTTTATTTTTTATTATGAGTGTTTCACTGGCATGTAAGTGGACTACGTGCACATAATGAATGTAGAAACCAGAAGAGGGCGTCAGCTGCTTGGAACTGAAGTTGTGGATAGTTACTAGCTGCCATGTGGGTGCTGGGAACCAAACTTGGGTCTTCTGCAAGAGCAGCTAGCTAGTATTTGTGGCTGGGCCATTTCTACAACCCCTTCAACTGTACAATAAAGGTATTCAAAAGTAGTGGAAAGTTAAATAGAAGGAAAACATAAATATGAGTGGAGAAGGAAGCCAAAGGAAGACTTCTAAAGGTTGGCAAGGGAAGATCTGAACGTGTTTACTGACTGAGATAAATGAGTGAAAAAAAGCTTAACGTAAGAAAGACACTACGTGGGACAATATGGTGCATGTTGGTAGAGGGAGAATGACAGTTCAGAAAAGTAGCCTGGGTCACTCAATCCAGAGTATCAGATTTGTCTTTTTAAGACAAGGTCTCCTTGTAGCCCCAGCTGTTGAACTCACAGAGATCCACCTGCTTCTGCCTCCCAAGTGCTGGGATTAAAGGTATGTGCCACCATACCCAGCCGAGCATCAGACTTTTAATTTAATCTGAGGGTTCAGTGTTCATGTTCCTGTTCAGCAGCTACTCCTTGCTCCCTGGGAGTGGTAGTGCATGCTTTTAATCCCAGCACTTGGGTGGCAGAGGCCGGTGGATCTCTGTGAGTTCAAGACTGGCTTACACAGAAAGTTCCAGGACAGCTGGGGCTACAGAAGACCCTGTATCAAAAAGATAAAAATAAATAAATAAATAAATAAAATAAAAGAATGTGAAAATCACTGATATGAACTGAAAAACAAAGCAATAGATCTTATCCAGTACGATTCAGAAACATGAGAATTGAATTACACATTTTGTTATTTTGTTTGTTGTTTGTTTTTGCTGGGCTGGGATTTCTGGATGCTTGGGTGGGGGAGGGTAGCAGTGGGGCTTTATGTCCTAAGCAAACACTCTCCCACTAAGCTGTAGTTCCCCTCAATCTCACAGAGCTATGCCCGCCTCTGCGTCTGCCTCCCTAGTGCTGGGACTAAAGGCGTGTACCACCATACCCCACTCTTACAAACTTTTTTATAATTTTTGAAAAAGGGTCTAAGAAGCCCAGGTTGGGTGTGAATTTGCAATCCTGTTTCAGCCTCCCCAGTGGCTAGGTCTATAGGTCTACACCACCAGGCCCAGTTTAAAAGTATATTTTAATAGTTCCAATACACATGCTTATATGAATCTCAATTAGACTGGAGAATCCAGGGCTTGTAGACCAAGATGGCATATGGTTTTCAGAGTGTAAGGGTGCTAAGGAGGTTAGTAAAAATACTTGACTAGGGGCTGGAGAGATAGCCTAGTGGTTAAGATCACCGACTGCTCTTGCAGAGGACCCAGGTTCGATCCCCAGCACCTACATGGCGGCTGAGAACCGTCTGTAACTCCAATTCCAGGAGAACTCCAGTTCCAGGGGAATTCGAGACCCTCTTCTGACCTCCGCGGCATTGCACGACACGGGTGCACAAACCTACATGCAGACAGTACATTCATACACATACAAAAATAAATAAAATTTTTTAAAAAATTAAAAAAAAAAACACTTGACTAAAATCCCTCTGAGCAGGGAAGTAATGATACCAAAAGAATATAGACATTTCAAAGAAACATTTAGAGAAGGACTGGGCAGAGAAGGGAGAATAACTGCAGCAGTATTCCTGATTCATTTATCTAAAAAGAAAACAAAAAAAGATTAATAACCAACTCCAGAAAAAAACTACAGGTAAATGAATTACTGAAACATAGGTATAAGGTTAAGATCAAAAGTTTCTTAGAAGAACTCATTTTGAAGGCGAATAAAGGAAGCTCAGAGCAATTGGCTTGCTGAAGTTTTAAGGCACTGAACAACAGACTGAAAGAACTCTGGAATCCAGTCTACTCTATTATACCATAGAACCTCTTAAATATGTGTCAAAACACAATGGCAGGAAATATGGTGTTGTTCCTTGAGAACCTTAAGTAACACTGAAGTTGGCTTTATGGGAAATATGATCCAGCAACATGAACAACAGGAAAAGTCAATCTGAGATCAAACATTTGCTTTGATAATCCACATGGAGATAATCAAGAGTTGGATGTAGAACTATATAAACACCCTAAATATCCTAATGCCAGAATGCTGTTTCAAAATCCTCTCAATTATGTGGCAAAATAAATGACAGAAGAGAGCTTTGGTTATTTTTAAGGCTCTTTTTATGTTATAGAAATATGAATACTGAACTGTGAATAGGTCTCTTGAAGGGCTGGATATTCGCCTTACCTTTACTACCTTGTAGTCACACAAGTATTCCACCTCATAATTGTTTAGATTCCTTTTGTTGATTCCAATGGATTTACATGTGAGCTTTTCTTTTCTACATAATTCCTGAAGAGTATCAAGTGAACCTAGGCAAGGCACACACCAGGCTACAATAAGAAAATAGAATTCTTTACTAATAAAATACGTACTAAGTTAAAACAAAAAGAGAAACTTAAAAACCTCTCAACTGACAATTTATAGTGTAAAAATCCAACAAAAAACCAATTATGCGTGTTTAAGAAAAAGTTTAGCAATAAAGAACTATTTTGGCAAATTAGTTTTCTTGAACTTCTGAAGATTACTATGTTTTACTGACAATGGTTACGTTTTTTTTTTGGTCTTTTCGAGACAGGGTTTCCCTGTAGCCATAGCTGTCTGGAACTCACTCTGTAGACCAGGCTGGCCTTGAACTCAAAGATCCACCTGCCTCTGCCTCCCAAGTGCTAGGATTAAAGGCGTGCGCCACCACGCCCGGCTAACAATGGTTACTTTCTAACGAGCCACTTAAAATGTTTCATGTCTAAGCTTTCTTATGATTGCACATAAGTACAAAGGTAAAAAGGTAATTATTTTACTTTTCCATTATATGCCACATGGAATATAATTGTTATAATTGATAAAACATGGGAGCTGGAGAGATGGCTCAGCGGTTAAGAGCACCAACTGCTCTTGCAGAGGACTCAGGTTCGATTCCCAGCACCCACATGGGCTAAGAACCATCTTAACTCCAGTTCCAGGAGAATCTGACACCCTCTTCTGACCTTCGTAGCACTGCACAACACGGGTGCACCTACCTACATGCAAACAATACACTCATACACATAAAATAATAAATAAAAAATATATAAAAAAACATATCTCTAGGACATATTGTTAGAAATATCTAAAATATATTTTAAGACACAATCATAATTAAAAAGTAACTTTTTTTTTAGTTGGACAGTAAGAACCTCACTAAAATACAGTTCTGTAATTACCAATCCATGTCTTAATTTTTCCATTTTGGAATAATGCATGAAATTTTACCTTCATTTATTTTGTTCACGGTGAAATGTATTAACAAGGTGCTTAGCACAAGAATTATAATTTTTCAGTGGGGTACAGTAATCTGCATTTTTTCCCAAACCAAGAGTAACAAAACAATATCCAATTTAAATAATTCATAAACTGAAGCTGAAAAATCAGACATAATGATCTTACAGAAGCCAGACACTGTTCTATACCCAATTTAAAATGCTACACTAGGGCTGGAGAGATGGCCTAGCGGTTAAGAGCTCCGACTGCTCCTGCAGAGGACCTGGGTTCGATCCCCAGCAACCACATGGCGGCTGAGAACCGTCTTTGATTCCAGTCCCAGTAGAATCCAACGCCCTCTTCTGACCTCCGAGGCATTGCAAAACACGGGTGCACAAACCTACATGCAGACAGTACATTCATACACATAAAAAATAAAAAAAAAAACAAACATAAAATGCTACACTAGAAAAATGTAATAAACCTTGCTGTAACGGTGTCATGATAAATACTAGGTGGATCAAAAGCTTACACTTGGGTGGGCCACCTAACAACACAGGTTTGGGGGGGGTCCCAATCTTTCTGGTTTTCAGATTCACTGAAAAAACCTGAGAGGGTTGGTGAAAACTGGGGTTACCAAACAAAGTGTATCCTTTTTTTTTTTTTTTTTTTTTTTGGTCTTTTCAAGACAGGGTCTCCCTGTGGCCCCAGCTGTCCTGGAACTCGCTCTGTAGACCAGGCTGGCCTTGAACTCACAAAGATCCGCCTGCCTCTGCCTCCCAAGTGCTAGGATTAAAGGCGTGCGCCACCATGCCCGGCCTACAAAGTGTATCCTTAACTCAAACTTTATTTGGTAGTTCTCCAAAGTAGTGGAAAAATGTTTTGTTTTTAGGTCATTTCCAGGACAAAGAACATAGCTGCTCTAACTTTACTGCACCCTCTTCATCCCCTAGGCCCTCCAACTGAGGAGGAAATCATTAAGAATACCCTGGACACCACAAAGGACTTAGGAATTAGAATACAAAAAAAGGCCAACTATTTTCCTTAAAAGGTTTTGAAGAAGTTTTCCTTGAAAATCTCCATAAGGGCACTGGCTGCTATTGCAGAGGACCCAGGTTTTATTCTGAGCCCCCACATGGTGGCTAACAAACATCTGTAACTCTAGTTCCAGGGGATACAACCCTCTCTTCTTTTTTTTTGGTCTTTTTGAGACAGGGTCTCTCAACAACCCTCTCTTCTGACCTCTGGGAGCACTGCACAACACGGGCACACTTACATACATCCAGGCAATACACTCATACATACAAAATTAAAATAATGTTTTTAATATTTGCAGAAGAGGCTGGAGAAATTACCCAGTGGTTAAGAGCACTGGCTGGTCTGACAGCACCAAGAGTCAGTTCCCAACACCCACAGGGCAGCTAACAACTACCTGTAACTCCAGTTTCAGAGGACTTGATACCTTCTGGCCTCTGCTGGCCCACAGGTGCACTTACAGACGTCAACACACACACATAAAATAAAAACAAATTGATTAAAAAAAAACTGAACACGTTGACTGTTTTGGAGTACTGTCTTGGGATAGTATAAAAATGTCTCATGAATGGCTTCCTTCAAAAATCTTGACACTTTGTGTAAAATTAATCTCATTATGCTTGATCATTTGCAAAGGAGAGTCCTCTTGCTTATTCACCCAAAGTGCCATTTTTTTCCCATTTGGACCCCCAGTTGAGAATTCAAAAACACAACCTATAATAGAGGGTGGTGTTTAATATGACCCATGTATATGTATGAAAATGTCATAATGAAGCTGATTATGTATAATACATATTCATTTAAGAAAACACCCTCTAGGGGCTGCTCTTGCAGAGGACTCAGGTTTGCACCCACATGGCAACTAATAACCCATTTGCAACTCCAGTTCCAGGAGATTTGACATTCTCTTCTGGCCTCTGCAAAGAATTACATGCACATGCTGCATGAACATCCATGCAGGTACAACACTCATATGCATAAAAATAAATGCTTTTTAAAACAAAAAGATTTTTAAAACAACCCTTAACAGAAATGCTGCATTTTGAGCAGTTCTGAATAACTACAAACACTTTGATTAAAAATTTCACAGCTCATAATAATACAGGGGGGAGGGAAACATTAACCAGATTATTTTATGGCATCAGGACTCTAAAATTCTCCCACCACTTTACACTAACTCCCCACCCCACGCCTCGCCGCGGGAGAAGCGCCTTCTATCCAGGCTTTGAAAGGGCGCGCGACCAGAGCGCACGCACGCGCACCGGTGCCTCCGGTCCGCATCCACGTACTCCGCCAGCAAGTTGCCAGCGGGACCTGAAAAGTTGCCGCCCCGAGCTGCCTGCAATCTCACGCGCGCGCCCCACATCCCGGCGCGGAGGTGGCGGCCACACTCGCACACACGGCCCCGGGAACCTCCACAAAGGCCCAGCAGCACCCCCGCCCGCAAGACCTACCGGGCCTCGGGGACCGCACCGGGGACAGCCAGCGCCGCGGCGCTCCACGCGCTGGAGCGAGCCCGAGCCTGCAGCGGGCGGCGCGTGAGGCCGGCCCAGGCTGACCGCAGGGACTGCGCCCGGCTTGGCCCGGGCCCCCGGAAGCATGCGCCCTAAGAACGCGGCCGTTCAGGACCCCAAGCGCCGGCCGAACCGGCGCTTTTGCCTCACCTCTGCGTGCCTCGGCTCCCGCTGCCGCCATCTTACAGAGCTTTCATTCAAACTGGCGCGGTCCGTCTGAATAGCTCAGCTGGACCTCACGCCCCGCCCCCGCCGGGAAGGGCTGAGAGCCTGGATCCCGCGATGCGCCCTGACATCACGGGGGCCGACCCCAGTCTCCGGGGTCAGTGCGCGTGCGCTGCGAGCCGAGGGCGGGGCATACCCTATGCCTGCCTGGCGGCTCCCTACTTTCCGCGCTTTTCCTTTGCAGAGGAGCGGCGGCAGGTTTTTCCGTGGGGCCTTTAGAAGTCACTTAAGTTACTACGCTCACTCTGCAAAGTCAGATTTGGGATGTGCTGTCCTTCCCATTCCTGTTGCCCAGCCAAACGCCGCTACGTTTCCTTGCACACCGTGCTGCTACGGCTACGGATCTCAAAATTAGATGCACTTTGGGGTTATTGGAAAGAGGAAAGATGTCTGTTTAGCTCACTCAGAAAGATTCTGATGAGGGGCCTTGGCAGTGAGCATTTGTTTGATAGGTCGTAGGTAACTAGACTGCAGCACAGTTTGAAACACATCTGGGGAGACTGATCTTATTGCAAGTTCAAATTAAGTGCCTCTGAGAAAGCAAATCTCTGCATTTCTTTCCCCCAGAACCTGTCCGATGCTTCTCCAGTGATGGGGAACACACTTTGGGAGCAAGGTTGTAGGAACTTCCCAACTTCTGCACCCTGGGCCTCACTGCCACTTCATACTGTGCCTTTGGTGATTCTTTCTTTTTTTTTTTTAATAAAAAATGTTTTTATTTTATATGTATGAGTATTTTGCCTTTATGTATGTTAAGTGCACCTGTGTGGAGGCCAGAAGAGGGCATTGGATTCCTTGGAACTGGAGTTACAGAGGGTTTAGCTGCCGCGTGGGTCAGCAAGAGGAGCTGAACCATCTTTCCAGCCCTTTTGGTGATTTTTCTAAACAATCTAAAACAAATCTTAGAAGAGCAAATTGAAAAAATGTAGACAACCTCTTTTTTTTTTTTTTAATTTTTTTTTTTATTAATTTTATTTATTTATGTGTATGAATGTACTGTCTGCATGCAAGTTTGTGCACCCGTGTCGTGCAACGCCGCGGAGGTCAGAAGAGGGTATCGGATTCCCCTGGAACTGGAGTTCTCCTGGAATTGGAGTTTCAGACGGTTCTTAGCCGCCATGTGGGTGCTGGGGATCGAACCGGCGTCCTCTGTAAGAGCGGTCGGCGCTCTTAACCGCTAGGCTATCTCTCCAGCCCAGACAACCTCTTGATATCTACCAAGGATTTTATTTTATTTTTTAATTTTTATTTATTTTTGTATGTGTGTGAATGGACTGTCTGCATGTAGGTTTGTGCACCTGGGTCGTGCAATGCTGCGGAGGTCAGAAGAGGATCTCAGATTCCCCTGGAACTGGAGTTCTTCTGGAATTGGAGTTACAGACGGTTCTTAGCCACCATGTGGATGCTGGGGATCGAACCCCGGTCCTCTGCAAGAGCAGTCGGTACTCTTAACCAATCGGCCATCTCTCCAGCCCCTCTACCAAGGATTTTAAAGAGTCATGTAAAAAGTCATGGCAAGTACATTTGAAATACTGGAAGTAAATTCGTATCACTAAAGGCTTGGTTAATTATTTGATTTCATCATGAAATAATGCTTAGCCATCATGGGAAAGTGTTTAATATGATAAGCAAAAAAAATTCCTAGCCGGGTGTGGTGGCGCAGGCCTTTAATCCTAGCACGGGGAGGCAGAGGCAGGTGGATCTTTGTGAGTTCAAGGCCAGCCTGGTCTACAGAACGAGTTCCAGGCCACCTGGGGCTACAGGGAGACCCTGTCTCAAAAAAATTTTTTTTTCCTAAGCTGGGTGTGGTGGCACACGCACTCGGGAGGCAGAGGATCTCTGTGAGTTCAAGGCCAGCCTGATCTACAGAGTGAGCTCCAGGGCAGCTGGGACCAAAGGAAGACCCTGTCTCAAAAATACCAAAAACAAAAAACAAAACAACGAAAGTTTCCTAAAGTAGTTTCAATTCTGTGAAAAAAATATGGAGGAAGACAATGAAACACAAAATCCTTGTACAGTGATTTTCTTTTGACTTTCTGTGTATTTAACCATTTGTCTGTAATGAGCATTTTGTTACCTAGATGAGGAGCAAAGGGCCTTACAGGACCCTGTCAAATGGGAGGGCCACTTGGCTAAGATCGCTTTTTAGACACTGAGATGTGGACGCAGCCCCAACCCCCATTCCAGGGCTTATCGTTCCTGGCCTTTCCCAGGTGTACTCAGTGTCCTTCCTGTCTGCTCTCCTAGCACACTGTAAAGTGCCCATCTATTGAGAACCTCTTTCTTAGTCTTCCTAATGTTACCTTGAGCTTACCATGTTTCACGAACCACCCCACACAGCATCTTTCTTCAACCTCACTGGCCACCCTTTTCAGCTTCTATCCAGTCTAAATGTTGGGCATCCTGAGGACTTAGCTTTGAGACTACATTTCTCTTATGCTCCCTCCTTATGTGATTAAGTTCCCATAGGTCTCCCTGTAGCTCTGGCTATCCTGGAACTCACTATGTAGATCAGAGTACCCTTGAACTCACAAAGATCCACCTGCCTCTGCCTCCCAAGTGCTAGGATTAAAGGTGTGCGCCACCACTCCCGACTCCCCATAGATCTTAATGCTAAAGATTCTGAACATCTTATCTCCAACCCTGAGCTCTGCTCTTAATTACAGACTTGAATATTCCCACATCTAACTGACAAGTCCACATTTCAAATTGACTGCCGTTGACTTCTGCCTGTAGAGCTCACTCCTCTATTCCGGTCCCTGGCAGCCTGCTCAGCTCAGCATGTTGCTATCACCATTTACTCAGGTGTTCAAGCACACAGTTCACATGTCAGCATTACTACCCTCTTACTTCCAAGTGACAGATGTGCTTAATGATGGTAGTACATTTCAACAGACATAGCATAAATTGGATGAAGTCCAAAATGCACTAAATATAATGCACTGAGCATTATAGCTTAGCAGTTTAGTGTGCTGTGGAGTGCTGGGGCTACTGGGAGCAGTGCCGAAGATGATTAGAAGATACAGATAACTAGACTGGGAAAGGACCAAAATTTGAAGTAGGGTGTCTTTTGAATATCATGTTGATTACCAACATGATATTGGCTTTGTTTGGATGGAAATTGTGAACGGGCAAAAGGTACTTCCTCAGTGCAGGTGACTCCTGGCTCTTGAGTGTCAAGGGCCTGTGGCTGGACTAATGGACAGGGGCCTACTGGCTCTTAGTCTTAGGAATTAAAAGCTTATGGTTCCAAGCCCTAGAGGCCAGAGGCTTACAGCATTAGATGCTCAGTCAGTGGCTTATTGCTCTGAACCTTGACTGTCAGCGGCCCTATACTTAGCCATCAGTGATCCACAGCTCACAACAGTAGCTAGCCTTGGCAAGAACAGGTGACGGCAGTGTCATGATTTCCAAACCTTGGCTCTCAAAACCCTCGGTGCCTAACAGAAGCTAATACAGTTCTGGAGCTTCAGGTATTGGTGTCCTCAGCTCTCACAGTCATTACTGTTACAGCTCCTGAAGCTTGGGTATCAGCCCCCAAACTGGGCAGCTCCCTAGAACTCTTCTGACAACCGGACCTGCAGTTTTCTTTGACTATTTTACTACCTTCTGCCTTTCAGTCTTGGTTTTACGCCTTCTCTGGCCCACTAGCCTTCATCATCTTAGCTGCCTCTGCTTCTTGCAGTTCATGCCCCAAGTCGCTCTCTGAAACTCTTCAGCCACCTTCTCAATGCTCCCGTGGCTGCTCTTGCAATAGAGCTCTCTCCCCATGATGTGATCACAGGGAGGGGACAAAAGAGGACTCAGCAGAAGACTTCTATTGAACTTAATAAAGGGTCAGCAGAGAAGGGTGCTGATTCAAAAAGTGAGCCAACAGCCTGGTTATTTTCCCAAGAAGGGGACACAGCATGGGTGTGGAACCATCATGTGGCATTGCAGGTTTTTTTTTTTTTTTTTTTTTTTTGAGACAGGGTCTCTCTGTACCCCCAGCTGTCCTGGAACTCACTCTGTAGACCAGGCTGGCCTTGAACTCACAGAGATCCACCTGCCTCTGCCTCCCAAGTACTAGGATTAAAGGCATGCGCCACCACGCCCGGCTGGCATTGCAGTTTTTACCAGTCATAGCAGAGCTTCCAGCTCCACCAATCACAGGCTTTCCACAAGGTCTCATCATGCTCCTTACACTAGTCTCCAGTTTCTCCTGAACTACACGAGGGAGTGCCTATCCCATCATCTTAATGAGAACAGAGTTTCCTGAGGCTTGGAGTGACATCCTCCAAGACCAAGTTGGCTGTCTGGAGCAGTCATGACTAGAGTAAGGCCTCCAGAAGCAGGTGTCACTGTGTCAGCTGCACCATGCCGTGCAGCTGCAGTGCTGTTTCCTTAAGGCATCTGTGGAGTTCAAAGCAGCAGGGATCCCATAATAACAAATAGTCTTTGAAAATGGGTCTGCTCGTTTGACAGCTCCCTGCTTGGAGCAACTGGATATAGAGGAAGGGTTTGACACTTAGTAACAGTCCAACCAGTGGTAGATACCCAGAAGTGGTATGACTGGGGTCAGGTGGCAAGCTCATTTTGAATCCTCCAAGGGTTTCTCCACACTGCTTCCATAATGGCTGTATGAGTTTACATTCCCACCAGCAGTGGAGGAGTGTTTCTCCTTTTCCCACAACCTCTCCAGCACTTGGTATCATTTGTTTTTCTTGATCCTAGCCAGTCTTATCAGAGTGAGATGATAATTAAGTGTTTTATTTGCATTTCCTCCTTAATAAATTAGCTACCTTGGAAACCCTTTTTTTTTTTTTTGTCTTTTCGAGACAGGGTCTCTCCTGTAGCCCCAGCTGTCCTGGAACTCACTCTGTAGACCAGGCTGGCCCTTGAACTCACAAAGATCCGCCTGCCTCTGCCTCCCAAGTCTAGGATTAAAGGCGTGCGCCACCACGCCCAGCTACTCAGGCTCTTTAACTGATGAGCCAGCTCTCTAGCCCCAACGTCCCTTAATATATAATTTTGCTTTAACTAAGCTGAGCTATCTTCCGGGCNCGAGCCCAGCTGACCAGGACCTCCGACAGATGTAAACACAGTCCGGAATGGATCTCTGCTCTCCTTTTTGCAAAGACGTAGAAGTTTAGGTCTGCCTACGTATCAAAGCCAGTGACCTTTCCTAGTCTTTAATACTCCCTTCAGCAAAAATGCTCCAAATACCGCTCAAACACAGCAGGCCAAAAGATCTTTGAGCAGTCTCAAATGGATACTTTCTCTCTGGAACCCGTCCCAAAGTTCAAACACTCCCACAATCCTTCCCCAAAAACACCAAGGTCAGATCTATCACAGCAAAATCCCACTCAAGTCCTGTGGGTACAGTTCTTCGTGTCCTTTTTGTACCCTTGTCCGAGTTGCTGTTGACCATAGAAACACTAGGACCAACTTGGGAGGAAAGAGTTTATCTTCAGCTGTACATTTCTCCCAGTTTTCTTACAGATCTCCCACTTGAGGAGCTCAAGGCAGGAGACTCCAGCGGTGAACCTCCGGATGGCTATGGAAGCTGTAAGCACAGGCCCACTGGACGAGGTGAATGTTGCATCTCGGTTTGCTCTTGTACTCGCTGCCCTTGTTCCTCCTCCTAGCTCAGGCCCAGCCTGGCCCTTCTCGCCCATATAACTGTTTTGCAGTCTGCTTGTCAACAACAAGACATATTACTACCACAAGATTGGCGACAGAATCTCAATTACCAATGAGCGTCATATATCCCTAACCTAGGCATCCCTCAACGTTTTATTCGCAGTTGTTATTTTTACAAGTACTATCCTAATATAGCTATACCTAGCACAAACTCACTGGATGCCTATACGTCTTTCTTGCATAAAATTGTTTTTGGTTTTTGGTTTCTCCTTGGATGTTCGAGACAGGTCCACATGTGTACCTCCCGTGGCTAGTCTCTGTCAGCTGTGATAGAGCGGCAATGGAGCAAGAATACCCTGTATATCCAGACCCATTCAACAACTTAGCACACTGGTGCTGGCTTAACCTACCGCTGTGCGCTCTCCCAGACCCCGAATTAAACAACAAGCTCAGACGATTTGTGAATGCCCCTTCACACCACCCTTCAGAACTCTGTGAATTTAGTTTAATTGCTGACAACACCACAAATTAGATAGAATGTGTAGATGACTATTGTTTCTGGAATTGCCTAAGGCATGTTGCTGTGTAAGTAAATTTTAATAGCCCTAAAGTTACAAACCTCTGAGGATATTCTCTAGTAGCGGTTGTGGCATTTTACTAGAGCAATCTGAAGCCTGAGTAGGCTCAAATCTTTGAGGGTCTGGAAGTACACTAAACCCTGCTCTCCGCTATTATGCCTAAACCCTTACGATTGGGCTAGAGTTCATTAAAGTTCTCCTAGTGAGGGTTAAAATAAGAAATGCACCCACACAGGCTGGTGTCGTGCAGGACAAGGAGATATTGGACACATTAGGTGTGTGAAGTAATTCAACATTTGTGTGCTCATAGATTTGAATCGAGTGATCTGCTCTTAGTTCTGATAAGCTTTTGGAGAATCAGCTGTAAGTAACAAGAGACCAGAACCTGAAGTGAAACTTTTGTGGTACTGGGGCAATTGATGCTGGTTAGCTGGGGCTGAAAAATCAGCTGTAAGTAACAAGAGACCAGCATCACTGAGGTGAAATCTTCTGGGGAGAATATCTTCAAGGTCAGCACACAGAAGCTGTGACCCAGAAAGGGCCTGAGCCTCCATCTCGAGCCAGAAGCCGGACTTGGTAACGTGTAAGAGTCTCCTATATGGTTCCGGTGTTGAAATTTGAGGGGGTCACAGAGAGCAGCCGAGGCTTGGCACTGTGAGAGGTCAGGAAAGACCATTGGTGGAAGTGCACCTCGGTTGCTGTGAAGACCCCAGGATTGCAGGGGTCATGGAGAGAAGCTGAGGCTTTGCACCAGGAGAGGTCAGAAGAGACCATTGGTGAAGGTGCTGCCTCAGTTTCAGTAGCGACCCCAGCTTTTTGGAGATGCCGGTACCCTGGGACGACCACCAAGAGCAGCGGTAGGTGTAGAATGGAGTCGGCCTGGGCCTGCGAGATGAGTGTGCCACGGACGGCAGAGTCGGAGAGGGGGAGCTGCCGAGACCCTTTGGAGCCCAGAAGATCGTGAGTGGATCCCAGGTGTCCAGCCTTGAGCTACTTGCTGGACTTAGGTTTTGTTTGAGAGTGCCTGATTCTTCCCTTTGAAATAAGACAGTACTTGTTTTGGATTTTGCAGCAGCCCACAGTTAGGAGACTTTTAATAGACTGGACTTTTAAGTGTTTGGACATTTTAAGGACTGTGAGGCTTTTGAGGTTGTACTGTCTTAGGTTGTGATTCATGTTAACATCATATTTTGGGGATAAGAACTGGAAAGGTGGTGGTTTAATAGTGATGTGTTTTGTGTGTCAAGTTGACAAGGGGTCAACTGTGCTGGATAGCTTTAGTGTCAACTTGACACACCTGGGTTGAGGGAGCCTCAATTGGGGAATTTGCTCCATTGGATTGGCCTGTGGCCACATCTGTGGTGTATTGTCTTGATTGTTGAGCAGTGACAGTATAAGAAGGCAGGCTGGGCATGAGCCAGAGAGCAAGCCAGGAGCAAGCCAGTGGACAGCATTCCTCCATGGCCTGTGCTTCAGCTCCTGCCTCCAGGTTCCTGCCCTGAGTTCTTACCTTGGGCTCCCTGAGTGATCAACTGTGACCCAGGAGATGTAAGCTGAATAAACCCTTTCCTCCCCAAGTTGGTGTCGGTCAGAGTGTTTTGTCACAGCAATGGAAGACAAACTAGGACAAATAATAATAATAATAAAAAATACCACACTTGCCATTGAAATTTTGTTTCCAAAGGTTATTTTGGCTAGATGTCAGGGTACACATCTTTAATCCCAGCATTTGGGAGGCAGAGGCAAGTGGATCTCTGTGAGATTGGGGCCAGCTTGGTCTACATAGCAAGTTCCAGGCAACGTGGGGCTATAAGGAAAGGAGACCCTGTCTTAAAAGTAAAGTTATTTTGGTGGGCTGGAAAGATGGCTCAGCAGTTAAGAGGATTTGGGTTCTTGCAGAGGTCCCCAGTTTGGTTCTTGGCACCCACATGGTAGCTCATGTTAGGCCAGAGGTCTGGGACAAATGCCAAAAATGGCATGGTCAGGGAGGTACCTGCCCTTCTTTTCCAGCCATGAGTCCCTGCTTACAAAACCCGGTACAAGATACCGGATAAAGCCAATACCCAGTTCTGGATTCCAAAGTGACCACTGGACCTAAGACCCACCTACAGGGCCCTAATGCTCACCTAATAGGACAATACCCTTGTACCTTGCCAGCACGTCACCACTTCCTCCCTTTCCCCTTTAAAATGCTCCTACCCTAGATCAGGGGTGTAACTTCACTGACCTCAGCGTGTGAGATCAGTGAACTCTCCCGGGAGCGATCTTTTCCCATTAAACCCTGCTTTTATATTTTAATTTGGCTAATCTAGTTTATTGGGTTGGTGGAGAAGCCTTTCAGCTCACAACTGCCTGAAACTCCAGTTTCAGGGGATCAGA
Source organism: Rhizomys pruinosus (assembly GCA_009823505.1). NCBI lineage: Eukaryota > Metazoa > Chordata > Mammalia > Rodentia > Spalacidae > Rhizomys > Rhizomys pruinosus. The sequence goes on along the minus strand of VZQC01015255.1, from coordinate 1,190,849 downwards.
TGCCTTCTTCTGGACTCTACAGGCACTGGGGGATAGAATGTATGAATAGCAAGAGTAGCTACAAGCTTCATCCTTTGAAATGGCTAACTGGCCCTAAATTGGCAGCCAAGCCTTAGCAAATGGTCACTTCCAGGACAGAGGGGGACTGTGGAGAAAACCAGTCCCCTTTAGGGCCTTGAGATCCTGGCCAGCTAGCCTGGGAAAATAATCTTTTTTGTTTATTTTTTTTAAATTTTATTTATTTATGTATGTGTATGAATGTACTGTCTGCATGCAAGTTTGTGCACCCGTGTCGTGCAATGCCGTGGAGGTCAGAAGAGGGTCTCAGATTCCCCTGGGACTGGAGTTCTCCTGGAATTGGAGTTTCAGACGGTTCTCGGCCGCCATGTGGGTGCTGGGGATCGAACCCGGGTCCTCTGTAAGAGCGGTCGGCGCTCTTAACCGCTAGGCCGTCTCTCCAGCCCTAGCCTGGGAAAATAATCTTAAAAGAAGGTCTTCACTTATCCAAGGACATCAGACCTTGGCATCAAACACGTTCCAGCCAGACTCATTAGAATAAAACCTCCCACCCTTCTTCATTAGGTTGAAGATGTGCCCTTCCAAAGAGAAGCATCTGTCCTTGCCATGTGCTATGAATAAAGTGCACTTTCCTTGCCTATTGCAGGTCTGGCTCTGGTTTAATTTCTTAACTTTAAACTGCTTTTTTCTCTCTCCAAAAACTTAATGCCTGGAATGCACAAGGTGCATATACATATATTCAGGCACTCGGACATACACACAAAACGAATCTTTAAAGAAACAAAATTTAAAAATTTCACCAAGTATGATGGCACACATCTTTAATCCCAGCACTTTAGAAGGAAGGGCAGGTGGATCTGGGTGAGTGAGCTCCATAGTGAGGCAGTTAGGGCTATAGGGAGACTCTATCTCAAACCAAAAAAACAAAACCCAAAGTCCCTCCAACAAATGTTGTTTGTATGAATAACATATCCAATTGCTTTTTAAATTTAAAATTATTTAAAGTATTTTATTTTTTAAGCCAATGTTTTATTGAATCTCTGTGCATTTCATACAAATCAAATTACATTACAAATCAAATCTAGACCCGTGCACCCTCCCTGCCCCCCACCCCACCAGAGCTCGTGCATTCTGCTAAACATGTTTTTCTTCTTTTTCAGTCTCTCTCAGAATTCTTGGTGCAGAAGTTTACTTTTTCAAGAAGAAGTTCACCGTTTCAGTCAGTTCTTTGATGCAGACTTTTCTGTTGTTGTTATTATTCCTTCCAATATCCATCACTCCAAAATATGCACATATGCATGCCACATATATCATAGGTTTTGGCATCTTTAGCTTATGATTTTTTTTTATTGGGCTGAAAGATGTCATGTTTGAAGTCTCCTCCTTGGCAAGCGCAAACCACCATCAGTTCTGCCCTTGTGTTCCACACTGGGGTTTTCCCTTCCCATGGTCACCAAATGAGGTGCAGTAAGCACTGCATCCTGTGTTGATCTTCCTGTACTGGTCTCCATGATACAGCCTGGGTAGTCCAACAATGACAGTCCATACTTTGAAGAAGTAGAAACCCCAGTAATAGCTCAGTCCACAAGTTGGATGTCTCAGCAGTCCCCATCTGGCACTAAAGGTTTGGAGGATTCTTGGAGAGACCAGAGTCTTCAGTCCACATTGGAAGGTTGAAAAGCTGTGTCTTCTCATGTCTTTGAAGGATGGCAAAAGCAGTGGCAGCCACAGGGTAGCTGCACTTGCCAGGAAGACAGGCAAAACAACTGTGCTCTTTTGTCTTTTTACTAAGATCTCAAGTTTTATACCTGAAGAACAATTTCTCAGGCCTTAAATATTTATTTATTTATTAATTATTTATTTATTTATGGTTATACTTTCCTTCTGGATCTTTAAGGTCACACAGCCCAGATTAACCAAGGTTTTTGTTTTCTCAAGGTCAGTTGAGGATCTGGTCCTCAAGGGTCATTCAGGTTTTCTTGCGGGGAAGGGAGCCCCTGCCTCCTTTTGGCTTTTCAATCACCAGTTCCATCCTCTCAAGGACAAAGTCAGGTCTTGCTAGACCAGGCTTCCCTTTTTGAAGCATGAGCAGACTTTCCTCTTTATAGACTGGACACTGGCTGAAGTCCCATTAGTGGATCTCCAAGACCTCCCTGCATAGGAAGACTGGTGACTCACATTTGCAGGACATTTCAAGAGATGCCCCCATGCATAGTCCCTTCGGACTTAGTTGACCTCTGAGGGCAAGGAACAAAGTTATCCCTTAAGACCCTTGGCCAAATTGGTATGGGCATTAGGTATGGTCATTAAGCATCCAGAAAGGCTAAGTTACACCAGCCTGATACTTTTAACTACTGTGTAATATTTTAGAAAAGGCTTGCACAAAAGCTCAAGCAGCCTTGTATAAGAAATACTAAGAAGCACTCCCATAAAATAAATATTGTACTTAGACATAACCTTTTGACAAACTAGTTTTTTCTGCATTACTTTGATCTTATATTACTCTAAAGTGTTCATACATATCCTTCATCCATATACCAAAACTTCTTAACTCCGAAAAGAAATGGTAGCTTAGCTCTAGAACCTGTTGAGGGATTCACAATATAAGAGCACAGTTGCTTTCAGATAACACTAATGTTGCTCAGTTTGCCTTACAACTAGGTACTTGGTGCTAACATCCACAGATGAGGGATACTGTGATGGTTGATCCTGGGTGTCAACTTGACTAAGGAACAAATAAGAGAAAAAGGATCTTCAGATTGGACTACCTTAACCCGGATGGCCCACCCCAAATGTGGGCGTTACCTTCTGCTGGCAGGCAGTATTAAAGGCCATGCCAGAGGGATCTGGTCCCTTTTTTCCTGCAGCTTGTCTCTCTCTTACTGGTGAGTTTGTCTTGCTGCTGTGATCAACCCTACAGATCCCAGCGTGTACTGAGACCGACAGATCTCCTGGAATCCATCGGGCCTTCAGCACCAGATTGGGACTACTGAGACATCCAGCCTTGCGGACTGAGCAGTTCCCTGGATTCTCAGCCTCTCCAGTGCAGCACGGCTACTGTTGAACTCCTTGAACTTTGTCACATGAGCAAATCAATAAATTGTATATAGCTATATATTTGTCCTGTTGCTTCTGTTTCTTTAGAGAACCCTGACTAATACAGATTTTGGTACCAAGAGTGGTTCTAGAGAAACAGAATTGAAAGGATGAATTTCTTTAGTGGGCTTGGTAGTTTCTGGAGCCAGCTCTGCAACTCAATGAAGCCTAGAGTTACTGAAGGCTCTCTTAGTGGCATGAAGAGGAATGATAATCCTTGGTGCAGATGATTCAATGTAATTATGAAGACAGATCCATTTGACTCACCTAACTCGCCTCTTGTGAGAAGCAAGGAATTTATCAACGATGTATATAAAATACTTGAGAAATTGTGGAAAAATAAGGAAAATAATGATGTTGCCTGGTTGCTCCTGGCATCTCTGGGTAAAGTGATAGAGGAAAATAAGGAGCTCAGTGATAAAATTAACCAGCTCCAGATTCGAAACAACAGTTTAAAAGTTTCCATGTGTGCTCTGGAAGAGCATCTTCTTTCCAGCAGCCAAAGAGCTAAAGTGGCAGAAAATCAAGCTGGAGCCCTTATTATATGTTGGGCTGATTTACAATGCAAATTTAATTCCCAGCCATGAGGAGTGTCAGCAGTCAAAGTGAAAGCATTGGTGGGGAAAGGGTGGAACCCTGAAACTTGGGATGGAGATGTGTGGGAGAACCACGATGATGAGGATTTTGAACCCTCAGATTCTGAGGGATTTTCTTTATCTGAGGAATTAATCTCCTCACCCTCAGCAGAGAATCCACACCCTGCAGATCCCTCCTCCCCACCTTTGCCTGAGGAAGCTAATCTCCCCCTCCCAGTGGGAGCTAATGTCCCTCAGGGCCCAACAATTGTTGCCTCTAGACCTATAACCAGATTGAAGTCTAAGCAAGCCCCTCAAGGTGAGATAGAAAGTGTGGTCCACGAGGAGGTGCGCTACACCACTAAAGAAATTAATGAGTTTGCTGATTCATTCTGGCAGAAGCCTAAGGAATATGTGTGGGGATGGATTTTAAGGGTGTGGGATAATGGTGGAAGGAATATAAAATTGGACCAGACTGAGTTTATCAATGAGCCCACCGAGTAGAGATTCTAGGTTTAACATGGAAGCTCGAGCGGTTAAAAAAGGTATTAAAAGTTTATTTGAATGGTTGGCTGACGTATTTATTAAAACATGGCCTACTAACAGTGAGTTAGAGATGCCTGATATTCCTTGGCTTAGTATTGATGAAGGGACTGTGAGGGTCAGGCAGATGGGCATGCTCAAGTGGATTCAAAGTGTAAAACCACATTCTCCACAATATGAGGACCCAGAGGACATGCCTTTCACCGAGTTTATAAGATGGAAAGTACTGAGAGAGACACCAGAACATTTGAAGAGCTTTGTTTTTGCTCTATTTCTTTCTTTTCTTTTCTTTTTTTTTGTTTTTTTTTTTTTCAAGTCAGGGTCTCCCTGTAAGCCCGGCTGTTCTGGAACTCCACTCGGTAACCAGGGCTGGCCGTGACTCACAAAGAATCCGCCCTGCCTCGTGCCTCCCAAGTTCTAAGGATTAAAGGCGTTACGCGATCCCACCCCGGCCTGGGGCTCTATGCTTAGCTAGATCTTACTAGTTAGAGAAGTTGTTGTGCTTGCATAAATTAAATGTACACTGTAATAGGTTTAACAGGACCTAAGGGTAGGCTGTCAAGTGGCAGCACTGAATCCCGAAGCCAGATGAGCGTAGTTTTCATAGTTATCATAATGGGCCACAAAGGCAAAACAATGCCTATAAATGGCATGACCCGAATGAATGGACCTTTGAAACTGGGATATTAATAATGGTGTTCCCAGGAACCAATACATAAGAAACCTACTAAAGGTTTTTAGTTGATCTGTATAAGCAGAAAAGTTCTAGAACAAAGGACAGGAAGTCAACATTGGATTTCAGAGTAGCGAATCCCATCCCATTTAACCATTTTTTCCAGATTTGAAGACAGTGTCACAGCCCATAACCCCGCGATTAGGGGTGACCCAGTTCTGATGAGGAAGGACTTTATCACAATACCAAAGAGTTATGCTGTTTGTCTACCTCCTGTCCTTCCTCAGAGGGACCTGAGGCCTTTTACGAGGGTAACTGTACACTGGGAAAAGGAAATAATCAGACCTTTTTCGAGGCTATTGGATACTGGTTCTGAGTTGACACTGATCCCAGAGAACCCTAAAAAAGCATTGTGGCCCTCCGGTTAAAGTAGTGGACTATGGAGGTCAGGTGAATAGATGGAGTTTTTTTAGCTGAAGTCCGACTCACAGGGGCCCAGTGGGTCCCAGAATTCATCCTGTGGTTACTTCCCCAGTCCCCAGAATGTGTAATTGGGATAGATTTAATTAGGAATTGGCAGAATGCCCACATTGGTTCGCTGGACCTGTGGAGTGAGGGCTAGTATGGTTGGAAAGGCCAAATGGAAACCATTGGTGTAGCCTCTACCAGGGAAAATAGGGAACCAAAAACAGTATCGTATCCCTGGAGGGATTGCAGAAATTAGTGCCACCCATCAGGATTTTAAAGATGCAGGGGTGGTGATTCCTACCACTTCTCCGTTTAACTCTCCAATTTGGCCTGTTGCAAAAGCCAGATGGATCATTGAGAATGACATTGACTATCGAAAATTCAACCAAGTAGTGACAACAATTGCAGCCGCTGTACCAGAAGTGGTGGTGTCCTTACTTGGGCAGATTAATATGTCTCCTGGTACCTGGTACATAGCTATTTATCTGGCCAATGCTTTCTTCTCAATACCATTTCATAAGGACCACCAGAATCAATTTGCTTTCAGCTGGCAAGGCAAACAGTATACCTTTACTGTCCCTACCTCATGGGTATGTTAACTCTCTAACTTACTTAGAAGGGATCTTTATACCTGACATCTGCCACAAAATATCACATCACACTGGTCACTATATTGATGATGTTATCTTCATGATGTTATGCTGATTGGACCCATGAACAGGAGGTAGCAGCTAATCTAGACTTTTTGGTAAAGCATATGCACATGGGAGGATGGGAAATAATCCAACTAAATTCAAGGGCCATCTACTCGGTGAAGTGTTCTATAGTTCAGTGGTGTGGAGCATGCAGAGACATTCCTTCTAAGGTAAAAAATAAAGTTGTTGCACCTGGCCCCTCCTCCACCAAGAAAGAAGCACAACGTTTGGTGGACCTTTTTTGGATTCTGGAGGCAGCACATTCCTCACTGGGTGTGGTGTAACTATGACCCATATATCAGGGACTCAGAGGCAGCAAACTGTGAGTGGGGCTTGGAACAGGAAAAGGCTTCACAGGTCCAGGCTGCAGTGCAGGCTGCTCTGCCCCTAGGGCAATATGACCAGCAGACCCAATGGTGCTTGAGGTAAGTGGCAGATAGAGATGCCATCTGGAATCTGTGGCAGTTTCCCATAGGGGAATCACAGCGGAGGCCCTTGGGATTTTTGGAGTAAGGCTCTACCCTCATCTGCAAACAACTATCCTCCTTTTCAGAGACAGCTCTTAGCCTGCGTATTATTGGGCCGTAGTGGAAACTGAACGTTTGACAGTGGGCCACAAAGTCACCATGTGAACTGAGCTGCCCATCATGACTGGGTGTTATCTGACCCACCAGACCATAAAGTAGGATGTGTGCAGCAAGAGTCTATTATGAAATGGAAGTGGTACATATGTGACAGTGCCCGGGCAGGCCCTGAGGGTCAAGCAAGCTACATGAAGAAGTTGCACAAATGCCTATGGTGCCCACTTCTGTTACAATGCATCCTGTGCTTAAGCATGCACCTATGGCTCATGGGGTTTGCCCTATGATCAGTAGACTGAGAAGAAAAGGACTGAGGGCCTGGTGGTAACTGATGGTGCTGCACGCGATGCAGCAACCACCCAGAGGTGGAAACAGCTGACAGCATTACAGCCTGTTTTTTTTTTAAAAAAATTTTTTTTAAAATTTTATTTATTTCCGTATGTGTATGAATGGAGTGTTTGCAATGCAAGTTCTGTGCACCCGTGTCTTGCAAATGCCGCGGAGGTCAGAAGAGGGCGTCGGACTCCCCTGGAACTGGATTCTTCCTGGAATTGGAGTTTCAGACGGTTTTCGGCCGCCATGTGGGTGCGGGGGATCGAACCCGGGTCCTCTGCAAGAGTGGTCGGCCTTCTTACCGCTAGGCCAGCGCTCCAGCCCTACAAGCCTATTTTCTGAAACAACCCTAAAGGACACCTGTGAAGGAAAGTCTTCACAGTGGGCAGAATTTTGGGCAGTGCACATGGTTGGGCATTTTTTACACCTGGAAGGAGAAATGGCAAGAGGTTCGATTATATACTGAGTCATGAGCTGTAGCCAAGGGTTTGGCTGATGGTCCGGACGTGGAAGGAGCAGGGCTGGAAAATTGGTGGAAAAGACATTTGGGGAAAAGTATGTGGATAGAGCTCTCTGAATGGTCAAAGGATGTGAGATACTTGTGTCTCATGTAAATGTTCATCAAAAGGTGATCTCAGCAGAGGATGAGTTTAATAATCAAGTAGATTGGATGACTTGTTCTGTGGATAGTCAGCCTCTTTCTCCAGCTATCCCTGTTGTTGCTCGATGGGTCCATGAACAAAGTGGTCATGGTGGCAGAGATGGAGGTTATGCATGGGCTCGACAGCATGGACTTCCACTCACCAAGACTGATCTGGCTACAGGTGCTGCTGAGTGGCAGATTTGCCAACAGCAGAGACCAACATTGAGCCCCCGATATGGTGCTATCCCCCAGGGTGACCAGCCAGCAACCTGGAGGCAGGTTGACTACATTGAACCACTTCCATCAGGGAGGGGACAGCGTTTTGTCCTTACAGGAATAGATACTTATTCTGGTTATGGGTTTGCCTTTCCTGCACATAATGCTTCTGCCACAACTACCATCCAGGGACTTACAGAATGACTTATCCACCATCATGGTATTCCTCACAGCATCACTTCTGACCAAGGAACTCACTTCACAGCCAAAGAAGTGTGAAGGTGGGCCCATGGTCATGGTATCCACTGGTCTTACCATGTTCCCCACCACCCAGAAGCAGTTGGCTTGATAGAACAATGGAATGGCCTCTTGAAGACACGGTTACAGCGCCAATTAGGTAGCAATACCCTGGAGGGCTGGGGCAAGGTTCTCCAGCAGGCAGTATGTGCTTTGAATCAGCGTCCACTATAGGGTAGTTTCTCCTATAGAATTCATGGGTCCAGGAACCAAGGGGTGGAAGTGGGAGTGATTCCACTCACTATCACCCCTAGTGACCCAGTAGGAAAATTTTTGCTTCCTGTACCCACGATCTTGCGTTCTGCTGGTCTAGCAGTTTTGGCTTCAAAGGGGATTGTGCTTTTGCCAGGAGATACAGCACACATTCCATTGAACTGGAAGCTAAGACTTCCCCCTGGCCACTTTGGGCTTCTACTGCCCTTAAGCCAACAGGCTAAGGAAGGAATAACAGTAGGAGGAGGAGTGATTGATCCAGACTACCAGGGAGAAATTGGACTTTTTCTCCACAACGGGGGCAAGGAAGATTATGTCTGGAAGGCCGGAGATGCTGTAGGGCGCCTTCTGGTGCTACCATGTCCTATGATTAAGGTCAATGGGAAACTCCAACAACCCAAACCAGACAGGACAATAAATGGCCCAGACCCTTCAGGGATGAAGGTATGGGTCATCCAGGGAAAGAGCCAAGACCTGCAGAGGTGCTTGCTGATGGTGGGGGAAATGCAGAATGAGTAGAAGAAGGTAGTCATAAGTATCAGCTGAGGCCACGGGACCAGTTGCAGAAATCGTGGATTATCGAACTTTTTTTTTTTTTGTGGTTCTTAGCCTCGGCCTTTAATGGGTGCGCTATCCCCACAGCCCAAATGTGGATTATAATAGATATTAACTTTTGTCCTATTTGGTTAAGAATGTGCTTGTTCATAAATATACGTATATTAAGCAGATACTTGTTTTGTTCCCTTTTGAATGAGCAACTGAGATAAGTGTTAAGCGTTGTGAGATTTAGGTTATTAGATACTGAAGGACTAAGTGTTCCTCAAGGACATTACCACCTACTCTAAGATATAATGCTTTGCGATTGCACATGAGACACTTACAACATGTTAGGTGGAATTATAACCTTGCCATTGTTTGCAACTGACATTTAAGCATAACATAAGGAGAGGCTATTTATTGGGCGTCAAGTTGACAAGGGGTGGACTTGTGATGGTTAATCCTGGGTGTCAACTTGACTGGAGTAAGGAACAAATAAGAGCAAAAGGATCTTTGGATTGGACTTCCTCAACCCAGATGGCCCACCCCAAATGTGGGCGTTACCTTCTGCTGGTAGGCAGTATTAAAGGCCATGCCAGAGGGATCTGGTCCCTTTTTTTCCTGCGGCTTGCCTCTCTCCCACTGGTGAGTTTGTCTTACTGCTGTGATCAACCCTATGGATCCCAGCGTGTACTGGCAGATCTCCTGGAATCCATAGGGCCTTCAGCACCAGATTGGGACTACTGAGACATCCAGCCTTGCAAACTGAGCAGTTCCCTGGATTCTCAGCCTCTCCAGTGTGGCGTGGCTACTGTTGGACTCCTTGAACTCTGTCACGTGAGCAAATCAATAAATTGTATATAGCTATATATTCGTCCTGTTGCTTCTGTTTCTTTAGCGAACCCTGACTAATACAGATACCATTCATCATTTGTTTTTCTGGGACTATGTTACTTCACTTAACATAATATCTTTTAGTTCCATCCATTTACCTGCAAAGTTCATGAGGTCATCTTTCAAAGCTGCTTAGAACTCCATTGTGTAGATGTACCATGTTTTCTCTATCCACTTGCTGGTTGAGGGGCAAGATCTTTCTTACGTTGCTCAGAGTGTCCTGAACTCCTCCTGCCTCAGCCTCCTAAGTATCTGAACCCACATGAGTATACTGTACTGCCTGGCCTCAAGACTTTTTAAGTTTGTAAGGGATTGTTGCATAGCAATTTTCTCTAAGATAAATCTTTCCATTTTGGCAGGAAGCTGGAGAAACAAAGTGTTCTAAAGGCAGGTAAACCACAGGATGTTTGAGGGGGGTGAAACAGTCCATCCTGCAGGCCAGTTCCTTAAACTCAGGAAGTAAATAATAGCTCCAGGAAGTATCTGAAATTGTCCACTTCACCACATGCCCCACAAGCATATGTAAGCCCTAAAAACTGCCTAGAACTGTTCTCAGATCAGCCAAGACACAAGGAAGAAAACGGAGACCAGCTGAATTGCCTGGAAAGAACACTCTCCAGCCTGCAGTTGTTTTACTTCCCATTTGGAAGTGGGCTTTGCTGATAAAGCTGTCTGTGAGTCACTTCCGCTCCTGTAGTAACATCTCACCTTTTACTGTAAATTAATGGTGGTTCACCAAGTTGGACTTTGGTAGTATCCTTAGGTTGGGCTGTTGTTAGTCCCTATGTGGAATAAGTAGACGTCTGTTCAGGTCTTCCAAGGAATAGTGTCATACAAGGGTTGTGAGACTAGAGTATTTGAGGATCTTGGTAAACCCTGGCTCAAAACAATAGAAAAGGAAATCAAAAGTTACTGAGGGATAAGATAAACGCCAGTTTGAGGTATCCGGAATTATGCCGGCTCCTAATTTTTCACAACCATGAAAACATGATTTCTAGGGATCCACAGAGTTCTGTTTCCAATTCAATTTTCTCTAAGAGTTAATCCTGGAGTATAAAAAAACAAATTCAGGGGCTGGAGATGGCTTAATGGTTAAGAGGGCTTGCTGCTGTCCAAGAGTTCTGTTCCTAGCATCCACATCAGACAGCTCACAGCTGCCCATAACTCCAGATCCAAAAAATCGAATACCCTTTTTGCCTCTGTGGGAACTGCATGGGGTACACACACACACACACACACACACGCACACACAATCTTTTTAAAAATGTTAATTTAAATAAGTATGTAATGTGCTTAGAATAGTAAGCAATCAAGAAAGATCCAATTTACGGGGCTGGAGAGATGGCTTAGCAATTAAGAGCACTGGATGATCTTGCAGAGGCATTGGGTTTGATTCCCATCACCCACATGGCAGCTAACCACTGTAACTCCAGTTCTAGGGGATCCGACCCCCTCATCTAACCTCCATGGGCACTGCACATGAGTACGCTTACAAGCAGGCAATACACACATACACATAAAAATAATAAAATTATTATTGTCTTTTTGAGATAGGGTCTCCCTGTAGTCCCAGATGGCCTGGAGCTCGCTAGGTAGACCAGGCTGGCCTTGAACTCAGAGAGATCTGCCTGCCTCTGCCTTCCAAGTACTGGGATTAAAGGCATACATCACCACGCACGCCATGTGGGTGCTGGGAATCGAACCCGGGTCCTCTGAGCCATCTCTCTAGCCCCAAAATTATTTTTATTTATTTTTTATGTGTATGAGTGTACTGACTGCATGTAGGTTGGTGCACCCGTGTCATGCGATGCTGCGGAGGTCAGAAGAGGGTGTCGGATTCCCCTGGAACTGGAGTTAAAGACGGTTCTTAGCCGCCATGTGGATGTTGGGAATCGAATCCGGGTCCTCTGCAAGAGCAGTCGGTGCTTTTAATCGCTGAGCCATCTCTCCAGTCCCCCAAAATTTCGAGACCCTGTCTCGAAAAGACAAAATAATTGTCTTTTCGAGACGGGGTCTCCTTGTAGCCCCAGCTGTCCTGGAACTCACTCTGAAGAGGAGGCTGGCCTTGAACTCACAAAGATCCACCTGCCTCTGCCTCCCAAGTGCTAGGATTAAAGGCGTGCGCCACCACGCCCAGCTTCCAAAATTATTTTTTAAAAAAGAAAACTCTAAGTTAAAAAAAATAAGCATGTGTCAGGAAAGGTGGTACAAGCCTTTTAATCCCAGCACTTGGGAGGCAGAGGCAAGTGGATCTCTGTGAATTCAAGGCCAGCCTCGTCTACTTAGCGAGCTCCAGGCCAGCTGAGACTAAAGGGAGACCCTATCTCAAAAACACCCCCCAAAAAATGTTTTATTATTTTTATTTTATGTGTATGTATGAGTGTATTACCTCCATGCATGTAAGTGCACCTGTGTCATGCAGTGCTGGCAGAGGCAAAAAAGGGCTTGGATCCCCCGAAACAGTTACCAGTCCTTAACTGTCATGTGGGTGCTGGAAACTTAATTCTGGTCCTTTGAAAGAGTAGCCAGTGCTCTTAAGTGTTGCACTAACTCTCCAGCCCCCTGTACTAATTAATACTTTATCTTTAGTCTTTTAAGAATCCATATTCATGTAAATGCTATCAGTATGTAATGATATGCTCCTGCTATGAACTGAATGTGTACACGCACACCCCCCCCCCCAAACCTGTGTCTCAAATCATAATGTTGAAATTCACTTTCAGTTTGTTGGTGTTTGGAAGCAGACCCCAGGTGCAGCCTCATTAATAGGGTAGCACTTAGGCCGGGCGTGGTGGCCGCCTTTAATCCTAGCACTTGGGAGGCAGAGGCAGAGGCAGATCTCTGTGAGTTCAAAGCCAGCCTGGTCTACAGAGTGAGTTCCAGGACAGCCAGAGCTACAGGGGGACCCTGTCTCAAAAAGACCAAAGGAAAAAAAAAAAAAAAAAAAAAAGGTAGCACTTGACATGCATGGTGATACACGCCTGTAATCCAGGCACTCGGTTGAAAGCTTGCCTGGGCTTTACAACCAGACACTGGAATATTTCCCTTTTTTTTTTTTTTTTTTTTTTTTTTTGGGTCTTTTTTTCCTTATTAGAATTTTTTTTCATTTTGCTAAATTTTAAAGATTTTATTATATTTTTAAAAAAAAAAAAATTTTTAAAAATTATACTTTTATTGTTATTAAATTTTTCATATTCATTTCTCATCCAATTAGACTCATTATCCCTTTCATGCCCCGCCCAAGTTCATGCATTCTTTACTATACAATGTCTTACATCTTTTATCTTTTTCTGAGTCTTTCCAGAAGGTTTTTCCAAAGCAGAGGATTATTGTTTTGGGAGAACTTTCACTGCTTCAGTCATTTTTTTTTTTGTCCCGGTCTTTTGTTGTTGTTATTCCCTCCAATTTGTATTGTTGTCAACATACTCATATCTATACACACACACACACACACAGCACACACAATAGTATGTAGTATATGTCACAATTAAACTATGCTATATATGTCCACACAACACACCACAACAGTGATACTATATATATGCACATCACCTATATACTAAAATTATGTTTCCGTCTGAGAACAAAGAGTGTATTTATATATGTTTCCCAAATACATAATGTTCAGAGATTCACATTTTTCCATTTGATTTATATTACTCTAAAATATGGCATACTGCGCCTCCACCCAGTATAACCATTATTTTTGGTTACGTTTTTAAGACTTTAGGTCTATTTCCTGTGCTAGACCCCAGGCCTGGCCATATGTGAATTACCTTGCTATCCGTAGATCAAAGCTGGCCTTGCAACTCACCAGAAAAGTCCTTCCCTTCCTCTGCCTTCGTCTCATATGCTGGTATTAAAGGCATACGCCACTAAGCCCACATGGTTATAGGAAATTTTACAGACATTAGATAACAGAGAACTTGATAATTTTTTTTTTTTTTTTGGCTTTGTTAGATGGAGACGAGGGTCATCTCTGTGGTGAAGCCCCAGCTGTCCTGGAACTCACTCTGTAGACCAGGCTGGCCTTGAATCTCACAAAAGAGTCCGCCGGCCTCTGCCTCCTGCATTTCTAGGATTAAAGGCGTCGCTAGCCACGCACGCCGCTCATTCAGCGTCCACTTACGGAATGGTCTTGCATAATTTCAAATTTGGGTATGTCTGAGGACAGATTGAAAGACTGAGCAATTGAAAGTCATAGAAACAGATGGTTTATGCGTGGATAGCTTAGTTGTCACTTGGACTCGACCTGGGTTGAGGGAAACTCAGCTGGAAAAAACTGCCTCCACTGGACTGGCCTGTGGCCTGTATGTGGGGTATTTTCTTGATTGTTGAGTGATGTGTGAGGGCCCAGCCCACTGTGGATGATGTCTCCCCCCCCCCCCCCGCAGGTTGTTCTGGATTTCTAAACTGTAATGTTTCTTTCCTTTATTGCTGTGACCAAAGACAGAAGCAACTTAAGAGGAAGGATTTATTTGTATTCAGTCTAAAGGGTTTGGTCATCATGATGGGGAAGGCATGGTGGCTTGGGTGCCTGGAGGCTGTGGTGCAGCTTACACCTCAAAGGATCAAGAACCATGCAAGATGCTGTAGGGAAGGCTCAGCAGTCAACAGGCCTTGATGCTCTTACAGAGGACTGGGGTTCAGTTCCCAACATCCAAATGGTGGCTCACAACCACCTGTAATTCCAGTTCCTTGCCATGGTTCTTTTTTTTTTTTTTTTTTGATCTTTTCGAGACAGGGTCTCCCTGTAGCCCCAGCTGTCCTGGAACTAATTCTGTAGACCAGGCTGGCCTTGAACTCACAAAGATCCGCCTGCCTCTGCCTCCTGAGTGCTAGGATTAAAGGCGTGCGCCACCACGCCCGGCCCTTGCATGGTTCTTGATCAAAGGTCTTTCCCCTAGGGATCCACCTCTCACCAGCCAGGCCTAACATCCTCCCCAAACTATGCCACCAGCTAAGTATCTGATGTTCAGAAACATGAACTTGTGTGTGGTGCTTTGAATGAGAAAGTACCCTATAGGTTCCAAATATTTGGACATTTTGTACCCAGTTGGTGGCACTGTTTTGGGAGGCCTTAGAAGGTGTGGCTATACTGGAGGAAGCTTGTCACTGGGGGTGGGCTTAGAGAGTTCTTAAAGCCTTGCCAGTCTCCAGTTTGCTCTGCTTTTTATGCCTGCCTGAAGATGGGGACTTCTGCTTTCTGTTCTTGCTCTGGAGCATCTCCTGCCACCACCCCTCCCTGCCATGACGGATTCTAATTCCCCTTGAAACGTAAGCTCAAATAAACTCTTCCTTTTATAAGTTCCCTTGAATGTAACGGTTCTGTTAGAGCAACAGAAAAGTGACAAATACATCGAGGACATTTCAAACCATAGCATAAAGAAATTCTAGAGTTAGTGCACCCCTTTAATCCTAGCACTTGGGAGGCAGAGGCAGAGGCAGGCGGATCTTTGTGAGTTCAAGGCCAGCCTGGTCTACAGAGTGAATTTCAGGACAGCTGGGACTACAGGGAGACCCTGTCTCGAAAAGACCAAAAAAAATAAAATAAAATAAAATAAAATAAATTGGGACAATAATGAGGTACATCAATCCACTTTAAGATAACAACATAGCTTATAAAATTATCATGGAGTTATGGTTCTTGTTTGAAATTAGGTCTCTCAATTTGCTGCCCAGGCTGGTCCAATTCATGGGCTCAAGCAACCCTGCCCACTTAGCATCCGAGACAGACAGAACTACAGATATGTGCTACCATGCCCTGTGGCAAAGGTATTTCTTGCAATCAGTTCTGTTGAAGAGAAATCAACGCAAACTCTTCTCTTAGGGCGGGGGGGTGAAGGAGGGCGACAGACAACTAGATATGCTGCCCACTTCCTATGTTCTGAGTCCTGTTGAGACCTCTATAAATGCCTCAGTGTTCTAGTGAACTTTCAATTATCAGTACATTATTACTAGCCTTCTCTTCAAAACAACAGGCTGGAGTGTAGTGTTAAGAGGGCTGGCAGGAGAGATGGCTCAGAGCACTGGCTGTTCTTGAAGAGGATCAGGCTTCAGTCCCCAGCACCCACATGGTGGCTAACAACAATCCATAACCACAGTTCTGGGGTTACAACACCATCTTCTGATCACCACAGACATTGCAAGACACAGTGTACCTCCATTCATGTAGTCAATACACTCATACACACAAAAAAAATTAAAATTAAAAATTAAAAAATGGAATGCTTGCTCCTCTAGTGGAGGGCTAGAGTTTGGTTCCCAGTACCCATGTTGGGTGGCTCATAACTTCAGCTCCAGGAGATCTGATGCCCTCTTCTGTCCTCTATTATTTATTAAATAATAAATAAATCCTAACAATTTTTTTTTTTGGTCTTTTCAAGACAGGGTCTCCCTGTAGTCCTAGCTGTCCTGGAACTCATTCTGTAGACCAGGCTGGCCTTGAACTCACAAAGATCCGCCTGCCTCTGCCTCCCAAGTGCTAGGACTAAAGGCATGCACCACCATGCCCGGCACTAAAACAATTTTTAATAAAAAAAATTGCTGGAGGAAAAAGGTCAGTGAACAAAATCATAAAAAGAAAAAAGAAAGATATGAGATCACCTGAGGCCAGCGGGCTGAAGAGCACCCCCCCCCCCCAACTGGGATTACGAAGGCATCTGAAGGAGGCAAGCAAAGCAAGCCTTCAACACAGTGAAGAGGCATTTAGGACTCACATTGGAATACAGGCAAGGAGAAGCCCCATATGCCAGGATCATGAAGAAGAGACAACACAGGAAAGGGGCAGGATAATCCCGTGCCAAGTTTTACCAACCCTATGGAAGACTCCTGCAGTGGGATCCCTCTGGGGATGCCCCAGGACACAGACATCAAAAACACAATTGGGAACATATTTAAAGAACTACAAGATCATAAAGACCAAATTAAAGAACAAAGAAAAGAGAATGAGGAGCTCAAGAAGGACCTAGAGAGAGAGAATGACAAGCTCCAGAAGGAAGTAGAAACACTGAAAAGATCCCATGCTGAAAAAGATAAGGAAACCAACCAGCGAACCAAAGAGCTACAAGAAGAGATCGAGAAGCTCCAAAAAGAAGTAGAAATACTAAAGAAATCAGAAGAGGAATGAAAAAGGAAATCAAACACCCATCCATTCAAGAGGAAAGGAATGGAAAAAGCCTCAGAAGCAGAATGGAGGAAGCAGAACAAAGAATATCAGACCTGGAAGATAACACAGAACTAAAAACCTCAAGGAAAGATTATGAAAAATTTAAAAATACACAAAAATGGAACAACCAGGAGCTGTAGGACACTATGAAAAGATCAAACCTCCACATCATAGGAATAGAGGAAGGAAAAGAATCCCAAGAGAATGGTATTGATCAGATCTTCGACAGAATAATAGATGAAAACTTCCCCAAACTAAAAAAGGACAAACTAATACAAATACAAGAAGCACATAGAACTCCAAACAGACAAGATCAGAAAAGAAATTCTCCATGCCACATCATAGTTAAAATGCTAGACACCCAAAACAAAGACAAAATCCTTAAAGCCACAAGAGAAAAACAACAAGTGACCTATAAGGGGAAACCTATCATAATTACAACTGACTTCTCAACATAAAATATGAAAGCAAGAAGAACCTGGAGCAAAGCATTCCCAGTGTTAAGGGACAATAGATGCCAACCCAGGTTACTATACCCAGAAAAAATGTCAATTATAGTTGAAGGAGAGAGAAAAACCTTGCATGACATAAACAAGATGAAAGAGTACATGTCAGGAAAACCAACTCTTCAGAGAATACTTGAAGCAATTCAAAGGACAGAAGAAAGGAGCAACCATCCCCAGGCACCTAGAAAGAGAAATCAATAAAAGCATAACTGCAGAAGCAGAAACCTAAACCAAAACCGCAAATGGATAATAAGGCAAAAGGAAGCAACACAAACCTATCAGTCATAACCTTAAATATTAATGGACTAAATTCCCCAATCAAAAGACATAGACTGGAAGATTGGATTAGG
>VZQC01015255.1:1143319-1169984 GCA_009823505.1 Rhizomys pruinosus | reverse complement strand
TATCATCTTACTCCAATAAGACTGGCTAGGATCAAGAAAACAAATGATACCAAGTGCTGGAGAGGTTGTGGGGAAAGGGGAACACTCATCCACTGCTGGTGGGAATGTAAACTCGTACAGCAACTATGGAAAGCAGTGTGGAGAACTCTTGGAAGACTTGGAATGAACTTGCCACCCGACCCAGCCATACCACTCCTGGGCATGTACCCTCAAGACTCACACCACCACAGAGATACATGCATGGCCATGTTTATTGCAGCTCTCTTCACAATAGCAAGGAGCTGGAACCAACCTAAATGCCCCTCAACTGACGAGTGGATAGAGAAAATATGGTACATCTAAACAATGGAGTTCTATGCAGCAGTAAAGAAAGACGACATCACGAGCTTTGCAGGAAAATGGCTGGAGCTAGAGGACATCATGCTGATTGAAGTAACACAGTCCCAGAAAAACAAACGACGAATGGTATCCCTCATCTGTGGATGCTAGTGCCAATTACCTAGTTCTAAGTATTTCTTGTGTAGGGCCCCCTGAGCTTTTGCCCAAAGCAATTGGCCGTAATGCATATTGGAAACAACAACAACAGAAAGGACTGCATCAAAGAACTGACTGAAACAGTGAGCTTCTGCTCAAAACAGTCAACTTCCTCATGGAGAATATTGAGAAAGACTGAGAAAGAGATGAAAAGCATGTTTGGCAGAATGCATGAGCTCTGGTGGGGTGGGGGAATGGGCAGGAACACAGGTCTAGATTTGTTAAAAAAATAAAAATAAACTTATGTAGAAAAAAAAAGAAAGTCTAAAAAAAAAGAAAAAAGAAAAACTTTCTCCTCTATTGCTCTCTCTACAAGTAGCTAACATTAAAGTTTGGTCTTAGACTTTTGTGTGTGTGTGCAAAACTTACTTCTTAGCAGGGTGTGATGGTGCATGCCTTAATCCCAGCACCTTGGGAGGCAGAGTCAGGTGGATCTCTGTGAGTTCAAGACCAGCTTGGTCTATATAGCGAGTTTCAGGACAGCTGGGGCTATAGGGAGACCCTGTCTCAAAAAGACCAAAAACAAAAACGACAACAACAAAAAACTAAATTCTTGAGTTTTGTCAAAAATAAAGCTGGGCGTGGTGGCACACACTTTCTGTCTGCCACGGCATAAGCTGTCCTGTCTTGGTCTCCCAACTGTGGTGAACAGAAATCTCTAAACATAGCTAAATAAGTCTTTTGTCCTTTTAAGGTACTAATTGTCAGGTATTCTTCACACGGGTGAGAATACTGGTACTGGGAGTAGAGTGATGTGGTTCAGAAGCCTTTAGAAGTGGTATACAGGAGGAATTCGGAAACATCTGGAGATGCTGTACGCAGGTTAGTGGGGAATTATGGTGGGAGCATAGAAGATCAGAACACTGGTATGAATGTGGAAGGCAGAGTCTGTGCTTATGAGACTTCAGACGGGAATGAAATTCTGTTGGGAACTGGATCAGCCACCCTTTGACAACACTTGTTTATGTTTTTCTCTTGCCCTAAGATTTTGTGTGAGGCAGAATTCAAATGTAATTTGCTAATTAATCTGGTATTGTGTGGTTGTATGGTTATTGCCTATTGCTTTTAGTCAAATGTGTAATAAGGACAGGAAGAAGAGGGCAGAGTGATAACAGCTGAAAACAGTTGGACCAAAACAGAAGTTGGGCCAAAAACCATGTCGGAAAAAAAAAAAAGATCAGGACCATTAAAAAGCCAGGACTTTAGAACAGGAAAGATGACTTGAGGCTGTCCCTGGAGTAGCCAGACTCCATCTGACAGTTTCAGGGGGTCACTTGTGGAAAGCCTTGAGAAGTCTCTGAGGCACCCTGCCCCTACAGGGCTGCCTAGCAAGTTGCTTGCCCATGATTTATTCCACAATGCTCAACTGTCTAGGCACGCAATATGGTGAGGTCAAAAGGGGCACAAGCTACCACTTGAGCTGGTGGCAGATCTTGGTGACACCCATGTGATGCTGACTTTGTAGACATGCAGTGTGTAATGGTTGGTTTTAATGGCAACTTGCCACAAATTAGATCACCTGAGTGGCAGGCCTCAACTAAAGAACTGTCTTAGTTGATGTGGGAAGACTCACCTCCACTGTGGGCAGCACCTCTGGTAGTAGCCCAGATAAGAAGGGACATGGCAGAAGGTGGACTATTCACCTTTTGCTCGTTGGGCCTCCTGTCTCACTGCTGCTATTGCGGGTTCCTTTGCTGACGTAGGAGCTAGTATTTCCAGACTTCTATCATCAACTGAGGACCTGTGGCTCTTCAGGCTCTCTGGATTTTTGGAAACACTGGGACTCTGAGGCACCTAAGCCCTAGGGACTGAGCAACTACCAGAATCTTGGTCTCTCCAGTGTGAGGCAGCCACTGTGGGACTACTCCAGCTATGGAGGCCAGCCTCAAGGACCCAGCAGCTACCAGATTCTCAGCCTCTCTGGTGAGTCAGCTGTTACAACTTTGAAGTAAAGCTGATTAATAAACTCTTTAATTAAAGGGAAGGGGCTGATCTTAAGGGTTCTAATCTAATCAATGGATTACTCCCAAGAGAGATTCATAATGGTGGTACTATTGAGAACTAAGTGAAAAGTGGTGTTGAGACTCCAAGCCTTGTGGTTAACTAAAGCAACACTAGGGTGTCAAGACTCCCACCAAGACCCAGAAAACCACCACAGCTCCAGGAAGCAGACCCAAAAAACTGAAGGAGGAAAAGGAGAGCATGTCACAGGAGTCCTGGGAGTAGTGACGACGCAGTGCCACCCGTCCCTGGTGGGAGATGGCTTTCCACTGGGATTGGACTGCACCAGCTGCTGGTTCTACGATGCCCCCAGTGATCCCTAGGGAGGTTTCAGCTCATTCACTCCTGACAAGGATAGGGGTCTCTTCCTTGAAGACATTCTCTTGACTCTTGGTTTGGGAAGCCTTTCTGCTCTCTGCTGTTCCTGGCTTCCTTATAGAGGAGCCAGGGGGCACTCCCAGCCCCACCCATTCTGACATTGGCTGAACTGGAAGCTGTAGTCAGTGGAGCCAATACAGGGGGTGCCCCCAACCAAACTGTCACCAGTGGGCTCCTAGCCGTTCCCACCCCATCTTACCTAGTTCCTGCACTAAGGCGGGGTGAATACCTTGGGCAATTATTAACAAATAGGACATGACCTGGGGCTGCATCCAGCTTGCCCTCACCTGGGATCTGGTACACCACAGTGGCAGATGGACTCACCACAGGAGTGAGCCCCAGGCCCCCTAAGGCAGGCTGGGGGAGCTTCCTCTCTCCCTGTTTCCCTTCCTCCAGTGGAGCACTAATAAAGAGCAAGTCTCTCTCCCCCGACCCCCCAGGTTCTGGTTCATTCCCTCTGTTCACAAATTACTTCTGGACAGTTGTGTTGGTTTTCGTTCAGTGTTCACTCTTAGACACCCACCATTGCTGCTACCAGTGACAAATGTTATCCTCAGCTCCCCCAAGATACTCTAGGGCTAGGGGGAACTGGGGCATAGCAGGCTGGGTTACAACTCACTTCAGGGGAGGTGGAGTCCTACCCCTCAGATGCTGCTCTGTGAGAAGGAAGGCCTACCTCAATCTGATAGGGTATAGAAGCCACCTTTGTTTTGAGAGGGAGCAGGTGGCTGTTATTTGTCCCACCCTGGGCTCCCCCTCTGGTTTTCTATTTGCCTGTGCTTGAATAAAAATAATAGCTTTTTTTTTTTTTTTTTGGTCTTTTTGAGACAGGGTCTCCCTGTAGCCCCAGCTGTCCTGGAACTCACTCTGTAGACCAGGCTGGCCTTGAACTCACAAAGATCCACCTGCCTTTGCCTCCCAAGTGCTAGGATTAAAGGCGTGCACCACCACGCCTGGCAAAAATAACAGACTTTTATGAAAGAGGAAAAAAAAGTAGGGTGAGGCATAGCTGGAGGAAGTGTGCCGTTAAGGATGGGTCCCTGGAGCTCCATCTCGCTCTGGCTCCTGCCTATATTCCCTTTCTGCTTCCTGTCTACAATAAAGTGAGCTGGTGTACCATGCACTCCCTGTCCTGAAGTCTCCAAAACCATGAAAAAAATAGTTCTCTAATTTAGTTTTTTTAAAATTTTTATTTATTTTTTATGTGTATGAATGTACTGTCTGCATGTAGGTTTGTGCACCCATGTCATGCAATGCTTCAAAGGTCAGAAGAGGGTGTTGGATTCCCCTGGAATTGGAGTTCTCCTGGAATTGGAGTTACAGATGGTTCTCAGCTGCCATGTGGGTGCTGGGGATTGAACCTACGTCCTCTGCAAGAGCAGTTGCTGCTCTTAACCACTAGGCCATCTCTCCAGCCCCTAATTTAGTTTTTATGTCAGACATTATGTCCCAGCAAGGAGAAAGCTTATATTTCTGCAATTGCTTTCAGTTATGAAAGGCTTTTAAATGTTCTCTTACCTAGCAAGAATTAGTAAGTTCTTTTTCTCAAAGCCAATTTTCAGTAAGTTTTTAAAAAATATGTTACTGATGCATAAACATTTTAAAACTTATAATTTCAACTAAATCAATTTAAACCCAACTAGCTTCAAGATCAAGTCCTAAATTTTCCACTAATAAGGTTAATCTTACATAAAAAGAAAATAAAGACTGCAGTACTTACCAATGTCTTGTACTTTAATAGAAACATAGCTTATACCATTCATTGAAAAACTGTTTTAATATAAACATCACTTATACACAAAACAAAATTATATTGATATTATAATGCTAAAAAACTCTTGGTTTATCTAAACAGTTAGGATGCGACCTCGACAGTGATGGCTTCACATTTTCCAGTCTCTTGATCTGTGCAGGTCACCTGTAAAGATCCATCCCTAAAGAAATAAGAAAAAAAAAAATGACATTTATAAGCTCACTTTATAAAAACAAAGTACTTATGGGGACTAAAAGTTTGTTGCAATTTTCAAAAGTTTATTATGATAGCCTGTGTGGTGGCACACACCTCTGATCCCATCACTGGGGAGGCAGAGGCAGGGGGATCTCTGTGAGTTCAAGGCCAGCCTGGTCTACAGACCAAGCTCCAGGCCAGCTGGGACTATAGGAAGACCCTGTCTCAAAAAGACCAAAAAAAAAAAAAAAAAAAAAAAAGTTTATTAAGATAAAGAATAAGCACGTGTTCAGAGTCTTTAAATTTGAAACGTGCTACTGTATTTTGGAAGTTCTTAGAAATTTCCTCCTAGACCACTGAGATTCCCTGAAACCCAAGGTGTTAGAAGTTTAAGACTTTATACCAGCTTGAGATGTAGCATGCCAATTTCAAGCTCAGGCCAGGGCAAACCAGCGAATTGAGTCTGATATTCTTTATTCTTGCTAAAGGTGGATTACAGAATATAATGTCAATTCGGAAAAGGATTTATTTGTAATAAACAGTGGTATGATGGCCTATTGGGAAAGAAATGGCAATAACCCAGTAATAAACAGTAACTTATTTCCTAGAGCTTTTCTGTAGCAATAGCAGAGTTCATAAAATACAAATTACTTGCCAGATGTGGTGGCACACACCTTTAATCCCACTACTCAGGAGGCAGAGGCAGGCAGATCTCTGTGAGTTCAAGGCCAGCCTGGTCTATATAGCGAGTTCCAAGCCAGCCGGGACCATAGGGAGACCCTGTCTCAAAAATACCAAAACAAGCCAGGTGTGGTGGCCTTTAATCCTAGCACTTGGGAGGCAGAGGCAGGTGGATCTTTGTGAGTTCAAGGCCAGCCTGGTCTGGTCTACAGAGTGAGTTCCAGGACAGCTGGGGCTACAGGGAGACCCTGTCTCAAAAAGACAAAACAAAACAAAACAAACCAAAAAAACAAACCAAAAAAACCCCCCAAATTACTTGATATACTCTTTGTAAAATACAGTAAGATTTTATGGTGAAAAATGTGATTCACTAATAAAATCTTTCCAAATCTTTAACAAATCATTTGCCTAGAATGATAATGGTTAAACAATCAAACACAGAAGAGGGATCAGGTTTCAAAAAGTATCTTCATAATATTACAAGCATTTTTGTACCTTTTCATAGTAAGAACAGCTAATATATCACGTAATCCATTTTCTTTTTTATCTAAATCCTGGAGTACAACCTGTTTGTGAAAAAATAAACAACAAAAAAACAAAGATGATTTTTACTGCAAAGCATCAGAGTTTACTTTTTAACCAAAGAAAACCTTTAAAATTAGGGCAGTTTTCAATTCTCTTCCCATTTAAACAGAATTCTGATTAGGTAGTTAAGCGTTGTTAAGTATCTGTGCCTCTTTCAGATGGAGGACATATAAGACAATTAATGTCCCTGTATTTGTCACATCTAATTAAAATGACTGTTTCTAAGAAGGTCTGCCTATCTGAGAAAATAAAGATCATTATTATTATTTTGGTGATTAAACCACTACATGCAAATTATGTTCTGGCATACTTTTTCTATACACCTGTTAAGAAACTAGTCATTACTAGTCATTATAAATATACTTGGAAAACTACCCATTTGAAAGAAAATGTGACTTTTCCCCCTTTTTTTTTTTTTTTACAACTTAAGTTTTCTCAGTAAAAGATACTATAAAGTTCAATGAAATTCCTTGATTTCTGAAAGACAAGTATTCCATAAATCAAATTTGGAGTTTGGCAAGTCTTCTCAGACTTTGCCAAGATCAATACATTAGGCCAGCCATTATCCTGTTTGATTCTTCTGTAAAAGGTGGTGGCTAGAACAGATGAGAACATGGATTCTCTTCCAAACTCAGTGTTACATAAACCACCTCTTCTGGCATATTCTTTTAAAAAGTTACATCACAGCCGGGCGTAGTGGTGCATGCCTGTAATCCCAGCACTTGGGAGGCAGAGGCAGGTGGATCTAGTGAATTCCAAGACAGCTGGGGAGAGACCCTTTCTCAAAAATACCCCCCCCCAAAGTTTCATTACATCTTATTTATTGTGTGTATGGGAATGTATGCATGACTCGTGTGTGGCAGTCAGAGAACAACTTATGAGCCAGTTCTTTTCTTCCACTATGTGGATCCTGGTGATTGAAGTCAGATCGTCAGGCTGGGCAGCAGGAGCCTTTACCTTCGATGCCATCTATCACCTGGCATTTTCAAGTTAATATATGGTGGCAGGAACTACTGTGTCTCAGGACCCTGTAATGAAAGAGAGCAGGCAAAGGGACGCTAAGACTGCCACCTTAGAGCAGGAAAGGAATCTATGCTACACAACAGATTTATCCGGAGTAGACTTTTTTTTTTTAATTAAAAAAATAATTTATTTTTATCTTATATGTATGAGTGTACTGCCTGCATGTATTAAGTGAAACCATGGTATGAAAAGCCTGCAGAAGTCAGAAGAGCATGTCGGTATGGAGTTATGGACAGTTGTTACCTCCATGTAGGTGCCTGTGCAAGAGCAGCCAGTGGTCTTAACCAATGAGCATCTCTCCAGCCCCTGGAGGACCTTTTAAAACTATCAACAGTTGCCTAGTTGGTAGTGTGAGGTATAGCTCAGGCATGCTGTGAGGCTGTGTTTTCAATATTCTTTTGCATACCTGCTGTGTTTTCAATATTCTTTTGCATACCTACTGTGTTCGATAGCTTTAGTGTTAACTTGACACACCTGGGTTGAGGGAGCTTCAATTGGGGAATTGCCTCCATTGGGCTGGCATGTGGCCGTGTCTGTGGAGTACTTTTTTGACTGTTGAGAGATTTGGGAAGGCCCAGCTCACTGTGGGCAGTGCCACCACTGGGCAGTTTGTTGTATATTGTATAAGCAGGCTGACATGGGCCAGGGGAGCAAGCCAGTAACAGCATTCCTCCATGGCCTTGCTTCAGCTCCTGCCTCCAGGTTCCTACCCTGAGTTCCTCCCTTGGGCTTCCTCAGTGATGAACCCTTTCCTCTCCAAGCTGGTATTGGTCGGAATGTTTTGTCAGAGCAATTGAAGGCAAACTAGAACTAGCTATTTCACCACTAATAAACTTGAACTATGCCTAGAATAACTAGGTATTTTAGTCTAGTTCCAGAAATTCTTCTGAATATAGTTATTAAAAAACAAATATAACAATACATATTATTTTGCTACATGCAGTGGTTTCATTTTAACTATAAAAATAATTTGCCGGCCAGGCGTGGTGGTGCACGCCTTTAATCCTAGCACTTTGGAGGCAGAGGCAGAGGCAGGCGGATCTTTGTGAGTTCAAGGCCAGCCTGGTCTACAGAGTGAGTTCCAGGTCAGCTGAGGCTACAGGGACACCCTGTCTCAAAAAGACCCCCCCCAAAAAAATAAAAAAAATTGCCAGGTATGGTGGCACACGCCTGTAATCCTAGCACTCGGGAGGCAGAGGCAGGCAGATCCTTGTGAGTTCAAGGCCAGCCTGGTCTATATATTGAGTTCCAGGACAGCTGGGACTACAAGGGGGACCCTGTCTCAAAAAGACAATAAAAAAAAAAAATCATGACCTACCTCCTTGAAAGTAATGCATGCTCATGTCCTAGGCTGCTTATAAAAAATTCAGTAAAAGAAAAACAAAACTGCATCTATATTTATCTCCCTATCCCTTTCTCCTTCCCCTCCTAAGTACTGGAATTATAGACTCCTATATTTTCCTCTTTTAAAAAATAATTATTTTTATTTATGCACATGTGTTTGTATGCACACATGTGTGATGTCCTAAGAGGCCAGAAGAGGGTGCCTGATCCTTCAGCATGGGAGTTACAGGAGGTTGTAAGCCACTCAATGGGTATTGGGAAGGGAACCCTGACCATCTGCAAACAGTAAACATTAAATGCTGAGCTGCCTCTCCAGCCCCTGGACTCCTGTATTTTCTTATATAGGTGTGTAGATGGATATGAAACAGTGTACACCTACTCAAACATAACCTCCTTCACACACAGTATTATACTATAAAAACTATTCCACAGTCTTAGTGTGGTCAGTGTTTTAATCATAATAGAAAACATGCAAAGAAAAAGAGTTTGACAAAAGCCAGCATCCCTTCATGCTTAAAGTCCTACAGGGAATTGGATTGGAGGGATCATTCCCCAATGTAATCAAAGCCAAATACAGGAAACCCACAGCCAATATCATCCTAAATGGGGAAATGACAGAAACATTCCCTTTAAAGGCAGGAACTCGGCAAGGCTGCCCCCTGTCACCACTCCTCTTCAATAAAGTGCTTGAAACACTTGCTAGAGCAATAAGGCAAGAAAAGGAAATTAAAAGAGTACTAATTGGAAAAGAGGAAGTCAAGCTATCCCTATTTGCTGATGATATGATTGTTTACTTAAGGGATGCTAAAAACTCCACCAGAAAACTCCTAGAAATGATTAACGGCTTCAGCAAAGTGGCAGGATACAAAATTAACCTAAAAAAATGAGTGGCCTTTCTTTACATCAACAACAAGCAACTGGAGAAGGAATTCAAGGAGACCTTCCCACTCACAACAGCCTCAAAAACAATAAAATACCCAGGAACAAACCTAACCAAAGACACCAAAGATCTCTACAACAAAAATTTTAAACCTTTAAAGAAAGAAATTGAAGAAGACATCAGAAGATGGAAAAAGTTCCCATGCTCATGGATTGGGAAAATTAACATTGTAAAAATGTCCATTCTACCGAAACTCTTGTATAGATTTAACACAATCCCAATCAAAATCCCCAAGAGTTTCTTCACAGGCTTGGAAAAAAAAATTCCTTAAATTCATTTGGAAAAACAAAAGACCCTGAATAGCCAAAACAACCCTGAGTGAAAAGAGCTACACAGGGGGGATCTCTATACCAGACTTCAAACTATACTACAGGGCTATAGTCATAAAAACAGCCTGGTACTGGCACAAAAACAGACCTGTTGACCAATGGAACAAAACCGAAGATCCAAATCTGAGCACATACAATTTCAGCCATCTCATATTTGACAAGGGGGCCAAGAAGCCACAATGGAGAAAAGACAGCATCTTCAGCAAGTGGTGTTGGCAAAACTGGATCACCACTTGTAGAAGAATGAAATTAAACCCCTACCTCTCGCCCTGTACAAAAGTCAACTCCAGATGGATTAAAGACCTCAACGTGAAACCCCAAACTCTGAAGGTGATAGAAGAAAAAGTTGGCAGCAGACTACAAGACATAGGCGTAGGAAAAGACTTCCTAAATCAGACAGCAGCTGCACAAGAATTAAGGTCGACAATTGACAAATGGGACCTCATCAAACTCAAAAGCTTCTGTACATCAAAAGAAACAATCAAGGAAGTGAAGAGAAATCCCACAGAGTGGGAGGAAACCTTCACTGCAGATACATCTGACAAAGCATTGATTTCCAGAATATATAAACTACTCAAAAAACAAAGAAAAAAGAAAACAAATGACCCGCTCAATAGATGGAGCAAAGAACTGAACAGAGACTTCACAAGCGAGGAATTAGAGATGTCTGAGAAACACCTCAAGAACTGCTCAACATCACTAATCATTAAGGAAATGCAAATGAAAACCACTTTAAGATATCATCTTACTCCAATAAGACTGGCTAGGATCAAGAAAACAAATGATACCAAGTGCTGGAGAGGTTGTGGGGAAAGGGGAACACTCATCCACTGCTGGTGGGAATGTAAACTCGTACAGCCACTATGGAAAGCAGTGTGGAGAACCCTTGGAAGACTTGGAATGAACTTGCCACCCGACCCAGCCATACCACTCCTGGGCATGTACCCTCAAGACTCACCCCACCACAGAGATACATGCACGGCCATGTTTATTTCAGCTCTCTTCACAATAGCAAGGAGCTGGAACCAACCCAAATGCCCCTCAACTGATGAGTGGATAGAGAAAATGTGGTACATCTACACAATGGAGTTCTATGCAGCAGTAAAGAAAGATGACATCATGAGCTTTGCAGGAAAATGGCTGGAGCTAGAAGACATCATGCTGAGTGAAGTAACACGGTCCCAGAAAAACAAACAATGAATGGTATCCCTCATCTGTGGATGCTAGTGCCAATTACCTAGTAGTAAGTATTTCTTGTGCACGGCCTTTGAGCTTTTGTCCAAGCAGTTGGGAGTGATGCATATTGGAAACAACAACAACAACAGAAAGGACCGCAAAGAACTGACTGAAACAGTGAACCTTCTGCTCAAAACAGTCAACTTCCACATGGAGAATTTTGAGAAAGACTGAGAAAGAGATGAAAAGAATGTCTGGCAGAATACATGAGCTCTGTGTGGGGGGGGATCAGGTGGGGGACATGGAAAAACATGGCTTTTCCCTCCCTCTCTGTAAAGGATGCAGGAGTTCATACCATATGAAATGTACATGACATATTTTGAAAAGTAAAATTTTAACAGAGTCAATATAGTAAACATGGGCTCTGGGGTAAAGCAACCAGAGCAGAAACCCTAGTTTGGCCAAGAAAATAACAAGTGTATTCAGCACCAGAAGCTAAAGCAGGGTTGTTGTTTTTTTTGCCCCATCCCCTCCTCTGCTTTCTTCCTTCCTTTTTTCTTCCCTCCTTCCTTTTTCTCTCCTCCCTCCCTCCCCCCCCCTCTCGTAGTGCTGGCTACAAAACCCAGAGCTCTGCATAGGGCATCCAAATGTTGTGCAACTGAGCTATAACTCAGCTCTTAGTCACAGCTCATTATGTAGGACAGGCTGGTATCTGTATCACAGAGATCCACCTGCTTTTGCCTCTTAAGTGCTGGGTGCTGGGATTAAAGGCATATACCACTATATCCTGTCCACAAGCCAGTTTCTAAAGCATTTCTAAAATGCACTTAATCTTACATCAGAAAAATACTTAACAAAATTTTTATTCCATCTCTCTCCATTTACTTTTAAATTCCTCCATGTGCATGTGTCACAGCACATGTGGAGGCTGGAGGACACCTGCAGAAGTTTCTCTTTCTACCACCTGGGTTCCAAGAACCAAAGTCTGAGGATCAGGTTGTTAGCAAGCACTTTTACCCGCTGAGCCATCTCGCTGGTCCACTTCACAGCATTCTGAAATTATGTTTATAAATTACCTCATACAGCATCTGACATTTGGTAAACAAAAAACCTTTTTTTAATTAATTTATTTTTATGTGTATGAATGTACTGTCTGCATGCAGGTTTGTGCACCCATGTCATGGAATGTTGTGGAGGTCAGAAGAGGGTGTCAGATTCCCCTGGAACTGGAGTCAAAGACAGTTCTCAGCTGTCATGTGGGTGCTGGGGATCGAACCTGGGTCCGTGCAAGAGCAGTCGGTGCTCTTAACCGCTAGGCCATCTCTCCAGCCCAACAAAATTTTTTTCATCTTGTCCTTCCAGTTAACCAAATTAAGATGGGCCAAGAGCAGAGAAGAGGTATAAATACAAACTGCATTTTATTTCTAATTTTTCCTTACTCTTTCAAATTAAAGATCATTTATTTCTTCCTACATTAAATAAGAAGCAATTTGTTCATAAAAATGTGTTAATGACTATACATATTTTTATATTAATCAATATGTTAAACTGAATGAACTTCAAAAGAAAATGCTAAATAGTTGTCTGTGATTGAGTCACTGTCTAATTTTGTGTATTTACCTGTGCAAACTTGGTTTCCTCTTTAGCAGAGTTTTTTCCCTCAGACTCATAGAGTTCAAGGCATACTGAAGACATGCTGCCAGGGGCTCGTAAAGTGTGCTGTCTTCGAGCTGGCAGAGGAGTCCCAGATGGAAACAGTACCGTGAATCTGTTGGCTCCTGATTCATCTACTCCCTAGGAAACAGGAGAGTAAGATTAGCATTCTTTGGTATGTATCTTTACAATGAAAAATGCTTCTATTATAAACTTTTTGCTCCTGCTGTAAATTAAATATATAGCCCTTGCTGACTATCTGGATACAACTCTCAATTCACCTTACTTTGTTTAATAACATACTAGCACATAACTCTCTTTATATTTATTAGAAGCTGTTAAAATTATATGTAATTTCATTTTACTAGGAAATTAACATTTTAGAGAAATATTGACTGCAAGAACACAAGGAACTCATTAAAATATAATTACTAATGCAAACAAAATCTTTACTGTATGCAGCGGGGAGTGGTGGCGCATCAAAGCACATTCTGGAGGCAGAGGCAAATGGATCTCTATCAGTGTGAGGCCAGCCCCGTTTACATAGAGTTCTAGGCCAGCTAGGGTTACATAGTGAGACCCTGCCTCAAAAAACAGAACTGAAACAAACATACACAAAAAAACAAAATATGCAAGGCTTACTATAAATTAGATATAAATGAAAACTTATGGCAACTAATCTGTAGTACTTTTATGGAAAAGCACAGAAAACTAAACATACCTTAACTAAAATATCCTTGGTTGAACACTCTATCATAAGAGAGTCATCCAGTAATGTGTTTTCTCTCCCAATAAGGATCCCAGCTTCTATAGCAGCACCTATAGGAATGACCTCATCTGGAGGGATGGAGCTGAGAAGCTCCACAGCTGGGAAAAGGTCTTTAATCAGCTGCTGTAGCCTTGGGATTCGAGAAGACCCTCCACAAAGGACAACCTAGGAAACAGGAAGAGCTTCCAGCTGTTTACTTTAAAACAAGATGAGCCACCTTTATCACATATAATGGTAAAATACATATATCAATATATAGGTCTTTTTGTTATTTAACATATAAACATGTTTTACTCTCAAATTTAAAATGTAGAAATCATACTATAAAATTCAGTTTAACAATCAATAGAATATTTGGCTTATGATTAATACAGAACATATGAAGTTTAATAAAATCAGTTAATTCCTAATCGGAATTAACATTCTCCAACTTTTTTTTTTTTTTTCTTTTCCAGACAGGGTTTCCCTGTAGCCCCAGCTGACCTGGAACTCACTCTGTAGACCGGGCTGGCCTTGAACTCACAAAGATCCACCTGCCTCTGCCTCCCAAGTGCTAGGATTAAAGGCGTGTGCCACCACGCTCGGCTAACCCTTGCCTCTTAACCACCACAAAAAGTCAGATTTAAGAGGACCCGGGTTCGATTCCCCGGCACCCACATGGCGGCTGAGAACTGTCTGAACTCCAATTCCAGGAGAACTCCAGTTCCAGGGGAATCCGACACCCTCTTCTGACCTCCGCTGCATTGCACGACATGGGTGCACAGACCTACATGCAGACAGTACATTCATACAAACAAACAAATAAATATTAAAAAAAATATTGTTTAGCTGGGCTTGACGTCTTCCACTAATCCAAGCACTCAGCAAAATCTTCAGTTTGAAGCCACTCTGGACTACATATTGAGTTACAGGCCAGGGTGGGCTGCAAACTGGCTCTGCTGATCTTAAAAAAAATGAATGGGCTGGAGAGATGGCCAAGTGGTTAGGAGCACCGACTGCTCTTACAGAGACCCAGGATTAAAGGCGTGTGCCACCACGCCTGGCCTCTACTCCAACATTTTAATTAATTAATTAATTAATTAATTAATTAAAATTTTTTTTGTCTTTTCGAGACAGGGTCTCCCTGTAGCCCCAGCTGTCCTGGAACTCACTCTGTAAACCAGGCTGGCCTTGAATTCACAAAGATCTGACTGCCTCTGCCTCCCGAGTCCTAGGATTAAAGGCGTGTGCCAGCATGCCCGGCTCCAACATTTTATAAGAAATGTTAAGATACAACTACAGGGCTATAGTCATAAAAATAGCCTGGTACTGGCACAAAAACAGACTTGATGACCAATGTAACAAACCGAAGATCCAAACCTGAGCACACACAATTTCAGCCATCTCATATTTGACAAATGGGGGCCAAGAAACACAATGAGAAAATACAGCATCTTCAGCAAGTGGTGTTGGCAAAACTGGATCCACCACTTGTAGAAGAATGAAATTAAAACCCCTACCTCTCGCCCGTACAAAAGTCAACTCCAGATGGATCAAAGACCTCAACGTGAAACCCCAAACTCGAAGATAGAAGAAAAAGTTGGCAGCAGACTACAAGACATAGGCGTAGGAAAAGACTTCCTAAATCAGTCAGCAGCTGTGAAAGAATTAAGGTGGACAACTGACAAATGGGACCTCATTAAACTCAAAAGCTTCTATAATCAAAAAAACAACCAAGGAAGTAAGAGAAAATCCCACAGAGTGGGAGGAAACCTTCACCAGAAAACATCTGACAAAGCATTGATTTCCAGAATTATAAACTACTCAAAAACAAAAGAAGAAAATAAATGACCCACTCAATAGATGGAGCAAAGAGCTGAACAGAGACTTCACAAGTGAGGAATTAGAGATGGCTGAGAAACACCTTAAGAAGTGTTCAACATCACTCATCATTAAGGAAATGCAAATCAAAACCACTTTAAGATATCATCTTACTCCAATAAGACTGGCTAGGATCAAGAAAACAAATGATACCAAGTGCTGGAGAGGTTGTGGGGAAAGGGGAGCACTCATCCACTGCTGGTGGGAATGTAAACTCGTACAGCCACTATGGAAAGCAGTGTAGAGAATCCTTGGAAGACTTGGAATGAACTTGCCACCCAACCCAGCCATACAACTCCTAGGCATGTACCCTCAAGACTCACCCCACTGCAGAGATACATGCATGACCATGTTTATTTCAGCTCTCTTCACAATAGCAAGGAGCTGGAACCAACCCAAATGCCCCTCAACTGTTAGAGAAAATGTGGTACATCCACAATGGAGTTCTATGCAGCAGTAAAGAAAGATGTCATCATGAGCTTTGCAGGAAAATGGCTGGAGCTAGAAGACATTGTGCTGAGTGAAGTAACACAGTCCCAGAAAAACTAAAGATGAATGGTATCCCTCATCTGTGGATGCTAGTGCCAATTACCTACTTGTAAGTATTTCTTGTGCACGCCCCCTTGAGCTTTTGTCCAAAGCAGTTGGGAGTGATGCATATTGGAAACAACAACAACAACAACAACAACAGAAAGGACTGCATCAAAGAACTGACTGAAACAGTGAACTTCTGCTGAAAACAGTCAACTTCCACATAAAGAATTTTGAGAAAGACTGAGAAAGATGAAAAGCATGTTTGGCAGAATGCATGAGGTCTGGTGGGGTGGGGGGATAGGGTGGGGGACACGGGTCTAGATTGATAAAAAAAATACATAAATAAAGAAAATAAAAGCTGCATGATGGGTCCATCTAGTGCATTAATAAATGTTTGAAGGTGTCCCTAGTAACTGAATGTTTCAACATGTTATGTATTTGTTTGACTTCTGATTAAGCTAATTTGAAAAGGATTGACATTTATAGTGGGGAGGCTACAAAGCCATTGTTAAGTCTGTTCATTGCTGATGGACGTGTAAAAAAAAAAGAATTGTTAAGGTACAAAAATACATTTACACCTGTTGATGTGCTATCTCACTAAACCTTTTCTCTGGAGAATTTCATATACAACTGCTGCTTTATAAATACTCCAGGTTTTTCCTTGATTCATCCAAAGCACCTAAGACCTGTGGACACACAGAATGCAGAATACATAATACACAGAGCTTAGGAAGGGAAATCATCAATAGTTATGTGTTTCATAGTATTTTAACGTTCAGTGTGACACAAGACCAGTTATTGACAGGTATCCTTTTCATTGTGTGGCGTAAAATGAAGGGCACTGTTATTAATCTGCAGATAAATGCACGAGGAACATCAGGTGAAAGGTTGTTTTTTGTTTGTTTGTTTGTTTGTTTTTAAGAAGGAAAGTTTAAGCCAGGTGTAGTGGTGCTCACCTTTAGTCCCAGCACTCAGGAGGCAGATCTCTGTGAGTTCAAAGCCAGCCTGGTGTACATAATGAGTTCCAGGACAGCTGGTGCTACTGGGAAACCCTATCTCAAAAAAAAGCCCCCGGCCAAAAACAAAAAAAACCCCCACAAGAACAAAATATAGAAAATCTTTTCAACATAAGCTCCTCCTACCCCACAAAAAAAAATCCTGGAAAATCTTGGCTTTTAGCATTTTAATTTTAGGATGAAAAGTTCAAGGAACATGTTGCTACCAATGCTGACAGTAAACACTAGGTTTTAGTGTAAATATATTATTTTGCACCTAATCTGCAAAATGAGATTTCTTCTGCAAACTTAAATTTGAACAGAAAACTTAGATTTCACATATAGTTAACAATACTGGGAAGTGGGTGGGAAGATATATGTGTGTGTATGTGTGTGTGTAGGGGGTAGTGTTGGGAGCTGACACAGGTTTTCTTGCAGCCCAGGCTCCATGAAATTTCTATGTAGTCGAGGACAACCTTGAACTACCATTCCCATTCTCCTGCCTCTACCTTCCAAGTGACACCATTACTGGCATGTACCACCCTGCATATGGTACTAGTTACCTGTTCTTATTAATGTAATTCTCAGTATTTCAAGAAATAAAACACCTGACAATGCAAATAGTGTTTATCTTTGGGTGCTATTGTGAGGATTAAATGTTTTAATGCATGTAAAGTCCAATCACCTGTCACGACCCCCTTCGTCCAGCGAAAGAAGACACAACACGAGAGCGATCTTCCTCGAGCAGTTTATTCGGGCACCCTTACATCGGCTCTCTCTCCCTCTCCTACCGGTTCACCACTTATAAGGCATGTCATAACCAATCAATTTCCACCACGTGGGTCTCAAGGATAGGATATCTCTATGCGGAACAGAGGGCTTCAGCAAGGCCAAACCAAATAAGGACATGTTTACTGCATGGAGCGCTCACCCCCGTGGGGGTGGGAGGCGGAAACCGGCGCCATCTTTGAGGCGCGGCACTTCGCAGCTCCCAACACCAGGTGCCTTCTTGGGACTATCGCTACACCCGCTCTCCACATCTCCCCCTTATTATTTTTAGAAAAGAGACTGTAACTGTCCCCCCTCCGGGGAGCTTTACTGTCCCCTTTTTTGGGGAGCCTCATTGTCCCCTTTTCTGGGGAGCCTCATTGTCCCCTTTTCTGGGGAGCCTCATTGTCCCCTTTTCCGGGGAGCCTCATTGTCCCCTTTTCCGGGATGTAACCGTGTGGTTTTCTCCGCGCAGACGCACAACAAGCGTCTCCGGTTACCCTTCAAAGTCTGCACAAGTGTCCCGGACCCCCAGCGCACGGCGGTGCCCCAGTCCCCAGCTCCAAGTTCAGCCTCCGCCACAAGAAAGCTCGGACCGCCGCCTCGGCGGGGCTGCTCCGCCTCCTCGCCTGCAGGCTGCTGGCCGCCGACGCCGTCTCCTGTGCGCCCCGCGCCTCTTTCGGCCCCAAGTTTCAGTTGAACGGCTGGTTCTCGCTCTGGGTCCGTCCTATCGGTGCCCGGGCCAGCTCAGCGGGTTCTTTCTGGCTACGCCGAGCCTGACCGGGCCCCTTTTAAGTGTCGGCTCACAGTCTCTGCTAGCTGAGCCTTGTTGAAGCCTGGTCTGAAGTCTCAAATATCTTTGTTGAAGTCTCTGCAGCTCTGTTGAAGTCTCTGTAGTAAATGTTTAAGTCTCTTTGTTGACCTTCTCTTTGTTGAAGTCTCAAATATACAGTGCTTTACGCTGTGGTCATTATCCAGCTTGAGCCTCTTCTGCGAGATGCTCTTCTGCACTCGCTTGCTGAAGGAGGCGTTGCCTGCGGGCCGGGCGCAGCGCTCGCCGTCCACGATGAGGCAGCAGCAGCTCTGGCAGGAGGCCCCTCGCGGCTGTCCTCCTCGGTGCTGAAGCCACTCATCGCCGCCTCGCCCGGCCCGCGGCCCCAGCGCGCTCGGAGCCCGAGGCTGCGACGCGTCCCCGTACGGGCCACCACTTGTCGCGACCCCCTTCGTCCAGCGAAAGAAGACACAACACGAGAGCGATCTTCCTCGAGCAGTTTATTCGGGCACCCTTACATCGGCTCTCTCTCCCTCTCCTACCGGTTCACCACTTATAAGGCATGTCATAACCAATCAATTTCCACCACGTGGGTCTCAAGGATAGAATATCTCTATGCGGAACAGAGGGCTTCAGCAAGGCCAAACCAAATAAGGACATGTTTACTGCATGGAGCGCTCACCCCCGTGGGGGTGGGAGGCAGAAACCGGCGCCATCTTTGAGGCGCGGCACTTCGCAGCTCCCAACACCAGGTGCCTTCTTGGGACTGTTGCTACACCCGCTCTCCACAATCACCCACTGGCCCCTTCCCCGTAAGAAGATTAGCTATTCCCGTCCCCTATCTAGACTCTAGGTAGGGTGAATTTCCCTGGCACACTCTCGGGACTATCTAGCAGCCTGAATGTGAACACACTATCATACCACATCTAAACAGAAGCCTTAAAGGTAGCTTATAATAACATATGCTCTTCCTCTTTCATGCTAACATAGGATAGGAACTGGTTAGGTTACAGGACCTTTAACCAAGGTTCTATAAATAAGAAGCCAGGGACAGCCACAGATGTTGATCTCCAGCTACTGTCTGCTATCAACACATAACCTAAGTGAAGGAAAATGTTTGCTCTAGAAAATCACTGAGTGGAGTGTTCTCACTGTACCAAGTTCAGCAAACTAAAGACACAATTTCAGATTTTTTATTTATTTATTTTTTGGTCTTTTAGAGACAGGGTCTCTCTGTAGCCCCAGCTGGCCTGGAACTTGCTCTGTAGACCTGGCTGGCCTTGAACTCACAAAGATCTGCCTGCCTCTGCATCCCAAGTGCTAGGATTAAAGGCTATATTTTTGGCTATATTTTTAAGTTCTTAAATGCCTCTTAGGAGACAGATCTTTAGTAACAATCTTAGTTTTAAGATTATCCCACCTCAATGGAAGCAATTTAGAGTTGTACTGTGGTGACAACTAAATGACTGAGCTCCATGGCTAATGAAGGAAGGGAGCTGACCTAATTATCCAGTTTGTCTTGACTATGCCATAGGTGATATCCATTTACTGCTCCAATAACCCTATAGGCTAAGGTGCAATGCTTCTGAGGTTAAGCATTATCCTTTTTTAAAAATTTGTTTTTTGAAACAGAATCTCATTATGTAGCACTGGTTGGCCTGAGTTCCAGAGATCAGGAACCTCACAGAGATCTCCCTGCCTCTGCCTCTGCAATGCTGAAATTAAAGGCTTGGGCCATCATACTCAGCTAAATATCTTCTTATATGGAAAAAGTAAGGTTCAGAGAATGAAGTTGCTGTTGTGTAGCTATTCCCACTGAGAAGCCTTAAAACTCAAGACGCCGGGGCTGGAGAGATGGCTCAATGGTTAATAGTACTGGCTGCTCATGTAGAGGCGGGGATTGGGTTC
Organism: Rhizomys pruinosus; assembly: GCA_009823505.1. Lineage (NCBI taxonomy): Eukaryota > Metazoa > Chordata > Mammalia > Rodentia > Spalacidae > Rhizomys > Rhizomys pruinosus. The sequence goes on along the minus strand of VZQC01015255.1, from coordinate 1,149,786 downwards.
CCAGGACCCACATGGTGGCTAACAACTTAACTCCGGTTCCAGGTGATCTAATGCCCTCTTCTGGCCTTTATGGGCAATGCATGTATGGATGCACTTAACACACAGGCAAAATATTCATACATATAAAAAAGTTGGGGAATAGGAGACTGGTGGAGCTGCCTGCAAGTGGACATGGATCTCTAGGGATGCAGCTTTCCTGAGTGTCACCCAGGCTGGGGCAAGGAGTTTTCCATGATGCAGCTGCCAATGCTCCTGTAAATAATCGCAATAATCTGAGGAGTGACACTGGGTTAAATCTTGCTTCTACTTCTTAACTTCAGGATATTGACTAAGCTCCTTAATCTCTGAACTTCAGTGACTGACTTACCAAATCAGGGTAGATCACAGTGAATACTTCAGAGTTGCAGGTTAGCACTTAACCAATTAATTATTATGTGCCCAGTGCACAAAACACATTCAAATATCTGTCTCACATAATAACCCCCCCACATATATTAGAAAGGAGTTACTCTTTTTAGTGTGGAACAGCATATAATGAGTTCACCACAGCCCACTGATCAAAATTCAGTAAAATTTCCTGATTCATTAACACAAGTTCTGAAAAGTCACACAAAAACTTTTCCCCACACTAAATACTAGTTCCTAAATTACACATCTGAAATGATTCCTAAAACAATTAAGAAAATGTAAAGTATTACCTTGCTGATATCATCTGCTGTAAATCCACTTTGATCTAAAAGTTCTCTGATTGCTTCTATACATTTATTAAAAAGCGGAGAACAAAGAAGTTCAAATCTTGCTCTGTACACACAAACAACACAGAGACAAAGCAAGCTTAGTACATTCAAAGTAAATTTTTCTCAAAAGAATAATGTTGAAATGTAGTTCTCTGAAGGACAGTTTTACAATCAGAGCAGGCTATTATTAAACAGTGCAATGCAGCATATATGGAGATGAGTGTGAGTTATTCACCTGTATGTGTATAAAGATATTTAACACCAAATTCAAGTGGAAAGCTGTCTTGACGATAGTCTACTTAAAAGATTTCCAAAAACTTATCTAAGACTATATACCAAATATGTGACATTCCCAACAATAAATCTACTGACAATAGAAACATCATTTGGAACATTTTACTATTTTTATACATTGAAGCTTTTTTTTTTTTTTTTTGGTCTATTTATATAATATATCCTGATGCCTACAACCTTCTGGCAGGGTGTAGGACTTTATATGCATTTAAGTTCAAGGTTTCTGAGTTTGTTTATCTATAGATATTAAATACATTTTATGGTTGAATCTCTGAGAGAAATGTAGTATTTCCTTAATGAAAATGACAAATTGCAGCTGGGCGTGGTGGCACACACCTTGTGTACTTCCTTCTTACATGTGGATATGACTGAGCAAACACAGCTCTATGGCATTCTGAAGACAGAAAAAATATAAAGATTCTCCACCTATAAAAAGATTTTCAGTGAGTTTTGGGACCTTTGTCCAAGACTATGGCAATCAANGGGAGAGGAGGCAGAGGCAGGGCAGAACTCTTGAGTGTCCAGGCCAGACCAGTCTACACATGAGACCCTGTCTCAAAAAATAGTAATAAATAATTAATTTCCTCGTAGTCCGGGTTGCTGGTCAGGTACTTTGTAGACAGACAGCTATTGACTAGTGGCTAGCTTTTTAGCACACTCCAAAGGGTAGAAAACATGTTAAATTACATCTTTTTATTTTTCTTCCAGTTTACTTCATTTTTTTTTTTTAATTTTTTTATTGTTATTTCCGTATGTGTATGAATGTAACTGTCTGCATGCAGTTGTGCCCCCGTGTCGTGCAAATGCCGTGCGTGGTCAGAAGAGGGTGGTCGGATTCCCCTGGAACTGGAGTCTCCTGGATTGGAGTTTCTAGACGGCCTCTCAGCCACCGATGTGGGTGCTTGGATCGACCCGGGCCTTCTGTAAGAGGCGGTCGCCGCGCTCTTAACCGCTAGGCTCTCTCCGCCCACAATTACTCATTTTTAATATTTCACAGTGTTAGCAACAAATCAGAGGTGTAACAGGGTTTATTTCACATTATTATATATTAATTATAGTAAATCTGGATATTTTTTTGTTGTTTTTTTTTTAATGGAATTTTCTTTAAATAACTATTTTTGAGGTCCAGGAACAAACAAGCACAAATCTTTGTCCAGCTCCAGGGAGTGAAGCTTAAAGAGGCCCAGCAGGTGGCAGGTTACAGGTCACACACACACATCTGGGCTGACTGTTCCCGACACCTACAGTTTCCCAAAGGGCCTGATAATTTTTTTTATTTTTTTTTTTTTTTTTTTTTGGGTCTTTTCCAGACAGGGTCCCTCGTAGGCCCCAGCTGTCCTTGAAACTCACTTATGTAACCAGGGCTAGCTCCGAAAACTCCACAAAGGATCCACCTGCCTTCTCCTCCTAGGTGCTGGGATGAAAGGCGTGCTGCCCCACAACCAGCAGGCCCTGATACATAATTTAATCTGTCTGGTGGAGAAGACTAAGAAGGCGAAGGAGATGATTGGGGGAAATAATTTCCAGATCCAGAGGGCTTCCTTACCCACCACAATGGCTTGCCTCTGATGCCGGTCCAAGCCCTAGAAGCTCAGGTAAAGCTCCCGAGTCAGAGGCAACAGAATAAACAAGGACAGGGGTGACAAGGACAAGTGGAGCTTGGCTGAAGGTCATGTGGACTGACAGTGGCCTTCTGGGGCCGGGCACTGAATAAAGAAGGTAATGTGGCCAGTGTGTGGAGGTGCACGCCTTTTGAAATCCTAGCCACTTGGGAGGCAGAGGCAGGCGGATCTTCGTTGAGATATCAAGGCCAACCTGGCTACAGAGTGAAGTCCAGATTGCAGGACAGCGGGGACGACAGGAGACCTGGCCAAACAGACCAAAAAGAAAAAGGAATGTGAGCACCGCCTGCCAGGCCTGTAGGGAAGACATGGCTGGTCTACTGAGCCCACACTCAGCATACTGTAGAGCATAATGACCTCCTAACCTACACGGAGGGTCTGGACTATGGTAGAAGAGCTACTTGAAATAGGATGGGGTCATCCCGCACTCCGGAGAGCGCCATAGTCGGTGATAGCACCAAGGGCTTAGTGTGGGAAACTGGGAGGCACCTCTTGGCATCCAGGAGCACCCCTGCCCCCTTCTATCAGAACTAGTTCCTGGTAACTCTACAATTAGACCTGGGGAAGAACAGAGCCCTCCTTCCCTGGCCTCCCCCAGTCCCAGGTGCAGCCCCATGGGAGGAATAGGAAATGACCAGGAGGTAAGAGGCAGGGAGGTGAATTGGGGTCTACTGGGTTTTGTCTTTTGGGGAGTGTAGTAGAGTGGTGCCAGAAGCTGGTTTGTGTGTCAGTGGGGGTAATGGATAGGGGTAACCAGGAGGACAGGGGTGCATATCATGGGCGACTGGTAAGGAAAGACATAGGCCCTACTGGGCATATAAGGATGCCCATAAGTTCCATTGGGGAGTTCACCTCTGGAAGCTTGATGTCCATGTCCAGACTCAGTGGTGCCCCCTGCTGTGAGAGTCGATTAGTAGGAATCAGAGCCTTTGCATCCACCTCCTACTTCAGCCTTAGCATTCCCTTAGTAAAGTTTGCATCAAATACTGGCTACTTAATCTCATAATCCTTCATCAGATAAGCTGCATCATGAAGGATGCATGGCATCCTTCCCCCAAGCCAGCCTGGCCCACATAGGGAGTTCCTGGCCAACCTCGGGCTACATAATGAGACCCTGTCTCTAAAGTAAATATGAAATAACGATATATATTATATATATATATATATACTAAATATTATATATATATACTGATGCCTACAACCTTCTGGCAGGGTGTAGGACTTTATATGCATTTAAGTTCAAGGTTTCTGAGTTTGTTTATCTATAGATATTAAATACATTTTATGGTTGAATCTCTGAGAGAAATGTAGTATTTCCTTAATGAAAATGACAAATTGCAGCTGGGCGTGGTGGCACACACCTTGTGTACTTCCTTCTTACATGTGGATATGACTGAGCAAACACAGCTCTATGGCATTCTGAAGACAGAAAAAATATAAAGATTCTCCACCTATAAAAAGATTTTCAGTGAGTTTTGGGACCTTTGTCCAAGACTATGGCAATCAACAAGAATCACCCAGAGGGCAGTGGAGTGATTATCAACAACACTGAGAGCGTCCTCATGATCATGTGGAGCTCACATGAAGAATGTGCCAGAGGCCTAAAAAGGGACCAGGAAGGGTACTCTGTACCTCACACATTACCCAGTTATCTTTAAAAAAAAGAAAAATAGGAAATTAGCAGTACATTTTTTTACGAATGTCAGCATTTAAGTTTTCTTAGTACAAAGCACTTAGGGAGGTATAGACCATTTTCTCAGGTATTTAAAAGAAAAATGATCAAGAACTAACTGGTTAAAAGTTTAATACGCTGGTGTGGTGGCACACGCCTTTAAATCACAGCACTCGGAGGCAAAGCCAAGCCAATTCTGTGAGGTCAAGGCAAGCCTGGTCGAACAGAGCGAGCTCCACAGCTGCAGCTGGGACTAAAGGGGACCCTGACTCAAATGATTATATATATATATATTTATTTCATATTTACTTTAGAGACAGGGTCTCATTATGTAGCCCTGGTTGGCCAGGAACTCCCTATGTAGACCAGGCTGGCTTTGGGGGAAGGATGCCATGCAGTCCTTCATGATGCAGCTTTATCTGATGAAGGATTATGAGATTAAGTAGCCAGTATTTGATGCAAACTTTACTAAGGGAATGCTAAGGCTGAAGTAGGAGGTGGATGCAAAGGCTCTGATTCCTACTAATCGACTCTCACAGCAGGGGGCACCACTGAGTCTGGACATGGACATCAAGCTTCCAGAGGTGAACTCCCCAATGGAACTTATGGGCATCCTTATATGCCCAGTAGGGCCTATGTCTTTCCTTACCAGTCGCCCATGATATGCACCCCTGTCCTCCTGGTTACCCCTATCCATTACCCCCACTGACACACAAACCAGCTTCTGGCACCACTCTACTACACTCCCCAAAAGACAAAACCCAGTAGACCCCAATTCACCTCCCTGCCTCTTACCTCCTGGTCATTTCCTATTCCTCCCATGGGGCTGCACCTGGGACTGGGGGAGGCCAGGGAAGGAGGGCTCTGTTCTTCCCCAGGTCTAATTGTAGAGTTACCAGGAACTAGTTCTGATAGAAGGGGGCAGGGGTGCTCCTGGATGCCAAGAGGTGCCTCCCAGTTTCCCACACTAAGCCCTTGGTGCTATCACCGACTATGGCGCTCTCCGGAGTGCGGGATGACCCCATCCTATTTCAAGTAGCTCTTCTACCATAGTCCAGACCCTCCGTGTAGGTTAGGAGGTCATTATGCTCTACAGTATGCTGAGTGTGGGCTCAGTAGACCAGCCATGTCTTCCCTACAGGCCTGGCAGGCGGTGCTCACATTCCTTTTTCTTTTTGGTCTTTTTGAGACAGGGTCTCCCTGTAGCCCCAGCTGTCCTGGAATCTTGGAATTCACTCTGTAGACCAGGTTGGCCTTGAACTCACAAAGATCCGCCTGCCTCTGCCTCCCAAGTGCTAGGATTAAAGGCGTGCACCTCCACAACTGGCACATTCCTTCTTTATTCAGTGCCCGGCCCCAGAAGGCCACTGTCAGTCCACATTACCTTCAGCCAAGCTCCCACTTGTCCTTGTCACCCTGTCCTTGTTTATTCTGTTGCCTCTGACTCTGGGAGCTTTACCCTGAGCTTCTAGGGCTTGGACGGCATCAGAGGCAAAGCCATTGTGGTGGGAGGAAGCCCTTCTGGCTTCTGGAAATTATTTCCCCAATCCTCTCCTCTCCCTTCTAGGCTTCTCCACCAGAACAGTTAAATATGTATCAGGCCCTGCTGGGTGTGGTGGCGCACGCCTTTAATCCCAGCACTCAGGAGGCAGAGGCAGGTGGATCTTTGTGAGTTCGGGACTAGCCTGGTCTACAGAGTGAGTTCCAGGACAGCTGGGGCTACAGAGGGACCCTGTCTGGAAAAGACCAAAAAAAAAAGAAATTCTTGAAGAATCAATATTTAAAGTGGTTGATTGCATTTCCTTAATGATGAGGGATGTTGAACACTTCTTACGTGTTCGCATTCTCTAATTCCTCATTGTGAAGTTCTGTTCAGCTCTTTGCTCCATCTATGAGGGGTCATTTATTTTCTCTCTTCTTTCTAGTAGTTTATCATTCTGGAAATCAATGCTTTGTCAGATGTTTTCTGCTGTGAAGGTTCCTCCCACTCTGTTGGGATTTCTGTTCACTTCCTTGGTGTTTCTTTTGATATATAGAAGCTTTTGGTTTAATGAGTGTCCCATTTGTCAGTTGTCCACCTTAATTCTTTCCCAGTTGAAGATCTTATTTAGGACAAGTCTTTTCCTACCGCCTATGTCTTGT
>VZQC01015255.1:1086434-1140152 GCA_009823505.1 Rhizomys pruinosus | reverse complement strand
CATCTTACTCCAATAAGACTGGCTAGGATCAAGAAAACAAATGATACCAAGTGCTGGAGAGGTTGTGGGGAAAGGGGAGCACTCATCCACTGCTGGTGGGAATGTAAACTCGTACAGCCACTATGGAAAGCAGTGTAGAGAATCCTTGGAAGACTTGGAATGAACTTGCCACCCAACCCAGCCATACAACTCCTAGGCATGTACCCTCAAGACTCACCCCACTGCAGAGATACATGCATGACCATGTTTATTTCAGCTCTCTTCACAATAGCAAGGAGCTGGAACCAACCCAAATGCCCCTCAACTGTTAGAGAAAATGTGGTACATCCACAATGGAGTTCTATGCAGCAGTAAAGAAAGATGTCATCATGAGCTTTGCAGGAAAATGGCTGGAGCTAGAAGACATTGTGCTGAGTGAAGTAACACAGTCCCAGAAAAACTAAAGATGAATGGTATCCCTCGTCTGTGGATGCTAGTGCCAATTACCTACTTGTAAGTATTTCTTGTGCACGCCCCCTTGAGCTTTTGTCCAAAGCAGTTGGGAGTGATGCATATTGGAAACAACAACAACAACAACAGAAAGGACTGCATCAAAGAACTGACTGAAACAGTGAACTTCTGCTGAAAACAGTCAACTTCCACATAAAGAATTTTGAGAAAGACTGAGAAAGATGAAAAGCATGTTTGGCAGAATGCATGAGCTCTGGTGGGGCGGGGGGATAGGGTGGGGGACACGGGTCTAGATCTGATAAAAAAAATTTCCATAATTTTTCTATGATAAAATGCCAAAGTAACTAAGAAACTACATTGCCTTTACTGATGAATGTAATATTTGTATGTACAGAAACATTAATTCTGTTTGAAATCTAATTAAACTTTCTGAAATTTCAAAAAAAAAATAAATAAATAAAATGTAGAATCCAAAAAGACAGCAATGCAGCAATTCTGGTAATTTTTACCAGGTTTCAAAGTAATATGAATCTAACTAAAAATAGCTATTATTGTTAGTTAATGTACAACATAACAATGTAACAGGGCGCAAGATCTGATCAGTTATCTGTCCTTTGCTTTCTGGGTAAAGGTGCAATCACTTGTAAGCAACAGCTTTGCTCAATATCTTGGATCATGTGAAAGATATGGCTATTAAAAGCTGTTTATGTACCTTAAGTCTATGTTCACTAATGTCATAAAAATAACCAAAATGTAAAATATTGACTAGGAATGTGGCTAAGTTGGAAGAATGCCTTCCTGGCATGCATGAAGCCCTGGACTCAATCCCTATCATGGCATAAACTTCCTGTTGTGGCCACAGTTGTAATACCAGTAGTTGGGAAGTAAGGGTGGAAAGATAAGAGTTCCAGGTTATCTTTAGCTACAGCGAGTTAGATGCTAGCCTTAAAACATGAAAAAAGGAGCTGGGGAGATGGTTCAGAGGATAAGAGCACTTGCTCTGCAAACACTGACAACAGGAGTTTGAATTCTAACCACTCATGTAAAAGCTGGGCATGGCTAAATGTACCTGTAACCCAGTATTGGGGAAGTGAAGATAGGAAGATCCCAAGAGCTCAGGCGGCCTGTTAGCCTAGCCCAAATTGCAAGCTTCTAGTTCATCTGTCTCAGAGTCTGCCTCAGTGATAAAGATACCTCAAGTCTTGTTCTGGTCTCCACATGTGTGTATGGATGCATGGCACATCCCATTCACATACAGGTACCACATATATACACAGTAACCTCCCTACCCCCAATAAAACAAAAAAGTAAAACACTGATGATGACAAATATAACCAAGATAGATGTCAATCTTCAGTACAGTGTAATTAAAGAGCATGTACTTTAGAGTCAAACTGGAACAATTATTTATTCTGACAAAAGAAATGAGCCCCAGGAGCTATAGAGATGGCTCAGTGGTTAAGAGCACATACTTGCTCTTGCAGAAGACTTGCATCAAGATTCTCAGCACCCATATTTGGAGGCTCTCAGTTACCTGAAACTCTAGCTCCAAGGGTTCTGATGCCCTCTTCTGACCTCCCTGGGCACCTGAACTCAGGTGCAAATGTCCCTCCCCCATACAGACACATATATGCAATTAAAAAGAAAATAAGTTTTTAGGTGGGTGTGGTGGCACATGCCTTTAATCCCACGTCTTAGGAGGCAGAGGCAGGTGGATCTCTGTGAGTTCAAGGCCAGCCTGGTCTACAGAGCAAGTTCCAGGCCAGGTGGGACTACAGGGGGACCCTGTCTCAAAGACCAAAGTAAAAAAAGAAAAACAACTTTTTAAAAAGGAACCCCAAACATGAAGATAATAAAGCTGCCCTTCAGACAGCTAATGGAAACAATGAAAATTTTTCCTATGAAAAAATACATAGTCATAAGATACTCCTAGACTGCCTTTTAACATTTATTTTGTATTTATGAGTGTATTGCCTGCACGTACGTTAAGTGCACCTGTGTAGTTTGCAGTGCCCATGGAGGTCAGAAGAGAACATTAGATTCCCCTTGAACTACAGTTATGGACAGTTGTTAGCTACCATGTGGGTGCTGGGAATACAGTGCCCGTCTTCTGCAGCAGCAGCTGAAGCCATCTCTCCAGCCCTACTCCTAGACCATTTTAATGTTCTTTTGAACTTCAGTTTTACCTGGACACATTGCAATCAAAATCTTGACCTTCATACAATGAATCTAGGAAGCAGTTGGCACTTCCCAAGGTTGACAAAGAATGTTTGGCCACTTCAGCACTGTTCATCAGTTTCATCATGGCTCGAGCATTTCCCCTCACATCATGTTTGAACAACCTAAAATGAGAACATTTGAAGTTAATGTTCCTGGGTCATTTAGAATTTAATGCCACTAAAATAGAAATCATCACTATTAAAGCAATAATGAGTTCATGAATCCATATTACATACCAGATGTTAGTAATTGGGTAACCATAATAATAAACTGTACTTTGATAACTTAAATATAATCTATTGCAGGTGTGACAATCAGATTGGAGATTTGTTTTTACTGGGTCACCTTTAAAATCATATCAAAGGCACTGTTTATAGTATAAACTATCTGTTGAACATTAACAGTGTAAGGTGTATATGAAATTAAAGTATTGGGGCTGGAGAGATGGCTCAGTGGTTAAGAACACCGACTGCTCTTGCAGAGGTCCTGGGTTCAATTCCCAGCACCCACATGGCGGCTAAGAATCTTTAACTCCAGTTCCAGGGGACTCCGACACCCTCTTCTGACCTCCATGCCATTGCATGACACAGGTGCACCAACCTACATAGACAGTACACTCAGACACATAAAAAAAAAAAAATTAAAGTCTTATCTCAGTGTGGGACAATTTTTCAACTTCTTGCTAAGTAATGGTCAACTGTTTTCTTAAAACAATACCTTTAGTCTGGTCTACAGAGATCGATCTAGGCCAGCTGGGGCTAGAAGGAGACCCTGTCTCAAAACAAAAAACCAAAACCAAAAAAACAATACCTTTATGGGGCTGGAGAGATATCTCAGCAGTTAAGAGCACCAACTGCTCTTGCAAAGGACCCGGGTTCAATTTCCAGCACCCACATGGTGGCTAAGAACCGTCTTTAAGCCAGGTGTGATGATGCACACCTTTAATCCTAGCACTTGGGAAGAAAAGATAGATGCATCTCTGTGGGTTCAACGCCAGCCTGGTCTATAGAGTTGGCTCTGCCTGCCAAGTCATGTATTAGATCTTTTTTTTTTAATTTTATTTATTTTTGTATGTGTATGAATGTACTGTCTGCATGTAGTTTGTGCATCTGTGTCATGCAATGCCGCGGAGGTCAGAAGAGGGTGTTGGATTCCCCTGGAACTGGAGTTGTCCTGGAATTGGAGTTACAGATGGTTCTCAGCCGCCATGTGGGCGCTGGGGATCGAACCCAGGTCCTCTGCAAGAGCAGTTGGTGCTCTTAACTGCTAGGCTATCTCTCCAGCCCCTAGATCTTAATCAAATTTAGAACTCCTCTCCCTGAAGTCACCACTTAAAAAAAAAAAATCAAGGTTGGCTTCAACTTCAAGATCTTCTACCTCTGCCTCCTCCTGAGTGGTAAGATTCCAGATGTACATTACCAGGCCTGGTTTAAAATGATCATTTCTCAGCCTGGTCTACAGAGTGAGTTCCAGGCCACCTGTGGCTACAGGGAGACCCTGTCTCAAAAAGACCAAAATAAATAAATAAATAAATAAATAAAAATAAATAAATAAAAATAAAATGATCATATCTTCAAAATTTTCCTAACAATCTATTTGGTCATACTATTCAAACACTATATCAACTACATTTTTTCTTTTGAGTGGCAATGTGTAAAATATAACATTTTAATATTCGACTTCTGATTATGTCCAAAGTTAACATGTTAAATCAAATGATTATATCAAGCAACAATACTATTCCTAAAATACTTCTTGTGTGGATTAGTAGCTGGAAAAATACAACATTCTTCACCAGACCCAAACTTGTAAAAGCTGTTGAGATGGAAATATGGCCTCAGTGCCTAGACTGTGCTTTGATTTCCACAGCAGTACATGATGATTTAAAAAACTCAAACCTGGGGGCTAGAGAGATGGCTCAGTGGTTAAGAGCACTGACTGCTCTCGCAAAGGACTGGGGTTCAATTCCTGCATCTACATGGTAACTAACTACCCATAATTCCAGTTGCGGTGGACAAGTACCCATAACTCCAGTTGCAGGGGACAACTACCTGTAAATCTAGTTGCAGTGGACAATTACCCGTAAATCCAGTTGCAGTGGACAAGAACCAGTAAATCCAGTTGCGATAGACAACTACCCGTAACTCCAGTTGCAGGGGACAAATACCCGTAACTCTAGTTGCAGGGGATCTGATACCCTCTTCTCTGACTTCTGCAGGAATTACGTGATATGGGTGCACTTACACACATGCAGGCAATACACTCATACACAGAAAATAATAAATATTGACTGCACAGAGCTTAGATCAGGGACTTCCCAGGACCACCTGAAGCACAGGTAGGAGCCGGGCACTTCAGCCAGGCGTATCGTTGGATAATTCTATCTCTGGTTGTTGGATAATTGTTTCATTGGTTTTTTGGGTAATTAAATCATTGTCTTATGTGGCTGTGGAGGCAGAGTTGCCCTGCTAGCTGGTATAAAAGGTGGGCCTGTTGCCACTGTGAGACTTGAGTGCACAGAGCTTAGATTGGGAACTTTCCAGGACCACCTGAGCACAGAGTTGTGCACCCCACCCCCCGCCCCAACTGGAATTGCTGAGGGAGTGTCCAAATGGAGGGTTTTTTTTTTTTTTTTGTATTTTTGAGGCAGGGTCTCCCTTTTAGTACCTACCAGCTGTCCTGGAGCTTGCTGTGTAGACCAGGCTGGCCTTGAACTCACAGAGATCTGCCTACCTCTAGCTCCCAAGTGCTGGGATTAAAGGCGTGCGCCACCATGCCTGGCCCAAATGGATTATTTGTTGAAGTGAGTTAGACTTCCAATATATAAACAAAATTGAAAGTCTGAAACCTAGACAAGTCAACACTCCATAAACAAAGAGAGAGAGAAAAATAAAAGGCATGTGAAGGAGGTAAGCAAAGCAAACCTTCAACACAGTGAAGAGGCATTTGTGATTCACATCAGAATACAGGCAAAAGGGAAACCAACATGCCAGGGACACAATGAAGGAACAACATGGGAAAGGTGCAGGATAAAGGTGTGGAAACACCAAGCTCTACCAACCCTGTGGGATATTCTTACAGTGGGATCCCCGGGGGGGGGGGGTGACCCAGGACACAGATCTCAGAGGAGCAATTACAGACATATTCAAAGTAATCAAAGAATATAAAGAACAAGTCAGAGAATGAAGAGAAAATGAAAAACTCAAGAAGGACCTAGAGGGAGAGAATGACAAACTCCAGAAAGAACTAGAGGGAGAGATCGACAACTGACAAATGGGACCTCATTAAACTCAAAAGCTTCTGTACATCTGTACAAGAAACAATCAAGGAAGTGAAGAGAAAATCCAGAGTGGGAGGAAACCTTCACCGTAGATACATTTGACAAAGCATTGATTTCCAGAGTATATAAACTACTCAGAAAAACAAAGAAGAAAGAAAACAAATGTCTCACTCAAAAGATGGAGCAAAGAGGTGAGCAGAGTGAGGAATTAGAGATGGCTGATCGGCATATTGAAAAATGTTCTACGTTGCTAATAATTAAGGAAATGCAAATGAAAACCACTTTAAGATATCATCTCACTCTGATAAGACTGGCTAGGATCAAGAAAACAAATGATACCAAGTGCTGGAGAGATTGTAGGGAAAGGGGAACACTCATCCAGTGCTGGTAGGAATGTAAACTTGTACAGCCACTATGGAAAGCAGAGTGAAGAACCCTTGGAAGACTCAAAATGAGCTTACCACCTGACCCAGTCCTACCACTCCTGGGTATATACCCACAAGACTCATCTTACTGCAGAGATCCATGCATAGCCATGTTTATTGCAGCTCTCTTCACAATAGCAAGGAGCTGGAACCAACCCAAGTGCCCCTCAACTGACAAGTGAATAGAGAAAATGTGGTCCATCTACACAATGGAGCTCTATGCAGCAGTAAAGAAAGAAGACATCAAGAACTTTACAGGTAAATGGATGGAACTAGAAGATACTATGTTAAGTGAAGTAACACAGTCCCAGAAAATCAAACGACGAATGGTAGCCTTCATCTGTGGATGCTAGCACCAATTACCTAGTTGTAAGTATTTCTTGTCCAGGGCTGCTTGAGCTTTTGTCCAAGAATTTGGGAGTGATGCATATTGGAAGGAATAACAATAACAACAACAACAACAGAAGAGACTGCTTAAGCCAGGCGTGGTGGCGCACGCCTTTAATCCCAGCACTCAAGGCCAGCCTGGTCTATAGACAGAGCTCTAGGACAGCTGGGACTAAAGGGAGGCCCTGTCTCAAAAATACCAACAAAAACCCAAAAAAACAAAAACAAAAAACTGCGTCAAAGAACTGACCGGAAAAGTGAACTTCTACTCAAAACAGTCAACTTCTGCATTGAGAATTTAGAGAGAAAAAGATGAAAAACATGTTTGGCAGAATGCAAGAGCTCTGGTGGGGTGGGTGGTAGGGAGGGGGACGTGGGTTTAGATTTGATTTGTAAGGTAATCTTGTATAAAATTAAATATATATATAAAAAATTGTCCCTTCAAAAAAAAAATAATTACACAAAACAACAACAACAACAACAAAAAAACCCCAAACCTCAAACCCTAGCTCCAAGCTCAGGCAGCTCTATAGAGGATATTCCCTTTGCCCTACATCCATGAGGGAGCTGGGCCTCTACTTTTCAGGACATTGTAGCTCCACAGATGAAAACACCAGGTTTCCATACAATGGAAAAAAGATGCCTTCCTTTGTAGCAGAATAATTAAAAATAAATTACAGGGGAAAAGTACTTTTCTTTATCAAAATGAATGATTTGATGCTTGGTGGGTATGGTGGCATCCACCTTTAATACCAGCCCTCAGGAGGCAGAGGCAGGAGAATTTTGAGTTTGATACCAGCCTGAGCAAGATCCTATCTCAATATTAAAAAAAAGGGGGGAAGGGTGTGATAAAATGAATGGGAATTTAGGCTGGTGGCCTAGTGCTTGCCTAAGCCAAAAAAAAACAAAGGTTATTCAGGCCATGAATACTCACCTCTGGAACTCGGAAGCTAGGTACTGGGCTAAGGCTTTTGTGAAATGCGCACCCCCAATGTGATCATCAGTGTTTGAAAGAACCCGATATATTCCACAGTTAACTTCCACAACACTGAGAGATAAGGATGTTCCTCCAAGCTTAAATACCAGAACATTGCTTCAAGAGAAAGAAAAAAAAATGGTCACTCATTAGAGAATGATAACATTTTAATGCCAACCTGTATTTTAATCTGTTTAAATTACAGTGAGGAAACTAATAAGCTCAGGTGAGTGACCAAGTTGTCTGTAGTCACTCACTGGTGAATCCAGCCTTGAGTGCCCATCTGAAATCAAGTCAACGTTCTTTTTACTTATGTGGGTATAACTTTCACAGTAACTAGAGTTTGAAACAGCAACTTTTCAAAATAAATCAGATTTATGATTGTTGTGAATTAAATATAAACACCTTATGTTAATATTATACAAGCTATTACAACAAACTCTATGAATCTAAAACATGGACAACTATAAGCTAATTCCCTATTTTTTGTATATTAAAGTTCATAATTTCCAATGTCTTATGCTTAACTAGTTACCTAAAAATAATTTCCTAGTGACTTATGCATAGTGATTTCTTTGTGAAAAACTGAATGGGTCGAAACAATTAGAGGAAGTTAACACAATATCTGAACTAGTCTCTAAATATACGTGACCATCAGATCTGCTAAGAGAAACGTAGGCAGCTGAATTACTCCTATTTCACCACCCAAAGGAGTCTTGAGTCCTCAGGCTGAATTTCCTTTATTTCCTCCACATCAAATATATATATTTAATACCCACTGTGTCTAAACATCTCTAAAAACTGGAATTGGTAGTAAAATAGTGTCCTAGCTTCAGCTGGAATTCAGATGAGTCTATAATTATCCAATGTTCTTTCAATAAAGATACAAAATGAAGATGACAGAAGAAAATCTTAACTTCCCTTTTTCCCTGCTTCTCAACTACCTGAAAACACTGAAAAGCTCTAGGTGAGAGTTTCAGACATCTCTTACATAAAGGTTGGACACCAATTTGTTCTTTTTTTTTTTTTTTTTTGGTGTTTTTGAAGACAGGGTCTCCCTATAGCCCAAGCTGGCCTGGAACTCGCTATGCAGACGAGGCTGCCCTTGAACTCACTGAGATTCACCTGCCTGTGCCTCCCAAGTGCTGAGATTAAAGGTGTGCACCACCATGCCCAGCTGGGCACCATTCTTAGGGACATACCTGCTATAATCTAAATTGTTTTTTTGCATTGAAAAGTATGGTTTTTACCTCTTCCCGGTGGGTTGCTCTTGTCCAATTCCATAAGCAAGGAGGGCTGCGGATGGCTCATGTATTAATCGCAACACATTGAATCCAGCCGCTCCAGCTGCTTCTCTGTGAATAATTTGCTCTCATGAATTTAGTGTTACAACATGGTCAGTCCTACACTTTTAGAAATACTCTGCTAGAAAATTTATGCAATAGCAAATGAGATTTCATAAGCAGACCCAGAGTGCAGAACAACACATGAAATGGAAAAGGCTCTATAAGAATTTACCTTCTGTTTAAACATACAATCCCCAGAACCTACCTATTCTTTTGATAAAATATGTGATGACACTGAATAAGAAAAATAAAGCTCTCAAGGCTGTGCAAGTGGTGGGGGTGGCTCGGTTAGTAAAAGGTCTTCTATGTAAGCATGAAGATGTGAGTTTGGATCTCCAGCACCCACATAAAAAGCCAAGCATAGTGGTACATTTCTGTAATCCCAGTGCTGGGGCTGTGTGTGTGTGTGTGTGTGTGTGTGTGTGTGTGTGTGTGACAGAGAGAGAGAGAGAGAGAGAGAGGGGATCTCTGGAGCTTCCTCCCTAGGCAAATGTTAAGTGCCAAGTTCTGTGAGATCCTGTCTCAAAAGATAGATAAGGAAGGGCTGGAGAGATGGGTCAGTGGTTAAGAGCACTATTGCTCTTCCAGAGATCCCAAGTTCAATTAATTCTCATCACCTACATCATGCAGCTTACAGTCACCTGTGACTCCAGCTCCAGGGCATCTGACAGCTTCATGTAATCTCCAAGGGCACCTACACTCACATGCACAAACCCCTCCTCTCAGACTCCTACCCAGAATTAAAAATAATAAAAATAAATCTTAAAAAAAAAAAAAAGATCAAGTAGAGAGTGATTAAGTAGACAGTGGAGTTCACCTCTGGTCTCCATATGTACCTGTACACAAACATGCACTACATACATACAGACATACACACACACACAAAAGGAAAAAGCTCTCAAAAAATATCTGTTTGGGGCTGCAGTGATGGCTCAGTGATTAAGAGCACTGGCTACTCTTCGAGGACTGGAGATCAATTCCTAGCACCCACAGGGCAAGAGCTATCCATAACTCCAATTCCAAGGATCCAATGGCCTCTTCTGACCTCCTCTGACACTGCACAACATAGGTGCACCCACACATGCATACACATAAAATAAAAATAATTTAAAAAGGTTCACTTTGCTGGGCATGGTAGTGTACATCTTTAATCCTAGCACTTGAGGCAGGGGCAGGGGTAAGGGCAAGGGCAGGGGCAGGAGGTTCTCTGTGAGATCCAGAGCAGCTTGGTTTACATAGTAAGTTCCAACTCATCTGGGGATATAGGGAGACCTTGTGTTGAAAAAAAAAAAGGCTCATTATTACTTTCCTTTTGCTTTTTTTTTTTTTTGGCCTTTTCGAGACAGGGTCTCACTTTAGTCCCAGCTGGCCTAGAGCTCACTATGTAGACCAGGATGGCCTTGAACTCAGAGATCTGCCTGCCCCTGCCGGATGACTCTCTTATGATAGAGTGTTCAACCAAGGATATTTTAGTTAAGGGAGTAGATGAATCAGGAGCCAACAGATTCACGGTACTGTTTCCATCTGGGACTCCTCTGCCAGCTCGAAGACAGCACACTTTACGAGCCCCTGGCAGCATGTCTTCAGTATGCCTTGAACTCTATGAGTCTGAGGGAAAAAACTCTGCTAAAGAGGAAACCAAGTTTGCACAGGGTCCTGAGACACAGTAGTTCCTGCCACCATATATTAACTTGAAAATGCCAGGTGATAGATGGCATCGAAGGTTGTACTCCAGGATTTAGATAAAAAAGAAAATGGATTACGTGATATATTAGCTGTTCTTACTATGAAAAGGGATGGATCTTTACAGGTGACCTGCACAGATCAAGAGACTGGAAAATGTGAAGCCATCACTGTCGAGGTCGCATCCTAACTGTTTAGATAAACCAAGAGTTTTTTAGCATTATAAGATTCCAATATAAGTTTGTGTATAAGTGATTGTTTAATATTAAAACAGTTTTCAATGAATGGTATAAGCTATGTTTCTATTAAAGTACAAGACATTGGTTCAAGAAATTTTTGAAGTTGTTTAATGTAAAAAAAAAAAAGGAAAAGAACCACATTTATATGCTGTCTATATGAAACACATCTTACCTTAAGGACAGGCACCCACCTTAAAGTGGAAAAGAATGGAAAAAATATTCAAGCAAATGGTACCAAAAAGAAGCAGGTGTTGCTGTTTAATAATCAGACAAAATAGACAGACTTCAAAGTAAAGAAACCTAGAAGAGACAAAGAAGCATTACATTTTTATCAAAGGACAATTCACCAAGAATATTTCACAAATATGAATATAAATGCCCTAAACTCTAGTGCAACCAAACTTTATAAAAGACAATTCTCCAGGACCCCACAAGTCCACACTAACCCCAGTACACTCATAGTTAGGGACTTCAATAACCCCACGGAGATCTTTGGCCAGGTCAACAGGACAAAGAATAAACAGAGGAGACATCTGAACTTAACTATATGATACACCAAATAGAACCGTCATAGACCCTAGGGAATAATCCCCTAATACCAGAGAACACACTTTCTCCTCAGCACCCAATGGAGACATTCTCTAAAACCGACCACATACTGGGGCACAAGAAGAAGCCTCCACAAATACAAAAAGATTGAAAATAATTTCATGTATGCTATCAGACCACAGTGGCAATAAAGCTCAACATCAACACCAAGATAAGCCCTACTATCTACAATAACACATGAACGACTAAACAACACACTCCTTGATAATGAGTGGGTATAGGAAGAGATAAAGAAAGAAATGGAAAGCATTCTTGGAACTGAAGGATAATGACAATCAACAGCAACAAAACTATGGGAATATTAAAAGCAGTCCTAAGGAGGGAAGTTTATAGCCCTGGTGCCTAAATTAGAAAAAACAGAAAGAGCACAAGTGAATGATCTAACACTGCAGCTAAAAGGCACGTGAGAGGCAACAACAGATGAACCCTAAATGCAACAGACAGGAAGAAATAGCAAAAATCAGAGCAAAAATCAATGACATAGCACAAAGAAAACATACAAAAATCAATGATCCAACCGTTGGTTCTTTGACAGGTACAGAAAACAAGATAGACAGACCCGCTAGCCAGTTAACCAAAAAAGAAGGAAACAACTCCAAATCAATACATCGCTGTGATGAAAATGGACATATCACAACAGACAAGGAAAGACCCAATCATACGGATACGTAAAAAAAACCTATACTCTACCAAGTTTTGAAAACATAGAAGAAATGATGAATATATGACATCCTGGGAATCACCAAGCAATCAAGAAGAGAGTCACAGCTTAAACAGACCTATCATATATGAAGAAATTGAAAGATGTAATAAGAAACCTCCCACTAAAAAAAGCCCAGGCCCATATTGTTTCATCACCATCACGCAGAAGTCCCCTAAATAAAACATTTCAAAAGACCTACACATTATTACTGAAACTGTTTAGAAGATACAATCAGAGGGAAATTCTCCCACTCCCAAAGTCCTTCTATGAAGCCAGCAGCATTCTATTACCAAACCGGCAAAGATACCGGAAAAAAGGAGAATATAGACCCATCCTAATGGAACACAGATGCAAAATTCTAAACACAGGATATTGCCAAGCGCATACAACAGACACCACATCAAGAAGATCGTCAAATCATGACCAAGTTGGTCATACCAGAGATGCAGGGATGGTTCAACTACAAAATCAATAAACATCATCAAACACATAAATGGGAATTAAAGCAAAAACCAACCAGCAGGTCAATTTCTGCTAAAAAAGCCTTTGACAAATCCCAGCATCCCTTCATGCTTAAAGTCCTAGAGGGAATTGGGATGGAGGGATCATTCCTCATCAAAGCCATATACAGGAAACCCACAGCCAATATCTCCAAAATGTGGAAATGACAGAAACATGCCCTTTAAAGGTATCAACTCAGCAGTTGGCCCCCTGTTCACCACTCCTCTTCAATATATGCTTGAAACACTTGCTAGAGCGATAGGGCAAGAAAAGGCAATTCAACGGATGTATTAATTGGAAAAGAGGAAGTCAGCTAATCCTATTTGCTGGTGATATGATGTTTTACTTAAGGGATGCAAACCTCACCCAGAAACTCACGTCCTCGCAACGATCTACAGCTTCATCAAAGTGGCAGGATAGGAAAATAAACCTAAAACAATCAGTAGCCTTTCTTGACACAAGAACTAGCAACTGGAGAAAGATTCAAGGAGACCTTCCCCACGCACAAGAGCCTCAAAAACAATAAACTAACTTAGGGAACAAACCTAACCAAGACACCAAAGATCCTCTACAACAAAAATTTTAAACCTTAAAGAAAGAAATTGAGAAGACATCAGAAGATGGAACACCTCCCATGCTCATGGATTGGGAAAATAACATGTAAAATGTCCCATTCTACAAAACTCTTGTATAGATTTAACGCAGTCCAATCAAAATCCCCAAGAGTTTCTTCACAGCCCTTGGAAAAAAAGTCCTTTGGAAAATTCATTTGGAAAAAAAAGACCCCAAATAGCCAAAACAAACCCTACTGAAAAGAAAGCTACACAGGGGGGAATATCTATACCAGACATCAAACGTATATTACATGGCTATAAGTCATAAAAACAGCTGGTACTGGCACAAAAAAAAACAGACTGTTGAGCCGAATGGAACAAAACCAAAGATCCAAACCTGAGCACATACAATTTCAGCCATCTTTCTCATATTGGACAAGGGTGCCAAGAAGACACAATGGAGAAAGATAGGCATCTTCAGCAGTGCTGGTGTTGGCAAAACTGGATTCACCACTTGTAGAAGAATGAAATTAAAAAACCCCTACCTCTCCACACTTAAAAAAGTCAATTTCCAGGTGGATCAAAGACCCTCAACGTGAAATCACAAACATCTGGAGGCGATAGAAGAAAAAAAAAAAAAAAAAAAAAAAAAAAAAAAAAAAAAAAAAAAAAATCAGACAGCAGCTGTGCAAGTGTTAAGGTCGACATTGACAATGGGACCTCATAAACTAAAAAACTTCTGTACATCAAAAGAAACAATCAAGGAAGTGAAGAGAAATCCAGAGTGGAGGAAACCTTCATTCACGAGAACATTGACAAAGCATTGATTCCAGAATATATAAACTACTCAGAAAAACAAAGAAGAAAGAAAAAATGCCCACTCAAAGATGGAGCAAAGAGGTGACAGAGCTAAGTGAGAATTAAAGATCTGAGAAAATTAAAATGTTCAACTCATAATATTAGGAAATGAAAAATAAAACCACTTTAAGATATCATCTTCACTCAATAAGACTGGCTAGGATCAAGAAAACAAATGATACCAAGTCTGGAGAGTGTAGGGGAAAGGGGACACTCATCACGCATGCTGTGGAAGGAAACTATACACCCACTATGGAAAGCAAGTGTGGAGAACCCTTGGAAGACAAATGACTTCACCAACCCTGCCTACCACTCCTGGGTATACCCACAAAGACTTCACCAAGATACATGCACGGACATGTTTCTTTTGCAGCTCTCTTCACAATAGCAAGGAGCTGGAACCAACCCAAATGCCCTTCAACTGACAAGTGTAAGAGAAAATGTGTCATCTACACAATGGGAGTTCTATGCAGGCATAAAAAAGAGACATCAGAGCTTTGCAGAAAATGGTAGAGCTAGAAGGACTAGGAGTGAAGTAAACAGTCCAGAAAATCAAACGAGAATGGTACCTTCATCTGTGGATGCGATGCCAATTACTAGTTGTAAGTATTTCTTGTGCAGGAGGCCTTGAAGCTTTTGCTCCAAGCATTTGGGAGTGATGCATATTGGAAGAACTAAAAACTAACAACAACATAAAGGACTGCCTCAAAGAAACTGACTAACATTGAACTTCTGCTCCAAACAGTCAACTTCCACATGGAGAATATTGAGAAAAGACTGAGAAAGAGATGAAAAGCATTTGTGGCAAATGCAGGAGCTCTGGTGGGGTGGGGGAATAGGGTGGGGGACACGGGTCGAGATGTGATAAGCTTGTACAAAATATATATTAAAAAGATTTAATTTTTAAAAAATTATAAAACATTATATCAAAGTAATAATATAAACAAACATTGATGAGACAAGAAGATATCCATATTCAAAGAGAAAATGCACAAGAAATAACAGCCACTGAGTATGTCAACGAGTTATGGGGTAAAGTTTGCAGAACTATTAGCAAAAATATTGTCGCCACTCTATAATCTTGGTTTATGGCATGGGCTCAAAGGTGAATAGAATAAGTGACTAAAGAAAAATATAGGTAAATTTAAGCTCATAAAATTCAAAACTTGGCTGGGCATGATGGCACACGCCTTTAATCCCACCACTTGGGAGGTAGAGGCCGGTGGGATTTCTTTTTGTTTAATTTAAATTTAATTTTTATTTATTTATTTTTTAATTTTTTATTGATGCGTTGTCAATTTCATACATCATTTTCCAATTCAGAGCAGGCATATTTTCCTTTCCCTTCCCCCCAACCACCCCCCCACCCCAGCCCACCCCAGATCATGCATTCTGGCAAAACTGTCCTGGCATCTTTCTCTCAGTTTGTTTCATTTTCTAGCTATAAGTGAGAATCCATGAGTACAAGCATCCGTCATGCAAAACCAATCTGCAGGCTGTTGTGCCAAACCCCCACAGCCCACCATCCAGTGGGGGGTGACAGGGTGGTTTGTTCAATCAAGTTGATCAAATGAGGGTCCAGACTACATTGCTGTAGTTTTCAACATTCCCCCCAATCACAGCCTGTTTAACATTCTACCACGCCCCTCTTCTGCAGATTTTTTTTTTTTTTTTTTGAAAAGGGGCACAGGTGGAGAGAAGCAAAACATCCACGTCTCCTGGAGCTGTTGACTTGGACTCTGTCAATTCTGGCGGTTTCCTTTCATGTGCTGACAGTTTTTCCAGGAGTAAACCTTTCGATCTACTAATGAAGCACANGCTGGGGCACAGGAGACCTGTCTCGAAAAGACCCCAAGAATAGAAAAGAAGGAAGGGAAGGAGGAAAGGAAGGAGGAAGAAGGATAGGAAGGAAGGAAGGAACGGAAGGAAAGGGAGGAGAAAGAAGAGAAAGAAAAGAAAGGAAGGAAGGAAGAAGGAAAGAAAGAAAGTGAAATGAAAGAAAAGAGAGGAAAGGAAGGAAGGAAGAAGGAGGAAAAGAGAAGGAAGGAGGAAGGTAAGAAAGAAAGAAAGAAGAAGAGAAAGAAGAAAAGGAGGAGCAGGCAGTTCCATAAAAAGAATACTGCCAGGCATGGTGTGCACCTTTAACTAGCACTCAGGAGGCAGACTAGGGATCTTTGTGAGTTTCAAGGCCAGCTTGGTCTACAGAGTGAGTTCCAGACAGCTGGGATACAGGGAGATCCTGTCTTGAAAAGACCAAAAAAAAAAACAAAAATACTAAGACTTCATACTGCAGATTTGATTGTGGCAGTTGGGTTGCTAGTTAGATTTGTCCTCTTCTAGTTCTCAAATTTTAGGTGATAAAGAAGGAACATGAACCTGTAAGTAATGACACAGTTCTAAACCAAATTAGCTTATTTGAACCCCTTTTGTCTCTCAGATTTACACAGGTTAAGGTCCTTAAATGTCCCATGATTCACAATTAACAACTATTACATTTCAGTTCTTACTAAACATTTTAAGAGTGGTTACGGTATCAAGTAGCCACAGTTTCTTACAAGACTATGAAGGCAGATACTAAGTGTAACCTGGGGTCGAGTCCAGTCTTTGACCTTTATTAGCTTATAAGTAATTACCACTTCCTAAACATGCTCATCTCTAAAATAACAGACCAGTGCTATCCCACTTGGTATTACAAGGATTGAGTAGGTAGTAAATATGAAAATACCGTCAACTCCTTAAGTTAGTATTAACACCTTGAGCAACATAACCATTTTTCATTTCATAAATACAGTTAGTTCACTTTACATAGGGCATTAATCAATAATTTGTTTGTATATGTATGCTGGAGTACAGTTTCCCATGTACATTTCTGCTTTTGTGTAATATTTTGGTTTGGGCTATTTGTTAGAAACCAAGAAAAAAAGGTGAGATTAGGTCTTTACACTGAGTTTACAATCTTATCTCAGTGGTGGGATCTTCAAGATCATAAGTATGAAAGTGTAGGATATAAAATCATTCCTAGTTTGAAAAGTCATTCAAAAATGCATGGCAAGGTGAGAAAAATTTTACTTTCAGTGCAAGGTATAATTAGCATAACTTATAAATATTCCATTTAATTCTAGCCTCTATATTATTGATAGTTCAATAATTTGCTATATTTTAATATTTGGTGGTATTGAAATGTACTTTAAGTTGTACCTATGTATAATACTAATTTTAATGCTGAGCTATCTTTTTCTCTTTCTATGGACAGCTCTGATGATCCACAGGCTCAGAAATACATCTCGGAAAGTAAATGTTTAGTGAGTATGGTTTTTGTACCTTCCTGTTACACAATATAAGTAATTGCCAAAGGTCTTGTTTTTATTTAAATAGTTCTGTAGTTAATACAATTATATATTTTTTAGGTTATTGAGAAAAATGGTAAATTACGATATGAAATAGATACTGGAGAAGAAACAAAATTTGTTAATCCAGAAGATGTTGCCAGATTGATACTTATTAAAATGAAGGTACTGCACAAAAGTTAAATGTTAAAATTTATTGGTTATTGCTTTTGTTTGTTTTTTGGGTTTTTGTGGGGGGGGGAGGGGGTGTATTTCTGAGAGAGATTCTTCCAGTAGCCCCATCTGGCCTGGAACTTGCTATGAAGACCAGACCAGGCTGGCCTTGATCTCATAGAGATCTGCCTCCTAGTGCTGAGATTAAAGGAACGTGCCACCAAGCCTGACTTCGCTTTAACTTTAAATGAGCCTCAAAAGTTAATCTTAAGAAGATTTGGGATATTGGTTCCTAGTATTGGGAAAGCTTAGCCTATTTATTGAGTTCCAAGGCGGAGAACCTGTCTTGAAAAACAAAAAAGAAAGGTGGATCGTGCCCGAGAGAGCAACATATTAGATTGTCCTTTGGTCTCTGCACACACACATGTACAGGTACCTGACATACATAAACATGTACAAAAAATTTGAGATATTGAAAAAAAACAGCAAATTGGCAGTCAGGAGACCTAACCTAGATCTGGTTTGGCCCCTGACTAGCTGTTTGATCTTCCCTGCAAGTACAGTTTGTATATCATTATCTGGAATGTCTGAGATAAGAAGTATTTAAATTTTCAGAAATTTTCTGATTTGGGGATAGTTGCCAAATCTTTAATTCAAATTTGAAGTAAAAAAAGAAAAAATTCTAAAATAAAAATCCTGTTGAATGTTGCTTTGGAGCATTCCGATTTCAAATGTTCAACCTGTAAGCCCAATAAATTGGTCCAAATTAACATTTTTCAGAATTTCAAGATTGGCAGTGCCTCTCAGGATTGATCAGGTCTGATTTTATCACTTCAGACAAAGGTTCAGTGAGCAGAGTGACATTCCATGGAACAGTTGGGAATTCTGGAGTAGATTCTTTACAAGGCTTAATTCAGCTTGTCAGTTGTTAAAGTCTAAAGAGGCAGAAAGCAGCCCTTTAATGCATTGAGTTAATGTGCTGCATCTTCACATTGATGCACCTGAAACTCGTGCCCAGGAACCAATCTAATTTGGAAGTTGATTGAGACACTGAGGCTTTGGAAGGGTACCTCCTTCTATATCCACAAGCTGCTACCAAAACCACAAGAAGTGCTGTGTGATTTAAGAGCCAGGAGAGGGAAGTTATAGGGTGGGTCAACCCCGATCATCAGAACTTTGGTTTAATGAGAAAATCTTGGGCATCAACTAGGAAACCTCACAAATATTGTTTCATTGTTTTTGTGTGTCATCAGTAATTTGTTTTGTTTTTGTTTTTTTTTAATGTACAGAACAGCACATTCTGTCTTGGGCTCAGATGCAAATGATGTAGTGATTACTGTTCCATTTGATTTTGGAGAAAAGCAAAAAAATGCTCTTGGGTAAGTGTAACAGAGTTAATCTTAATTTTTTTTTAACTTTTATTTATTTTTTATGTGTATGAGTGTACTGTCTGCATGTAGGTTTGTGTACCCATGTCGTGCAATGCCGCAGAGGTCAGAAGGGGGCATCGGATTCCCCTGGAACTGGAGTTAAAGACAGTTCTCAGCCACCATGTAGGTGCTGTGGATTGAACCCGGGTCCTCTGCAAGAGCAGTTGGCACTCTTAACCACTAGGCTATCTCTCCAGCCCCAGAGTTTATCTTATTTGGTAAACTGAAAAAAACACAAATTATACTCCATAATAAAAGTATATTATACCTTAGATAAGACAATGGTATTTTAAAATAATTTTCATGGTAATAATAATACCTTTTATGAAGTGCCAGGAGACATTAACATTAGATATTGTGGGTTTGAGTGGAAATTTTTTTTTTTTTAATTTTATTTATTTCCGTATGTGTATGAATGTACTGTCTGCATGCAGTTGTGCACCCTGTCGTGCAATGCCCGCGGAGGTCAGAAGAGGGTGTCGGATTCCCCTGGATCGGTTAAACAGATATTTATGAATCACTTTGCCATTTCATGTAATTGAGCCTTTATGTGAATTTACATCAGAGTAGTTACAATTGTAGAAAGTACAGGTGCTGGTGGCACAACGCCTTTAATCCAGCACTCGGGAGGCAGGGGCAGTAATGTGTTTTCTCTCCCAATAAGGATCCCAGCTTCTATAGCAGCACCTATAGGAATGACCTCATCTGGAGGGATGGAGCTGAGAAGCTCCACAGCTGGGAAAAGGTCTTTAATCAGCTGCTGTAGCCTTGGGATTCGAGAAGACCCTCCACAAAGGACAACCTTGCTGATATCATCTGCTGTAAATCCACTTTGATCTAAAAGTTCTCTGATTGCTTCTATACATTTATTAAAAAGCGGAGAACAAAGAAGTTCAAATCTTGCTCTGGACACATTGCAATCAAAATCTTGACCTTCATACAATGAATCTAGGAAGCAGTTGGCACTTCCCAAGGTTGACAAAGAATGTTTGGCCACTTCAGCACTGTTCATCAGTTTCATCATGGCTCGAGCATTTCCCCTCACATCATGTTTGAACAACCTCTGGAACTCGGAAGCTAGGTACTGGGCTAAGGCTTTTGTGAAATGCGCACCCCCAATGTGATCATCAGTGTTTGAAAGAACCCGATATATTCCACAGTTAACTTCCACAACACTGAGAGATAAGGATGTTCCTCCAAGCTTAAATACCAGAACATTGCTCTTCCCGGTGGGTTGCTCTTGTCCAATTCCATAAGCAAGGAGGGCTGCGGATGGCTCATGTATTAATCGCAACACATTGAATCCAGCCGCTCCAGCTGCTTCTCCAAGAGCATTTTTTTGCTTTTCTCCAAAATCAAATGGAACAGTAATCACTACATCATTTGCATCTGAGCCCAAGACAGAATGTGCTGTTTCTGTACATTAAAAAAAACAAAACAAAACAAATTACTGATGACACACAAAAACAATGAAACAATATTTTGTGAGGTTTCCTAGTTGATGCCCAAGATTTTCTCATTAAACCAAAGTTCTGATGATCGGGGTTGACCCACCCTATAACTTCCCTCTCCTGGCTCTTAAATCACACAGCACTTCTTGTGGTTTTGGTAGCAGCTTGTGGATATAGAAGGAGGTACCCTTCCAAAGCCTCAGTGTCTCAATCAACTTCCAAATTAGATTGGTTCCTGGGCACGAGTTTCAGGTGCATCAATGTGAAGATGCAGCACATTAACTCAATGCATTAAAGGGCTGCTTTCTGCCTCTTTAGACTTTAACAACTGACAAGCTGAATTAAGCCTTGTAAAGAATCTACTCCAGAATTCCCAACTGTTCCATGGAATGTCACTCTGCTCACTGAACCTTTGTCTGAAGTGATAAAATCAGACCTGATCAATCCTGAGAGGCACTGCCAATCTTGAAATTCTGAAAAATGTTAATTTGGACCAATTTATTGGGCTTACAGGTTGAACATTTGAAATCGGAATGCTCCAAAGCAACATTCAACAGGATTTTTATTTTAGAATTTTTTCTTTTTTTTTACTTCAGAATTTTGAATTAAAGATTTGGCAACTATCCCCAAATCAGAAAATTTCTGAAAATTTAAATACTTCTTATCTCAGACATTCCAGATAATGATATACAAACTGTACTTGCAGGGAAGATCAAACAGCTAGTCAGGGGCCAAACCAGATCTAGGTTAGGTCTCCTGACTGCCAATTTGCTGTTTTTTTCAATATCTCAAATCTTTTTGTACATGTTTATGTATGTCCAGGTACCTGTACATGTGTGTGTGCAGAGACCAAAGGACAATCTAATATGTTGCTCCTCGGGCACTATCCACCTTTTCTTTTTTGTTTTTCAAGACAGGTTCTCCGCCTTGGAACTCAATAAATAGGCTAAGCTTTCCCAATACTAGGAACCAATATCCCAAATCTTCTTAAGATTAACTTTTGAGGCTCATTTAAAGTTAAGAGCGAAGTCAGGCTTGGTGGCACGTGCCTTTAATCTCAGCACTCAGGAGGCAGATCTCTATGAGATCAAGGCCAGCCTGGTCTGGTCTTCATAGCAAGTTCCAGGCCAGATGGGGCTACTGGAAGAATCTCTCTCAGAAATACACCCCCTCCCCCCACAAAAACCCAAAAACAAAAACAAAAGCAATAACCAAATAAAAGTTTTAACATTTAACTTTTGTGCAGTACCTTTCATTTTACTAAGTATCAATCTGGCAACATCTTCTGGATTAACAAATTTTGTTTCTTCTCCAGTATCTATTTCATATCGTAATTTACCATTTTTCTCAATAACCTAAAAAATATATAATTGTATTAACTACAGAACTATTTAAATAAAAACAAGACCTTTGGCAATTACTTATATTGTGTAACAGGAAGGTACAAAAACCATACTCACTAAACATTTACTTTCCGAGATGTATTTCTGAGCCTGTGGATCATCAGAGCTGTCCATAGAAAGAGAAAAAGATAGCTCAGCATTAAAATTAGTATTATACATAGGTACAACTTAAAGTACATTTCAATACCACCAAATATTAAAATATAGCAAATTATTGAACTATCAATAATATAGAGGCTAGAATTAAATGGAATATTTATAAGTTATGCTAATTATACCTTGCACTGAAAGTAAAATTTTTCTCACCTTGCCATGCATTTTTGAATGACTTTTCAAACTAGGAATGATTTTATATCCTACACTTTCATACTTATGATCTTGAAGATCCCACCACTGAGATAAGATTGTAAACTCAGTGTAAAGACCTAATCTCACCTTTTTTTCTTGGTTTCTAACAAATAGCCCAAACCAAAATATTACACAAAAGCAGAAATGTACATGGGAAACTGTACTCCAGCATACATATACAAACAAATTATTGATTAATGCCCTATGTAAAGTGAACTAACTGTATTTATGAAATGAAAAATGGTTATGTTGCTCAAGGTGTTAATACTAACTTAAGGAGTTGACGGTATTTTCATATTTACTACCTACTCAATCCTTGTAATACCAAGTGGGATAGCACTGGTCTGTTATTTTAGAGATGAGCATGTTTAGGAAGTGGTAATTACTTATAAGCTAATAAAGGTCAAAGACTGGACTCGACCCCAGGTTACACTTAGTATCTGCCTTCATAGTCTTGTAAGAAACTGTGGCTACTTGATACCGTAACCACTCTTAAAATGTTTAGTAAGAACTGAAATGTAATAGTTGTTAATTGTGAATCATGGGACATTTAAGGACCTTAACCTGTGTAAATCTGAGAGACAAAAGGGGTTCAAATAAGCTAATTTGGTTTAGAACTGTGTCATTACTTACAGGTTCATGTTCCTTCTTTATCACCTAAAATTTGAGAACTAGAAGAGGACAAAGCTAACTAGCAACCCAACTGGCCACAATCAAATCTGCAGTATGAAGTCTTAGTATTTTTTTTTTTTTTTTTGGTCTTTTCAAGACAGGATCTCCCTGTAGTCCCAGCTGTCCTGGAACTCACTCTGTAGACCAAGCTGGCCTTGAACTCACAAAGATCTGCCTGCCTCTGCCTCCTGAGTGCTAGTATTAAAGGTGTGCATCACCATGCCTGGCAGTATTCTTTTTATGGAACTGCCTGCTCCTCCTTTCTTCTTTCTTTCTTTCTTTCTTTCTTTCCTTCCTTCCTTCCTTCCTTCCTTCCTTCCTTCCTTCCTTCTTTCTTTCTTTCATCTTTCTTTCTTTCCTTCTTTCCTTCCTTCCTTTCTTTTCTTTCTCTTTCTTTCCTTCTCTCTTTCCTTCCTTCCTTCCTTCCTTCCTTCCTTCCTTCCTTCCTTCCTTCCTTCCTTCCTTCCTTCCTTTTTCTTTTTTGGTCTTTTCGAGACAGGGTCTCCCTGTGGCCCAAGCCTTGTAGGCTACACCAAATATTTTAAGAGTAGAAAAAAATAATAAAAAGATGAAGTGTATCCAGAGATTTTGCACCCATGTTATAATTTCATCAGAAGACTCAAAGCAGACCAGGATAATTTATTCTATAATATGCAGGTTATCAACCACCTCGATTAGGTAGTTTTCAAGGAAGGATATTTTATGGAATTTACACAACTCTTAGCCAATCATTTCTGAACTGTCATGCAGAGGGCCTCTTTTGTTTGAGGACAGAATATGCAGAAAGCAGAGAAGTGAGGTTGACAAAGAATCTTAGTTAAAACAGAAAGTAGTGGACGGACCCACAACTACACACAAGTTAAAACTTTATTTGTTCACACAAGGATTAAATTATATAACAGAAAAACAGGTTGTCGGAGGCTGGTATACACATCATGGCCTTTAAGTGATGTTAACCTACAATTACATTGCAACCTTTTTTCAACAATGCTGTGTTCACCTTTTCCTCAAATAACTCTTACAGGCCATCAGCCCTCTGAGCTGAACAGGAGCACTTAAGTGTCATGGGGTCTCCTTCAACTCCTGTAACATTACAGTGCCTACACGTCTAAAGGTGTACACTCATCTGTTCATTAGATCCTCACAACACCCCTGTGAGGTAGGTAAGTAGGACAACTGTTAGTTTCCATGTTAGATAAGGAACCTGAGTTATGGGATGGTGAAAGGCTCTTGGAGAGCAGGCAGCAATGGGTGGGCCTGGGGCTTAGGCGGCATTTCCCAAACTGCTCTCTTGCTTGTAGTCGCCACCACTGTGACTTCCCCTCTCAGTATTTTCCAGGCTTTCTTATTAACTGCTCCATGACCTTTCCTTGAGTTTTATTGTCCTGTTAATGGTTTTGCCCACTGTACTTTTCACAGGACTACCTCCAAACTTCAGCTCTGTTTCTGTTTCTTAACATTTCTCTTATCTCAAACAAATACCCATCTATATATTTTGCTTCCATTAGAATTCTCTGGCACAGGTCTAATTCTCCTTAAAGTACTTCCCTGTTTTTTTCCAGAAAACTTACTATTTATATTAGTTTCATTTGGTCACAAGAGACATGTATCTATTTTTTCATACAAGAGATCAAATATATCTCTATGTCCTCTTCAGTGCCTTTTCTTGAAAGAAAGGGATCTATGGATGTCCAGTGTGATGCTCAGAATTTTGCTGGTATATTAACAAACATTAATACTGTAGCCTTTCTTAAATACAATTAGTAGTATTTCAAACACACATTAACAGCTGCTGACTGAAAATACTACAGTCATTAGCTTAGATTAATAAGACCCTTTTTGAGACAGGGTCTCCCCAGCAGGTAGCCCCAGCTGGCCTGGAACTCACTATATAGACCAGGCTGGCTTTGAACTCAAGAGATTCACCTGCCTCTGCCTCTTGAGTGCTGGGATTAAAGGCATGCGGCTACCACACTAGGCTATTTTGCCCTTTTAAAATTACCTAGTACAAATTCCTCAATCTAGTGATAAAAGAAATTGAGGCACAAAAAAGGGTGTTACCCAATAAAAACAACTGCCACCGGATTAAAGTCCAGCTGAACCAAGATTCCAGTGTATTCTACCAGTCACTGCTTCATGCAGTCTCATTCCTATAGCAGCTTGTCCCTTGTTCTTTATTCCTCGCTCCAGGAGGTCCCACCACTGGTTCATCCATTTCTTTATTGAGATTTTTTTTCATTTTCATTTCCAGCTTCTAGGCAAGCACCTGACTGCAACACATAAAACAAAATCTCTCCCAACATACCTGGCTCAATTTTTCCCTAGCTTCTTAACTGCAAGAAAGCATTTTAAATCCCCAGAACTCCTATGACAAATGTTGGAGTGAGGGGAGTGTATCTGTTGCGGTTTGTGCTTAAAGGGAGTCATCTTTGGGGAATGGTCTTTATCCATATTACCTTTAGAATTCTCAAAGTAAAAAAGCAAAACAAAGCTGCTCTCTTCTACTATATGCCATTAACTAGATGAATTTGTTTACAACATTTGGAAACGTGACTAGAAAATTCCCTAAAAGGAAAAGTTTCTAGACTTCCCCTCTTATAACAGGTAAGGCCATAAAACCAAAACCAGCTGGTAGAGAATGAAATCAGCTAAGAGACTGGGAATTGATATAATCAAAGTTGTTTCCATAATGTTCAGATGTCAACCAAATGTAAACATGTAACTTATGCATATATGAAATGCAAAGAATTTACTTAAACTATTTTATGAAACAGCCAGCATTCACCACATAAGCGACTGAAACGTTAGCATATTAGTGTAAGGTTTCCCATCAGTTCTTAATTACATCCTTATCTTGACAGGAGCTAGAATGAAGCAGTAAAAGCTGGTTTATAAGTACTAGCAAGTGGATAGTCAGAGAAAGAGGTACAAATACACATTGTGGCTACAGAGTGAGCCAGAGAAATTTTTAAAAAGTTAATATCTGAAACTCCAAAAAGCAGTCAAATTAAATATTCAAGCAATGAGGTCATGGCACACTACATTTCTGTATCTTGTAAACTAATGTGCTTACTCTAGCTTTGTCTCAGTTAAGGTTGTACACATTAAGAACTTACAAGTGTATGATGCTTTCACATCTACGAGCCATTTGATCCTCACAACAACCCTGTGAGGTAGGCAGGACAGGAGATATCTATCCCCCAACCCCCTACAGATGGGGTAAAAGAAATTGCCCCACGTCAGTGAGGAAGCCAGGACAAACTAGCTCTTGGATTTGGTTCCTGTGATTCTGTTAAGCCACCCTTCCATTTCTCAGAGGTCTTTCCATTTGTGGAGAACTTTGGGAAGAGGAACTCACAAGGATATTGCTACTGTTCTGTATATTAATGGTTTATCGACTCTCTTTTCTGAAGACATAGATAAGGAACCAGAGTTCTAGAAGGCAGGTATTGGAAGTGGAATTGTACCACTTTGAGAAATATATCCTTTCGTAATCAGTTCCTAACTTTTGGTACTGGAAATCAACCTCTGAAGCAACTTTTCCAGCCCTAGCTGAAAAGCACCAGTTGCCTCTTCCACTGCTGTTGCCAAGCGTTTGACAGCGATGACAGCATCCCTGCGCAGCTCATTGGCAGTGTCTTGCCGAGCACTGGCCTCCTCACCAATAGCAATCAGCCTGTCCAGCTTCTCTTCCTCTCGCTTGGAGAGCTCTTGTGCCAACCTCCTGTTTTCTGCCAACTCAGCTGCAATTGTCCTGGCCACTGAGCGCATTCTTCGCCTTGCCCACTGTGGAGGGGGCTCACTGGCCAGAGGTCTATCCCCGCCTGAGATAAAAGCAACACTAGAAGTGGAGCCTGGAGGGCACGGTGTTGAGGCTGCCCCAAGAGGGGCTCGGCTGCTGCTGGTGCAGGGACTGGACTCCCTTGACACACCCAGTCTGGTGACAGGGCTGCTCTGACAGGGAGCAACTGCACCTCTGAAAAGGCTGTGGGAGCTGCTGTAGCTGGGGGTCTCTTGAGAGCGCCCTGAAAAACAAAGCAACAATGTTGCAAAGAGGACATTCCTGCCAAGGGAATGCTTGCAGCAGACAGCAGAGCTGAGACAGTCATAAAACTAGGGTAGTTCTTGGGAAGGCCTCTTTCCACAAAAAACTGAATTAAAAAAAAAAAAAAAAAAGAAAGAAAAAAAGGGTCTCAATATGCAATCCTGGCTAGCCTCTAACTCACAGCAATCTGCCAGCCTTTGCCTCTTCCCCAGTACTGGGATTAAAGGCCTGATCTAAGAATGAATCTTTTAAATGTGGACATTTTTGGCTGTTGAATCATCCCTAAAACTTTCCCTGTATGTTCCTGAGCCCCCTTCCACGTAGATATCTAACCTATTCTTTCCCCACATAGTCTCAACTACCAATTACAAATAATGCCCAAGGCTGGATATTATCACTCAGTGGTAAGAGTACTTGCCATGCATGTACAAATAATGTAAACTAGCTTATTTCTAAAGAGCATGTTCTCGGGGCTGGAGAGATGGCCTAGCAGTTAAGAGCATTGACTGCTCTTGCAGAGGACCCGGGTTCAATCCCCAGCACCCACATGGTGGCGAAGAACCGTCTGTAACTCCAATTCCAGGAGAACTCCAGTTCCAGGGGAATCCGAGACCCTCTTCTGACCTCCGCGGCATTGCACGACACGGGGTGCACAAACCTACATGCAGACAGTACATTCATGCACATACAGAAATAAAATTAAAAAAGAGCATGCTCTCTAGGTCTGAAGGTCTAATTTATATACCTAGAATCACTGCAAAAAGATGTGGAGCCCTTAAGAAAAGGGAGCATGGGGGAGAGGAGTATAATCAGACAAAAACTAAGATTATGCCCAAGAGGGCTCTATCTAAACTTTTACCACTATTTAGAACCAAGTGACTCTGAGAACCCAGCCCTTCTAATGCTTGGGAGTTACCTGTGCCTGAGGATTCATCCCAGGAGTCCTCAAGGTCACTGGCTTCCAGCATCCGGTCACTGATTCTCAGTTGACAATCCTCATCCGATTCCTTAGCTGTTTGTAAGCCAGGCTGATGACCAGTTGCCCGAGTCCTTTTTATTTTACACATGCTGGTTCCCTCTTCCCCAGAAGTGTCAGAGGTCATGAAGTTCTGGTCACAGTGGTTGGCCCAAACAGCAGCCTCCATTAAGTGGTCAGGGTCAGAGACTATCTGATTTCGAAGAAGCTGATCCAATGTATCATAAAAAGGACAGTGTGGTGGATCACCTATACTTGTGGCATGGGCAACATAGGCCTTTAAGTACAGTGCCTTCAGAACTTTAAACTTGGAGCGGCACTGGCGTTCAGTGCGCTGGAAGCCTTCCTGCTGCATCCTCTTAGACACAGCCCGATAGACTTCTGCATTATGATGCACAGTCTGGAGGCGCTGAATATACTCTGCCTCACCTAGTATGGAGAGAAGAGTTCGTGTCTCTTGTCTGGACCACCGGATGCCCGCACTGCTATTGGTGGCCATAATGGGCTGGGAAGGACCACTACTGAAGCAAGCTCCTGGGCATCAGGGCGCACATTTGAAGGTGGAAAAACTATCCAGGAGCCAGCCGGTTCTTCCTGCTCAAGGCTAATTGCTGAGAAGCCGGGTCCAAGGACCACACTTCTGGCTGGAAGGCCACAGGGGAGTGAAGAGTTACAGGAAGGGTAGAAGGATCATTCTGGCAGCAAGGTACGTAAAGCTACCTGTGTATAGATTGCATATAGGCACATGGCTAGGGCATGTACTGGACTAGGGGATTAATGACTTGGTAACAAAAAGACTGGCTATTCTATGAAAGGCTGAATGTATCCAAGGCTGAGACCTGGTCTAACCAGGTCTTGGTAAAAATGACCTTCGGTAAGTAGTCAAGCTAAGGAGGAAAATTACCTGGACATGAAGTAACTAACTCTAGAGAAGTATTAGCACTAGTAGTCTACGGTGTAGTGGTTATGTCTGAAGACTGTCC
Source organism: Rhizomys pruinosus (assembly GCA_009823505.1). NCBI lineage: Eukaryota > Metazoa > Chordata > Mammalia > Rodentia > Spalacidae > Rhizomys > Rhizomys pruinosus. The sequence continues at coordinate 1,111,113 of VZQC01015255.1, read as the reverse complement.
TTTACCAACTTTATTTCAAATATCATCTATGTCTATGTTGTTACCCAGATGGGTAACTTACTATTGTACTCCTTTGCTAAATTGAGTGAGTGTAAGTTGTTCAGCTAATCCAAACTTAGTCCACAATATGGCAGATAACAGTCATTAACATTTCTTAACCATCTGCCCTCAAATGTCAGCATAAAGGAAAAAAAAAACCATCACTGTATACCAGGTGATAGATACATGGGAAAGATACATGGAAATGTTCTACATTTTGATTGTACCAATGTCAGTATCCTGGTTATGATAATGAACTAAAGTGCTAAATCTAATAATACACTAAATGCTTCTTTTTATTTTTAAACAGTATATGAAACTGGATTGTTGAAAACCAAAAAGGTTACTTAAAAAAAAAAGTTATTGGCTCATCAGTGATTCTGGCTTCAAGATCCCTTACATCTCCCTCTTTTTCCCCATTTATGATTAAAAATATTTTCTATCAATTTATTTTCAATATGCTTAGTACTAATGTATCCCCAGCTGGAACTTACTATGTAGACCAGGCTGGCTTCAGAGATCCACCTGCCTCCAAAGTGCTGGAATTAAAGACATGCACCCCAGTTACTTAGTAGATGTTAATATGCCCTGTACTAACCTACTGAGGTTAAAGGATCTATAACATCATCACAAAAATCTAAAATTTCCCCCAAATACTGTGATATCAAGTTCAATGTAACTAAACACAGGCAAAAGTTGGTAAAATAGACTATGTAAATGAAATAAATATTAAATTTAGTCAACAGTCTCCAAATTCTAAAATTAACATAAGGAAATGTCTATTACTTACATTCTCATTAAATGAAGCAGAAAAGACAAAATGGAGCTAAGGATTAGGAGACCTGAACAGCAGTTTCACTGACTTACCTGCTTAATTTAGAAATGCCACAAATTATTATATTCACTTTGATTCACATTTATAAATAGCAAAAGATGGCATCTGTCCTACCCCCTTTAAAAATATTTATTATTTTTGCTGGGTGTGGTGGCGCACGCCTTTAATCCTAGCACTTGGGAGGCAGAGGCAGGCGGATCTTTTTGAGTTCGAGGCCAGCCTGGTCTACAGAGTGAGTTCCAGGACAGCTGGGACTACAGGGAGACCCTGTCTCGAAAAGACGACCAAAAAAAAAAAAAATTTATTATTTTTATTTTATGTGAATATATTGCCTGCATGTATATAAGTGCACCTGTGTCATGCAATGCATTTGTGTCAGAAGGCACTGGATCCCCTGGAACTGGAGTTACGGACAGTTGTTAGCTACCATGTGGGTGCTGGGAATCAAACCTGGGTCCTCTGCAAGAGCAGCTCGTAGTGTTCTTAACCATTGAGCCATATCTCCAGCCCTTGTCCTACTGCTTTTTAGAGGGATGTTGAGAAGCTTCAATAAAATAACAGACGTTTTGCACTTTGAAAATTTAAAAATATTGTGGAGCTGGGGGTGGCAGTGTATATACCTTTAGTCACAGCACTTGGGAAGCAGAGGCAGGTGAATTTTTGTGAGCTCGAGGCCAGCCTGGTCTACATAGTGAGCTTCAGGCCAACTGGAGCTACAGGGAGACCCTGTCTCAAAACCAAACCAAACCAAAACCCCCACTGTGTCAAACATTACTACTTTATTGAAAATGACAACCCCTTAATTATTATGGTAATCTATAATTTGAGAAGTCTAGGGAAGTAAGCTTCTGTAATCTTCTAATTAAAGTTACTACACAACACATGATTAACCTGATTCTTAAGATATTTTATTAAGCTGTTTCTCTAATAATTAAATTTGTATGTCAACTGGTAGAAGGTTACCAGAAAGTGTCACAAAGGGTGTAAAGAGGAAAATCAAGAGCAGCTACATAAATTATGACTAGTTCTAATAGACTTTGCAAGATTCAATCACCAAGCAAAGGAGTCTTTAAATTCCAACAAAACTACTCAAGTTCATTTAGTTTAAAAATATTTTTAAGAAATGTGAAAAGTCCAATGTACCATTCCCCAAAGACACCAATTATCAAAGTAAATGAATGTTGGCATTTACCAATACCATCAAATCTGTTGTCAAGAATCAAAGATCTGAGCAAACCCTATCACTGAGAAAATCTAATACTAATAATCAAAAGTTAAGTCCCTACTGGGGTACTCTCTAAAATGACTGTCATCAAACTCACAGGAGCATCTCTATTTTCATTTTACATTATGCTTAGAACTTATGAACACATTTTTTGGTTACTATATTTTAAAGTATTTTATTCCATACCTTCTGCCAAGGATCTGCTTTACTTTTATTACTGTATTTGAAATATTTCTTATTCTACTTTGTTTTGCTGCCAGTCCAACCACCTGGAAAAGAGCAACAGATTACAATGCATGTAAGTTTTCATTATTTTCAAGCACAAAATTGAGTGTAATAGAGTACCTGTTCATTTTCTGTGTAAGCAACAATGGCTGGAGTAACTCTATCACCTGCGTCATTTGCAACCACATCAGCACGGCCATCCTAAAGAAAGACATGCAAGTATTAGTTCTTTTAAAATGGTACAGTCTCAGTCGGGTATGGTGGTGCATGCCTTTAATCCTAGCACTTGGGAGGCAGAGGCAGAGGCAGGCGGATCTTTGTGAGTTCAAGGCCAGCCTGGTCTACAGAGCAAATTCAGGACAGCTGGGGCTACAAGGAGACCCTGTCTCAAAAAGACCCCCCCCCAAAAAAAGGTAAGTCTCTGGGGCTGGAGAGATGGCTCAGTGGTTAAGAGCACCGACTGTTCTTGCAGAGGAACCGGGTTCGATCCCCAGCACCCACATGGCGGCTGAGAACTGTCTTTAACTCCAGTTCCAGGGGAATCCGATGCCCTCCTCTGACCTCCAAGGCACTGCATGACACAGGTGCACCAACCTACATGCAGACAGTACACTCATACACATAAAAATAATTAAAAATTTAAAAAAACGAATAAAATGGTACAGTCTCTCTAAAAAAATAATAAATAAAATGGTACAGTCTCATTAGAAAGATCTTCAAGTTACTGGTATTGTCAGTCTCAGTTGGACATCTACGTGGAAAGAAAAACTGGCACATAAATTTTCTAACATTTCAGATTCAATCGCCTCTATTAGTTTCCTAGATTTAAATAAAAAGCTTGTAGTCCATGAAGGACTCCATCACTTTTTTTTTTTGTCAGTTAGCCCTGCATGGTAAATTCAATAGAAACTAACCATTCTAAACACGATAGCAAGCATGGGTACATCACTTTCTTCTTTTCTTCCTTTTCCCACAAATATGCCTTATTTCCCTTTCCTACAAATTAAGTTCCTAGGGACTTTCTTTACAAATCACCTAATACTTAAACGCTAGTAGCTGGTAAATTCATTGTCACAGTTGCCCCCTGCCTCCCTGAGGAAAGACCATAGCTCCCTGACCAATCAGAACCATCAGAACCAGGCACTGTTGACTTGGCTATTGTTCCACATCGCTTTTGGAGACCCCCCCCCCCCAAATCCCAGAGAAGGCCCACCTCCGGGAATCCCGAGGCCGTGACGTAACTGTGACCCTTTCGGGGTACCTGCAGCCCACTGTCACTAAACAGGCATTCAGGGATCCAGGCCTTCTCAGGTACGCTTTCGGCTATCCTCATAACAACGGCTTCTGCAGCCGGGGACACGCTCGGGAGTCTTCTGAACCCCCGAAGGCATCTTGGGGTCACGTTCCCTAAGCCCATTCGGGAATCCTCGCAGCCTCCTCTGTGCATCTCGGGCCTTTACGTTCCTGGAACTCCTTGGGGTAGCCAGCCGACCAATGTCCACATCGCGCGGAACCTGAGTCCCCCAAACCCCTTCTGGACATGCAGCTTCCGAGAGATCCAGGGAATCCCAAGAGCTGGAGTCGCCACGGAAGACCAGGCCGGGATTCCGAGGCAGTGCTACTCGGGGAACGCCACGCTTCCCGGCGGGTGACCCGCCACCCCGGCACCCCAGCAGCCCGGCACCAGGGTGGACGCCAGGAAACCCAGAGCCAGCTCCCCCAGCCTCACCTTGTAGACCGCCACACAGGCCGACGTGCAGCCGAGGTGCACCCCGATAGCCGACATGAGGCGGTGGGGACCACGGCGGCAGCAACCTTGTACCCTCCAGACAGCTGCCTCGGAACAAGCCCGTCAGGCACCGCGGACACTTCACGTTCCCGCCCGCCCACTGCGTCCGGTCCGCCGCGCCCGCCTCCCGAGTTGAGACCAATTAGAGTGAAGCTCCCGCCTTCTTCACGAGAGGCCAGCCAATAGCTTTAAGGCATCTATCCACGCTCCACTGGAGCCTCGCGGCGCATGCCGTAGTGCGCACGCGCCATCTGGGAAGAACAGGAAGTGGCTCCTTGGCTCCTCCCTCTTCCGAGCCATGTTCTCGAGAGCCAATGGAAATTCTCAGCGGAGTTGTGTCACCTGTTTCTGGTCTCTTGCTCGGTACTTGTGGTGCGGGAGGTACCGAGTCGCTGGCTCAGTATGCGGTGCGCTTGCCTAGCTACCTTGGTGGCCTTTTGCGCCCGCCTTTGGGTTTGGAACGCGGTTCCGGCTCAGTGTCTGGAAGCGGAAGCGCAGCCGGGGGCTGACTGTGAAGGTGAGCGATGTGTGACCTGCTTGCATGGCGGGGACACGGCGCTCAGCCCAGTTGTTGACCGCTTTGGCTTATCCCGGCCCTGGCTGCAAATAACAGTACTCTCCGTGACCTCACACTGCCTAAGCAAAAGCTTGCGTCTGGCCCAATGTTACTTTGAAGCCACGTTCTGGTTTCGCTGTGACTATTAAATTGACCGAGGAAAAAGTTGGGACTTGGTTTAGATTTTCTGCAGATTTGGATCTGCCAACTTGATTGGAGCCTTGCCTCTCGCGCTGAAGAGGTGTTTGAAGTTTAAGCTCATTTGTGACTCTGCAAAGGAAAATAAAACATGGCATTATGTGACGGTTTCCTAAATGCAAGACCTAGCTAACATTTGTTAGGATTTTAAAGGTAAAAGTTGCTTTCCAAAGGGGCACATTAATTTCTTGAGAAGGTAAAGATAAAACAGAATCATTCCTTTTTTGTTCTGTGTTCTTGGCAATGAAAACACTTGGATTCCTGTCCCCCTAAGCCATCTGGCTTTGAGGTTGTATCTACCTAGTTTTCATAAAAAATCAGCATAGTGGGGCTTGAGAGATGGCCTAGCGGTTAAGAGGGCTGACTGCTCTTGCAAAGGACCCGGATTCGATCCCCAGCACCCACATGGCGGCTAAGAACCGTCTTTAACTCCAGTTCCAGGGGAATCCGACACCCTCTTCTGACCTCCGCGGCAATACACGACACGGGTGCACAAACCTACATGCAGACAGTACATTCATACACATATAAAATAAATAAAATTTAAAAAATATTAAAAAAAAATCAGCATACTTTTTAGAGGCCTGTTAACCTAAGAGTTCTTCCTTTTGGACTACTGTAGCATTTAAGTTCCATCTTCCGTTAAAATAATTAGTTTAAATGTGCATCTCAGGATGTTGAGAGTCGAAGTATTTAACAGGAAATGTAGACTCAGGATACACGTTGAAGGAATGGTTGAGTGTAGTTTGCGTTGTGTCTAAATAAAGTCTTAATCACTGGAGTTCAGCTTTATCAACAATAATTAAACTCTAGAAATTTTAAGGAGCTGCATGTTATTTAAAAAACTCATTATATTGCCGGGTGTGGTGGCACACGCCTTTAATCCTAGCACTTGGGAGGCAGAGGCAGGCGGATCTTTGTGAGTTCAAGGCCAGCCTGGTCTACAGAGTGAGTTCCAGGACAGCTGGGGCTACAAGGAGACCCTGTCTCAAAAAGACCAAAAAAAAAAAAAAAAAAAAAACCCTCATTATAGACAAAAATACTTGTTTTACTGTTACTTTTTTTGAGCTCATTTTTGGACAGATGAGATGGCTCAGCAGGTAAAGGTGCTTGCTGCCAAGCTTGATGAACTCAGATTGATCCCCAGGTAATGGAAGGAGAAAATTAACTCCTGCATGTTATCTTCTGACTGGGACACATACACTGTGACATGTGTGTTCCTGACAGACATATGTACAGAAAAAATAAAAATTTTAAAGGTCTCATTTCCTACATATTTAAGCTTCATTTGGGAGGAATACACTGTTGGTTTGATATACCATCAGTAATTGATTTTCTGTAGCTTTGGCCTGAAAACATTTCAAATGAGACAGAGCATCTGGATTAATTAAATAAGAAACTTATCAGCTTTTCTAAATTTATTAGAGCCTGTTGTGATTACTGACTTGCTTGTGTGGCTAACCTGTGAATATATTTCCTTTGTTAGGTAAAGAGGCTAGGTTATTATTACAGAGGCAGGAATTGCTCTTGAACAAGAACTAGATTCTATATCTGGCTCTGTTGCTGCTTGTGAACTTTTCTTTTTTCAGAACATTGGAGTTTGTGGCAGGCATGGCCGATGCTCACTTTTTTGTTTTTGGTTTTTTTGGTGTTTTCAATACAGGGTCTCTCTATAGCCCCAGCTGTCCTGGAACTCACTCTGTAGACCTCACCAAGATCCGCCTGCCTCTGCCTCCCAAGTGCTAGGATTAAAGGTGAGCGCCACCATGCCCGGTGAGAAAAACTTTGTTTTGTGTTTTTTATTTATTTTATTTATTTATTTATTTATTTATTTATTTATTTATTTATTTATTTATGTGTATGAATGTACTGTCTGCATGTAGGTCTGTGCACCCGTGTCGTGCAATGCCTCGGAGGTCAGAAGAGGGTCTCGGATTCCCCTGGAACTGTAGTTCTCCTGGAATTGGAGTTACAGATGGTTCTCAGCCGCCATGTGGGTGTTGGGGATCGAACCCAGGTCCTCTGCAAGAGCAGTCGGTGCTCTTAACCGCTAGGCCATCTCTCCATCCCTGCCAGTGCACACTTTTAATCCCAGTACTCAGAAGGCAGAGGCAGTTGGATCACTGTAAATTCAAGGCCAGCCAGGGCTACACAGTGAGACTTAAAGCAAACAAACAACAACAAATTATTTTATGTATTGAGGGGGGTGTGAATGCCATGGTGGGCATGTGGAGGTCAGAGGAAAACTTGTAGGAGTTGGTTCTCTCCTCTACCATGAGGGCCTGGGAATCAAACTCAAGTCGTTGGTTTTGGCTGCAGGCACATTTGCCCACTGAACTATCTCAGTCTTTCCTGTTATTCACTTAACTTCCCATCAGTGTATAAATTAAAATACTATTATACTGTATATAACACAACAATGGTAAAACATAAGGTCATGGGTCACATTGGACCTGTTGATGTGTTTTTCTGGAGAGTTTTTCAGATTGCCCTTATCATTCATTTTGCTTATCTGGTCCCTGTATGTAGTTAAGTTTGTGAGCCCTGCATTTAGGTAATGTGAGGTTTGCTAGGAAAACAAATATTTCCAGATCTCTTTAAAAGGATTGTATAATGGGGGCTGGAGAGATGGCTCAGCAGTTAAGAGCACCGACTGCTCTTGCAGAGGACCTGGGAATCGAACTTTTTTGTTGTTGTTGTTTTTTTGCGGTTCTTAGCCTCAGCCTTTAACGGCTGCTCTATCCCCACAGCCCGAGGACCTGGGTTTGATTCCCAGCACCCACATGGTGGCTAAGTCAGGTATAGTGGCACATGTCTTTAATGCTAGCACTGGGGAGGCAGAGGCAGGCAGATCTCTGAGTTTCAGGCCAGCTTGGCCTACAGAGTGAGTTCCAGACCAGCTGGGGCTATAGGGAGACCCTGTCTCAAAAAAAATTGTATAATGTATCTTAAAACTATTTTGAAGTAATTCAAGGATGGGACTATTTTTGGTGGTGAGGTGGGGAGCTGAGAACCAAACCCAAGGCCTTGTGCTTGCTAGGCAAGTATCCCACCACCCAGCTAAATCCCCAATTCTTGTAAATGTTTTTAATAAAGAAAACCTACAGCATGAGTAAATGTGATCATTTGATGTTGCTACAACAATGGATGCGTGCTAAGAACTTGAGGTTACTGACTTTTAGGTGATCCATGCTGCAGTTATTCTCTGCATGTAAGTTCAAGGAATGAACTTGAACTTCTCTGTGGCATGTGAGGCCATTGTCAGAATTCTTTCTTTCCAGAAACTTCCCCTGGCAGCCCTGACACTGCTATTTCTCCTGTCTTTGCCTTTCTGTTCCTGTGTACATGTTGTTCAAATGTCTTCATGAGCTTCTGATACTCTGGACATGGCTTAAATGTTGGGATTTTCCAGTGTTCTGTCCTCTGTTCATATTTATTCTCAGTCTACATACTGTTCAGTGCAATCAAAATCAATCTACTTAACACTAAGTCTTAACTACCTCCAAGCCATCTTCTTTCCACAGTTCCACAGGTGATTACTGAACTGGCAGTCTTCTGAAAACTCGACACAGTTCAGTATCAAAGTCATCATCCCCCTTTTCACTCTCCAGTATTCCCATGCTATAGGGCCAGCATAATGGACAAGCCTATTTTAGACTTCTCTGTCTCCCTTATTCCTGTCAGTCAACCAATCACTGTATCTATTGACTCTACTTTTTGGTGGATTCTGGGCCTTTCTTCTTCCCCAGGCCTAATGCCTTGCTAAAGACCCTCCCTGATTTTGCCTTCTACTGTTGAGGTGTCCTTCCTTCCTGCACCCATCTCGTACCTGGGGAGGACTGTTATATTCCTCCCTGGCTTAATGTCTTTCAGTGGCTTCCCAGTTTCTTCACCTCCTTTCCCCCCAACAGTACACAGCATGCTTCTCAAACTTGTTTTGATCTATAGTCTTTGTATGGTCTTTGATCTATAGTCTTGTGTAGTCTTTGATCTATAGTCTTTGTATAGTCTTTGAAAGTCAGGTGATGTTTCTCACCACCTCGTTTTCAGGAGCTACTAAGGCACATGGTAGACATTCAGTAAGGGGATGTATACTATACCTGCTGTGACACAATTTCATGCATGTTTCAGTGAACCAAATATATATCTTCAAAACCTCAAGCTAGAATTCCTGACTCTTAGTTTGGCTAAATGATACCTTGTCAGAATGACCAATGAGGTTTAGAAATCATATGAGGATATATTGGGTGAGAGCTACAAGGCTTTGCAGGAAGACAAGAATGAGAGGTTGCTTGGAGACTGATCACTTTCTGCTGACTTGTAGCACTGATCATCACAGAAGGTCTTCTCTTTTTTTGGTCTTTTTGAGACAGTCTCCCTATAGCTCCAACTGTCCTGGAGCTCACTATATAGACCAGGCTGGCCTCAATCTCGCTGGGATCCACCACACCAGCTAGAAGTTGTCTTCTTTGCAGACTGAATATATTAGATAGTTAAATCAAGCAAGAGGCGTGTCAGGAGGGATCTCATTTTTCATACTGTATCAGTGGCCCTTAACACAGTTGATCAGACATTGAACATTGTCATCAGTGCCATTGGAGAGAATACTGGCCCTTTTTTACATCCTGCCTCACTGGCTGTTCTTTCAGTCTTTTTCTGTGTCTTTCCTAGTTTCCCAGTTTCTTTTTCTTTATCTCATTTATTTTTATTTGATAGCTATGAGTGTTTTGCTTGCATGTACATAAGTGCACCATGTCATGTACTGCCTGAAGAGGCCAGAAGAGGGAGGTGGATCCCCGAGGTGCTGGGAACCAAACCCAGGACCAGCATATGGTCTTAACTGCTGAGCCATCTCTCCAGCCTCCTATTGTCCCAGATTCTAAACATTGGAATTTCATGAAGATGAGCCCCAGGACTGTATCCTCTGTCCATCTCTCCTTACTCTGCAGCTCATCAGTATATTTGAATATTGGTGACTTACACATTTATGTATCATCCTAGACCTTACCCTGATTTCCAGATTTTTTATCATGTGCCGCATAACAGCATTTCAGCCAACAATGGACCAAGTACTCAGTAATGGTTCTGTAGGGTTATAATGGAGCCAAAGTCTTCTTAATCCCAGTGATGCCGCATCATGGATTTTAATCAGATTTTAATCGTGTTGGTATAAACAAACCCTGCACTGCTGGTCATATGAAAGTACGGCACTTAATAAATGTTAATTAGACTGAAGTACAATCTCAGTAGTTTATGTATTTTTAATTTTATTATTTTTCTTTTTGCATATGAATGCTTTGGCTGCTTTCATGTAAGTGCACCCATGCCATGAAGTGCCCGCAGATGTAATAAGAGGGGATCCCGCCAGGCGTGGTGGCACACGCTTTTAATCCTAGCACTCGGGAGGCAGAGGCAGGCGGATCTTTGTGAGCTCTAGGCCAGCCTGGTCTACAGAGTGAGTTCCAGGACAGTTGGGGCTACAGGGAGACCCTGTCTTGAAAAGACCAAAAAAAAAAAAAGGGGGATTCCCTGGAACTGGGGTTACAGACAGTTATTAGGCACTATGTGGGTGCTGGGAATTGAACCCAGGTCCTATGCAAGAATCCTAATGCAAGAACAGCCAGTGTTCTTAACAGCTGAGACATCTCTCTAGCCCCTATGTACTTTGTTGTTGTTGTTGTTGTTGTTTTGAGACAGGGTCTCCTTGTGGCCCCAGCTGGCCTAGAACTCACTATATAGGCCATGCTGGCCTTGAACTCATAGCACTCCTCCTGCCTCTGCTTCCAAAGGGCTGGGATTAAAGGTGTGCGCCACCACGCCCAGCTGAGGATGAAGTAACACAGTCCCAGAAAAACAAAGGATGAATGGTATCCCTCATCTGTGGATGCTAGTGCCAATTACCTAGTTGTAAGTATTTCTTGTGCACGGTTGAGCTTTGGTCCAAGTAGTTGAGAATGGCCCATATTGGAAAGAACAGCAACAACAACAACGATGACGACGACGACAATAACAGCAACAACAACAGAAAAGACTGCATCAAAGAACTGACTGAAACAGTGAATTTCTGCTCAAAATAGTCAACTTCCACATGGAGAATTTTGAGAAAGACTGAGAAAGAGATGAAAAGCATGTTTGGCAGAATCCATGAGCTCTGGTGGGGTTGGGGAATAGGGTGGGGACATGGGTTTAGATTTGATAAGAAAAGAAAAGAAAAAAAAAAGAAATTACCACTATAAAAAAAGGTTTTAAAAGGAAGATTTCTTTTTATGGCTATCTGATATGTGTTTTAAGCTAAATATTATGAAATAACCAAATAATATCTTTAATTACTGAATTTATATAGTGGAAAGGTTACAGTGAATTAGGGTTAATTTATCATGGAAGAAAGAAACATTTTTTCAAAACATTAGCACACCCTAAGTGTACAGTGTATAGATTCTAAAGCAGTGTAAAGTCATGGTCTTGGCCTTCGCTTGGCTCACCCCTCACTAACTTACCCAGCACAACTTCTCCTGCAAGCTCCATTCACAGTAAGGTTCACGTTCAGGCACACCATTTTAGTTTCATCTCTTGTATTTTTACTGTATCTTTCTTATGTTTAGATATGTTGACCTACTTAACATTGAATAGAACATTTCTACAGTACTTATTGTGCTAACAGCATAATCAACCCATGGCTGTGGGCTGCAGGGCCAAGATAGCTATGAATGGAGTTCAACAAAGTCATAATCTACTTGAAACATTTTAAGATCCTTTTTAGTAATTCAGTTGTGTGGTTTTTGAGCATGAACTCTGTAGGTGATAAGGTAGTGTTGAAATGTCAAAAGGTTGGACATACTTTTGAACCTTGCAGCCTACAAGCAATAGGCTATACCCAATGGCCTAGGTTTGTAGCAGGCTGTAGCTTCTAAGTTTCTATAAGTAGTCTGTATGATGGTCCCACAACAAAGTCACCTGGCAACACGTCTCAGATGGCAGCCCCATCAATAAGTGATGCATGACTATATCGAGGTTTTTTTCATTGTTCCTATTTGGAGGCTATTTTACTTAGGATTATCCAGAGAAACAGAACCAGTAAGAAATGTGTGTGATATTTGTGTGTGTGTGTTGGTCCTCAATTTAGAGTGAGGTTACATCTCCATCATAAATTGAAAATATAAGTCAAACTACATTTGATATACTCAGTCTACCAAGCACCACAGCTTTGCAATACAGTATACTGTGTAGAGTAGGGTATGTACCCTTATGATTGTGAGTTTGAAAGGGGAACTGCCACTGACTTTCCAGAATCACATTCTCTCTCTCTTTTTTTTTTTTATGTGTTTATGAGTGTACTGTCTGCATGCAGGTTTGTGCACCCGTGTCGTGCAATGCCACGGAGGTCAGAAGGTGTCAGATTCCCCTGGAACTGTAGTTCTCCTGGAACTGGAGTTTCGGACGGTTCTCAGCTGCCGTGTGGGTGCTGGGGATGGAACCCGGGTCCTCTGCAAGAGCAGTCGGCGCTCTTAACCGCTAGGCCATCTCTCCAGCCCCAGAATCATATTCTCATTCAAAAAAATCACAGACCCAGGGCTGGAGAGATGGCTTAGCGGTTAAGAGCGTCGACTGCTCTTGCAGAGAACCCGGGTTCGATCCCCAGCACCCACATGGCGGCTGAGAACCGTCCGAAACTCCAGTTCTAGGAGAACTCCAGTTCCAGGGGAATCCGACACCCTCTTCTGACCTCCGTGGCTTTGCACGACACGGGTGCACAAACCTACATGCAGACAGTACACTCATATACATACAAAAATAAATAAATAAATAAATAAAATTAAAAAAAATTAAAAAATATTAAAAAAAAAATCACAGACCCATGGGGAAGGGAGACATCATAAACAGTGGCCAGTTGATAACAGGGACAGAAGCAGCATACTTGACAAGATTTCAGGTTTTGGAATTATCAGTCATTCTATTTTTATGTTTAAAGAAACAAAAGCATTGATAATATAAATGCAGAGCAGAGGCTGCTAAAGATGTGTAAAAAGAACCAACTCTACAAATAAAATTGATGAGATCAACAGATTAGATACCAGTGAGAAAAGAAAGTGAATTACAAGATCTAAAAAAAAGATCTGTAAATATAGCTTAGTTGGTAGAGTGCTTACTTAGCATGCATGAAGCTCTGAGCTTGACTTCCTAGCACTACATAAACCTGGTATGGAGATTCACCTATTTTTTATTATTTATTATTTTTATTTTATGTCTGAGTGTATTGCCTGCATATTTGTATGTGCATTCGTGTGGTACAGTGCTTGCAGAGGTCAGAAGACAGGATAGCGTTCCTCTGGGACTGGAGTTACAGATGCTTGTTAGCTGCCACATGGGTGCTGGGACTTGAACTTGGGTCCTCTGCGAGAGCAGATAGTACTCTTAACTGCTGAGCCATCTCTCCAGCCCCAGGCTACTCGCTTGTAATCCTAGCACTTAGGCGGTGGAGGCAGGAGGATGGAAAGTTCAAGTCATCCTCTGTCACATAGGTAGTTTGAGGCCAGCCTGGGATACATGAGACTGTATCAAAAGAAAAAAAAAAAGATGACCAAGAATAAATTGCTGTGGAGTTGGAGGGATGGCTCATCAGTTAAAAGCACTGACTGCTCTTGAAGAGGACCTGGGTTTGTTCCCAGAACCCCCATGGTAGCTAACATCTCTGTAACTCTAGTTCCAGGGGATGGACTGAAGCTCTTTTGGCCTTCTTAGGCATTGCACAACATAGGTGTGTTTGCACACATACAGACAAAACATTCATACACATAAATAAAATGTTTTAAAAATAGATTGCTGAGAGATAGGAAAGAGATTAAAAGCACAGTGAAGATAAAGAAAACTCCAATGTTATGTAAATGGGATTTCCAGAAGGAGAAAGGAAGTGTGTATTCGTGTCTTTACTTCTTGCTGCCAGGGTGGCGCCCACCTTTAATCCCAGCACTAGGGAGGCAGAGGCAGGTCGATCTCTGTGAGTTCAAGGCCAGCTTGGTCTACAGAGCAAGTTCCAGGCCAGCTGGGACTAAAAGGAAGACCCTGTCTCAAAAATACCAAACAAACAAAAAACCCACACACACAAAAAAACCTTTTTTAAAATTTCATTTTTTATGTGTATGAATGTACTGTCTGCATGTAGGTTTGTGCACCCGTGTCATGCAATGCCGCGGAGGTCAGAAGAGGGCGTCAGATTCCCCTGGAACTGGGGTTAAAGACGGTTCTCAGCCGCCATGTGGGTGCTGGGGATGGAACCCAGGTCCTCTGCAAGAGCAGTCGGCACTCTTAACCGCTAAGAGTGCCATCTCTCCAGCCCACAAAAAAACCTTGCTATGACAAAAATACCTGATGAAAGCAACTGAAGGAAAGAAAGATTTGTTTCAGCTCACACTGCGAGGGGACAGTTCCATCATGTAGGGGAAGGCGTGATGGCAGAAGCTTGAAGCAGCCAGACACAGCACATCCACAGGCAGAAGCAGAGAGATGAATTAGGTCTCTCATCTCTCTTTGCTTTTGTTTGGGCCCAGGACCCTGCCCATGGGATGGTAGTGCTGTTCACAGACTTGAGCTCAGCTTGCTTCTAGGAAAACAGCTTTCTCCCACCACAGGGGACCTGAATCCAGAGGCAGACCATTGGGACCTTGTAACCACTTTATCACTTAGCAGGTTAGGTGGCCTCTCTCTGACTCAGTTTCTCTTTCTAAAGAGAGGATTGTAAAGTATAGCACAGCTTTGTTGTGAGATTTGAAAGAATTACATGAAATGCTTGCAACAGAGCCGATGCCTGCCTGACCAATGTTAGCATGGTGAGTGCTCACGCCTGTGCCTCTTGTGTGATTTGCCCCTTCTAGACAATAGGGACCGAATATGATTGTTTAAATTGGGCTTAACTCCAGGTTCTTGATGGTGGAACAGATATACTTGTCCAGACTATGAAGGGGCTTCATTCAGTACTGCAAGAAACAATGATCTTCATTTCCTATTAAAAGTTCTGGGGACTCTGAGAAGTGACAGCGAAGCAGTGTTATTTGTAACTTTGCAAGGGTTGGCATCAGCCTGGACTGGCAGGCGTGCTGAGTCAGTACCCTGAGTGCATGCCCCTTCCTCCTTCCTTTTTATTTTTTATTTATTTATTTTTTTATTAATTTTATTTATTTCCATATGTGTATGAATGTACTGTCTGCATGCAAGTTTGTGCACCCGTGTTGTGCAATGCCGCGGAGGTCAGAAGAGGTCGTCGGATTCCCCTGGAACTGGAGTTGTCCTGGAATTGGAGTTTCGGACGGCTCTCGGCTGCCATGTGGGTGCTGGGGATCGAACCCAGGTCCTCTGTAAGAGCGGTCAGCGCTCATTAACCGCTAGGCCATCTCTCTGCTCCCAGCCCCCTCCTCTCCTTTTCTTATAAATACAGCCAAGAGTACACTCTTCATCGTCATTTTTCACCTTTCACTGTGTCTCTGTAGGTTTGACTTTCTGTGTATGGATTTGTTTCTATAGTTTACTGTCATTTTTTGGGGGGGGGGTCTTTTCGAGACAGGGTCTCCCTGTAGCCCCAGCTGTCCTGGAACTCACTCTGTAGACCAGACTGGCCTTGAACTCACAAAGATCCGCCTGCCTCTGCCTCCCAAGTGCTAGGATTAAAGGCGTGAGCCACCATGCCCAGCTTTTACATCCTGTCATTTTAAAAGTTATCAGACCTTGCAAGGAAGCTTGGCTGTCATTTTTTACTCTAAACTTCTAGTTTGGTTGTATGTATGTGGGTAGCTTAACACAGTTTGGGTGGGGTTCATAACTAGATACTGGGCATTAGCAGGGGTTTACTGTTGTCTGATCATTTGTAGCTGGCTTGAGGCATCTTTGAAAATCAACCATCGGATGTTATTTCTAGTAAAGATATACCTACTTAGATGGGTTTTTAAGGAAAATAATATAAAATTCTGGAAAATTTGGTTTGGGCAGAAAAGAGCATTAGCTCTGTCTTCCAAAGACTGATTTATGATTCAGTAAGCTCACACCAAGTGTCCACTCATTCATAGCTTTGGTAACAAGCTCCCACATAATTCTTAAGGTTTGAATCCCTAGTCACAGTGTGCTAAATCATACCAGTATTTTTTCATTTTGCGGGGTGGGGGGGGCATGGACATGGGTGTGTTAGAGGTGAAGTGCATAGAGAACAATTTCTTTCTTCCTTCTAGTATGTAAAGAATTCTTGAACCGATTCTACATCTCCTTGGTAGCCAGAGGTGTAAACTTTTCTTTGGACATCATAGAGAAAGAACTGATCAGCTTTTGTTCAGATGCTAAAGGAAAAGAAAACCGTCTGGTATGGTAAAATTTCACCTTTCATTTTCTTTCTGTGTGCCTCAGGAAAACTGCAAATAGTTTCACTTTTCAATTTATGAGTTGGGTCCTCCCACTTCCAAGCCAGAAGCAGACATCAATCTTCCAGGGAGATGTAATCCCGTAGATTTTAAATCCAGGATGTGTCCAGTTTTCCTTTCTGAGTCAGTCACAGGCAAGCACATTTACATTCTCTTAACTGAAATTGTAAATCTGAATTTATGAAGAGAATTTATTGTTGGAAGGGTGGGTAGACTTTTATTTGTAACTGAGTCAATTAGCCAAATTTACCAAAATGTTTCATAGTATCATTCACATGTAATTATTGAAGTACTTATATTTTGTTTAATATATGGCTTATTTCAACATTGTGTTTTATATAAATAAAGTTTTTTTTTTATCATCCTGGGTATGGAACGCACAGCCTTAGGGGTTTTCTACCACTTGGTGTATTCTACCACTGAGTTAAGTTCCTGTTCAATTCTTTTTTTGCCTGAAGTAACCATGTTGAATTTATCAGTAAGTCGACATCATTGGTTGCTTACCACTGACTGACACATTGCAAAACTGTCATTTATTTGTTCCATTGAGTTTTATATTTTTATATGGAGAAATTTTAAGTCAGATAGCTTGAAAGGCAGTGGTAAGTGATGGAAGAGGGCAATCATGGATGTGACAGCCAAAATGCTGCAGCATTCATCACTTTCTCTTCTTGCTGGCTGGGTGAGTTCAGCTGTCTTGGTTCCACAAGGGAACAATAATAGCCCTCACCTTGGCAGGATCTCTGTGAGATGTAAATAAGTTAATGCCTTTCAGGCAGTTGGAACAGCAAGTGAACAGAAAAAACAGTAAGTGTGAAAACAGCCAGTTACTCAGTATCATGTACATTGTAAGATTCTGCTAATTAAGGTGATTGCAGGGCTGGAGAGACGGCTGAGTACTTAGGAGCACCGGATGGTCTTGTGGAGGACCTGGGTTCAGTTCCCAGCACCCACATGGCGGCTAACAACTATCTGTAACTCCACTTCCAAGGGCTCTGACACCCTCTTCTGGCCTCTGGGTACATGGATATAGGCAAAACACTGATAGGTATAAAATAAAATTAAATTTAAGAAAAAGATGATCAGAGGGTTGGAGTCACTGTGTCCTTAGTCAGCTGGGGCTAGAAGAGCTGGCCTATGAAAAAGTGGCTAACCTTGTTCTCCCTGCTTCACTCTGCACTACAGGAACACTAAATTCTTAGCATTCTCTCTCAGTGCTATTATGTAGGAGCCACCAAAGATGCAGCCACCAAGATCCTAAGTGAAGTCACACGCCCCATGAGTGTGCATATGCCGGTAGTAAAGATTTGTGAGAAGCTGAAGAAGATGGACAGCCAGATTTGCGACCTGAAATATGGTATAACCACAGCCAAGTGCTTTTCCCAGTGTGTCCAGTGTGTTGCCAAGCTTTGAAGCATGGGGCTGTACTTTCTAAAAGGTCAGGTTTCGAAGGAAGGAATTCTCCACTCTCTGATAGGTTGCTGGGCTGATGAATGGTGTCTTGTGCCATATGAGTACCTATAAGAGAAAGGAAATAAACCAATAAACTACTACTACTACTGCTACTATTACTAGTATTAATAAGAAGAAAAGAGGAGGAGGAGGAGGAGGAGTTGTATCTATTCAATCATAGCAGGATTTTGAAATTGTGAACAGGATTGTATTTCTCATCTAAGTATGTTTACCCTTCTGTCAGCTTTCAGTTTTAGGAACTAGGTTATTCTCATCAAATCAGGTTTGGCTTGATGAGGTAGCTTATCAGCAATGTCTAAAATAAACAACAAGGAAAGGGAGGCCATGTCCTATTTAAAATGCTATCCTTGGCCTTATAAATTTCACATAGTTAGATCTATTCTTAAACTAAGGAGTTGTATCTGGGCCAGTCTTTTGCATAGATGGAGCTGGTATGATCAAAGGCTGGGGAGTTCTTCCCTTAGCTGTCCTTAACATCTGAAATTCCACCAGTGCAGACTCGTTTCTTTTGCATAAGTCATTGCTTTCATTACCCGCCTGCCATATTAGTAGCAAGCACTCTGAATCATTTTAATTCTAGTTCTCACACTATGCAGCATGCCTTTGCACCACAGCTACACAGCAAACTTAAAATCGGGTTAAGGCTGGAGGTATCAAAGACAAGGGTGTGCCAAGCACAGACCGTAACTTCCGGGGTAGTTATTATGGGTAAGCATCCCTTTTTATTGACTTCAAAGGAATGAGGTAGAGACAGGAAGCACCGAGACCATATAAAAATGTTTACAGAAGAGACAACCATGTCATTCACTAATTTATTTTGGAAGATGTTCATTTACATGCAAGGGATTGACCTTATAGGCTCCTTAAATATTGGAAAAATTGTCAAGATGTTATTGGAAAAGAAGAGAATACTTTTTAATATTTTGGCAATATTGGCCACTACAGGTACTTGGGGAGCCAAAATCTGATTCTACTTTTTATATTGACTTTTTTTCTTATAACTTTAGAATATCATCGAGTCTTCCCCACTCCACCCTTTTTTTTTTTTTTTTGGTCTTTTTGAGGCAGGGTCTCCCTGTAGCTCCAACTGTCCTGGAACTCGCTATGTAGACCAGGCTGGCCTTGAACTCACAGAGAGCCATCTGCCTCTGCCTCCCAAGTGGTAGGATTAAAGGCGTGAGCCACCATGCCCAGCAAGTTCCACCTTTTATATTTAATGCCAGTTGCCATGTTTTTTTTTTTTTCTAAAAAGAAAAGTTTCTAAAAGAAACTAATCACATTTTCATGAAACTGCTTTTCCCCTTAAATGATATCTGTTGGATAGATCAAAGTTATAAATTATTATCAGTTTATCTATGGGGGGAAGATGAGTTTGCACATGGATCTGTGAGCTATGGTCTACTAATAACTGGGCTATCAAAGTCCCTACTCTCAAAAGCATTCTTTAAGGCCAGGCATAGTAGTGCAGGCCTATAATCCCAACATTTAGGATACTTAGGCATAAAGAGAGTCCTAAATCTGAGCCCAGCCTAGTCTACATAGGCAGTTCTAGGCCAGCTATAGAGTGACACTATCTCCAAAACCAAATGAAAACAAACAATAAAAAAAGTATCCTGGGGGGCTGGAGAAATGGCTGAGTGGTTAAGAAAACCTAACACTCTTCTAGTGGACCCAGGTTCAGTTCCCAGTACCAACATGGCAGCTAACACCTGTTCTTAATTCCAGTTCCAGATGATCTAAGATGATCTACTATACTTTTTTGTCCTCTGTGGGCACCAGGCATGCATGCAGTGTACTTAGGTATATGCATGCAAAACATTCATAAACATAAAAAAAAAATCTTAAAAAACCCCAACAAAACAGTATTCTAACTCAGACACAAATGGTTAAGTGTGCAGTCGGAGTATGTTTTTAAAGAGGAAAGTGTCATTTGGTTTTTGACCTGAAAGGATATTTTCCTTTAAAGTTAAAAGAATAATTTTTCACTTTTTTTTTTTTAAGAATAAGCTTACAAAAAAAT
The DNA here is from genome assembly GCA_009823505.1 of Rhizomys pruinosus. Classification (NCBI taxonomy): domain Eukaryota; kingdom Metazoa; phylum Chordata; class Mammalia; order Rodentia; family Spalacidae; genus Rhizomys; species Rhizomys pruinosus. Next base: position 1,091,354 of record VZQC01015255.1, on the reverse strand, counting down.
TAAGGGTGTTCCTGAAGCAGATGTAGCTTGTACTTTAAATGAGAAAATACTTACTGGAAATAATTTTGACTAGTTCGTTGACAGTTCTTAGATTTTTCTATTTTCCTTTTATGGGACAAAGTCTCACCTGCCCTAGGCTAACCTTGAATTCATTATGAGGTCAAGGGTGGTCTTGAACTCCTGATTCTCCCGCTTCCACATCCCAAGTTGCTGGGATTATGGGCATGCACCAGTACTCCTGGTTTATTCCATTCTGGGGCTCTAACTCAGGTCTCCTGTAGGTAGGCAAACACGCTAGGAACTGAGCTACATTCCCAGCCCCAGGTTTTTGATGTCTTAGAAAGTATTATGTATGTTTTTATATTCGGAGGGAAAAAGCAAGAACTTTAAAAAAGAAGTCAAGGAAAAAAAACTCCTCGGCTGGCACTCATTGTTTAATAAGGAAATGTGAATGTTCAGGGTATAGACTTGGCAATAAGGGGGGGGCAAAGGTACTTTCCTTTGAAAAAGCAGATCCTTTTTCTAACAGGGAAATTATAATCATGTATATATCATAGATGAGCTTGCTTTTTCTTGTTTTGGAGCATGATGAAAGAGAAGTACCTGAGATTTCAATATTCTCTGTAGGTAATCTGTAAATGGATTAAAAGTAGTCTTGCTGAAGAGATTAGGACAAGTATTAATGACAAGAATTTTGGGATCCAGGTTGGCATGGTATCACTTGTGTTAGAGAAGTGGGCAGCACAAGGGAATGCATATGAGGATTGGGATGATTCAGTAATCTCACAGGACAGGGCATCAGATGATTTGGGTAGATACCCCAAATAATTAAGCATCACTGGAAATGTTTCTAATTCTACTCATAGTTTTTGATTTCTTTACCTTTCTGGATTTGTTTTTGTTGTTGTTTAAGACAGGGTCTCCTTGTAGTCCCAGCTGGTCTGGCACTCACTGTGTAGACCAGGCTCTACTCCCAACTCACAGAGATCTGCCTGCCTCTGCCTCCTGAGAACTGGGATTAAAGGAAGGTACCACCATGCCTGGTCTTCTTTGCATTAAAATATTTTATTATTTTAATTTATGTGTATGAGTGTATTGCCTGCATGTGTGTTAGTACATCTGTGTAATGCAATTATCATGGTGGTCAGAAGAGGGTGCTAGATCCTCTGGAACTTGAGTTAAAGACAGTTGTTAGCTGCCATGTAGGTGCTAGGAATTGAACCTGAGTCCTCTGCAAGAGTAGCCAGTGCTCTTAACCACTAAACCATCTGTTCAGCCCCTTCTTCACATTTTGTGGGAGACTCTACAGTGTTCATGTACCTTTGTGAAGATATATCTTCTATTAAAAATGGACCATAACTTGCTGCTTGATAATGACCTATGCCTTTCAGTTGGCTACAACCAAGGCCATGCCAAAGACACTGTTTTTCTCAGACAGTCTTTCAACCTTGGAGCACCTATTTAGGGTGCAGTTTGTTTGATGCAAGCATAATCATTTATTTATTTATTTATTTATTTATTTATTTATTTGGTCTTTTTGAGACAGGGTCTCCCTGTAGCTCCAGCTGTCCTGGAGCTCACTCTGTAGACCAGGCTGGCCTTGAACTTACAAAGATCCGCCTGCCTCTGCCTCCCAAGTGCTAGGATTAAAGGCGTGCGCCACCACGCCCGGTGCAAGCATAATCCTTTAGAGGGAAAGTTAGAATGCAAATTATCCTAGTAGCTTTATGCACTTCCATACATATCCTCCTCTAGACTTTAAACTGTCTCCACATTACTTACATCATTCTATCATATGATGTAACTGTTGCATAGTTTTTAAACATTTTTATTTATTGTATGTGTACATGCATGTGGGGTGAGTTTGCATGTGCTACAACATCTGTGCGAGGTCAGAAGACAGTTTGTGGCAGTCAGTTCTTCCCTTCCACCATGTGGGTCTCTGGGGATCAAACTCAAATTGTCAGGCTTGGCAGCAAGTCCTTTTACCTGCTAAGCTATTTCATTGGTCTGTAAATAGTTGTTATACTGTATTGCTCAGGGGATAATGAAGTCAGCACCTTATGCCTTCCTAAGAGTCTCATGGGACTTTTTTGCTTTGATTTTTTGACTGTGCTTTCCATTTTTGCACTTAGAGAAGAAATGGGACTTGGCATCTGTGGACCTGTGGAAGATGAAGGTTGCAGAGCTTAAGCAGATCCTGCACAGCTGGGGGGAAGAGTGCAGGGCCTGTGCAGAGAAAACCGACTACGTGAATCTCATCAAAGAACTGGCCCCCAAATATGCAGCAGAACACGCCCAAACAGAGCTCTGAAGTTGGAAGCCAGTATCCCATGGGTTGTAGATAGAACAAATGACTCGCTAACATATGGTTAAGGATAACCAGGAACTGCCCTCTGCTGGGTGTTGGACATATCTTGCTATTATACCTCGAAATGTTGTTACTTAGGCTAATGGCTAGCACTATACACACTGCTGGTTTCTCACACTTGCAGCGTACCAAAACCTGAAAGTGCCTTTCTCACCTTTCCTTCCAAGGGACATTGGTTTCTTTTGCACTGCTGTGACTGTAATACCCAACAGAAACAACTTAGGGAAGGAAAGATTTATTTTGGATCATGGTTTTGGAAAGTTTCTGTCCATTATATCTGAGAAAGTGTGGTGGAACTTCTCATAGCATGGTGGCAGACGTGAAAGAGGCTTTGTCCATCACGGTGGACCAGGAAGCAGAGTGACAGCCAACTCGGGGACTAGCCTGTAACCTTCAGAGTTGTAATCCTAGTGACCTACTTCTACCCATCTTCTAAAGGCTCCGCAGCCTCCCAAATAGCATCACCAGCCAGAGAACAAACATTCAAAATAGACTGATGGGGGACATTTCAGATCCAAACCACAACAGAAGGACAATGTACATTATCATTGCTGACTCAGCCAAGCTACCAAAAATGGATGGAGTAAATAGATTCTAAGAGGGAAAAGAGTTCATGGGCATCTCTTTGTACAAAATCTTAAACAAACCAAGATAGGATAAAAGAAACAATAGCTTATCCAATGTGCAACTCCAACAATTATGCCTTTAATCCCAGCACTCCGGAGGCAGAGGCAGGTGGATATTTGTGAGTTCAAGGTCAGCTTGGTCTACAGAGTTCCAGGACAGCTGGAGCTACAGGGAGAACCTGTCTCAAAAAAGAACAACAACAACAACAACAACAACAACAACAAAAAAGCCAAAAAAAAAAAAAACCCAAAATAAACTTCCTATTTTTGACCATAAATCAGTCTGCATACTTTTTGTCTTTGGTATGGTAAGGAAGGATGTATTAGTTACTTTATGCTTCTGTGGGAAACAGTACCTGACAAAAGGAAAGAGAAAGGAAAGAAGGTTTAATTTGGCATAAGGCTTGCGAGTACAGTTTGACAGTAGGAGTGTGAGGTCATCAGTCATGCACGGCCACACTCTAGAAGCCAACAGAGGAAAGCTGATGCTCAGCCAGCTCTCAGCACAAGACCCCAGCCCAAGACGGTGCTGCCCACCCTCATGGTGGGCCTTCCCTCTCAGTCCTACCTCTCTGGGCCAGGTGTGGTGGTGTACACCTTTAATCTCAGCAGAGGCAGAGGCAGGTGGATCTCTGTGGGACTAAGGCCAGCTTGGTCTACATAGAGAGTTCCAGGCCAGCTGGGGCTACAAAATCTCTCTGGAAACACCCTCACAGGCATACCCAGAAATGTCTCCTAGGTGATTATAAATCTTGTGAAGTTAACAATCAAGGTTAACTATTGTACAAGGTTGCTGGTAGTTGGTCTTCCCCATAAAGAAAACCAACTTAAATTTAAAGAACATAGATCAAGAATCCATAGAAGGACAGCCAATGTTTGAGCAAATTATAACCATCCTCACATTGCTAAGTGACCCAAGGTCACGTCACACATTACTTCTTCATTGTCACACATCAGATAGGCTTTTGATAGAGAATTAAAGCTAATACTCAAAGCATATGCTGTCATCAGGGAAGTTATAGGTTCTTTTTTTTAAATTTTATTTTATTTCTGTATGTGAATGAATGTACTGTCTGCATGCAAGACTGTGCACCCATGTCGTGCAATGCCGCGGAGGTCAGAAGAGGGTGTCGGACTCCCCTGGAACTGGAGTTCTCCTGGAATTGGAGTTTCAGACGGTTCTTGGCCGTCATGTGGGTGCTGGGGATCGAACCCGGGTCCTCTGCAAGAGCAGTCGGCGCTCTTAACCGCTATGCCATCTCTCCAGTCCCAAAGTTATAGGTTCTAATGCTACTTTGTCAGCTTTCAACTGGAAACAGTATTTGCAGTTCTGTTTTCTGGCCACAGAAGAGTAGGAAGCCTAGAATTTGCCTTTTGTGTGGTAGCTGAGCTGTGGACACTCATTCAAGAGAATATATCCTTGAAACCCTTTCTGGGGTGATGGGAATGTCGACTATCTAGACTGGGTAGTGACAGATGTCATCATCACACTCATACTGTAGTACAACTTACATTTTGGCCTTTTATTATATATCAAGTCTATCTAATAAGCTGCTGTAAAAATTATTTGGAGATTACCCAACATTAATTGATTACAAACAACGTGTTTGTTTAAAGAATTCAGTCTACTCACTGGGGATCCATTTGTAGAATGGAGAAGAATTTTCCAGACTGTAAGTGTACATTAAAGGCATAAGGGTCATGTAAAAGATTGTTTTTGATTTATTTATTTTAACTTTATGTATATGTGTGTTTTGCCTGCATGCATGTTAAGTGTACCTATGTGTGCAATGCTTGAAGTCAGAAGAGGGCATCAAATCCCCTGGAACTGGAGTTGCAGATAGTTGTTTGCTGTTTTGTAAGTGCTGGGAACCAAACCCGGTTTTCTGCAGTATTCTTTTTTTTTTTTTTTTTTTTTTTTTT
>VZQC01015255.1:1068254-1085594 GCA_009823505.1 Rhizomys pruinosus | reverse complement strand
TTTTTGGTCTTTTCGAGACAGGGTCTCCCTGTAGCCCCAGCTGTCCTGGAACTCACTCTGTAGATCAGGCTGGCCTTGAACTCACAAAGTTTCACCGCCCCTGCCTCGCAAGTGCTAGGATTAAAGGCGTGCGCCACCATGCCTGGCCCGAATACTCTCTTTAAAAAAATGTTTTGTTTGGGGGGCATATTAGTACAATGCATATTCTTAGTACAATGAATCTGTGGTGGGGCTCAGGAGTCTGCACTTCTCATGGAAGCACACAGTGTATGTATGTAGTACTTATGGATGTGTGTGTAGGGGGGTGTTCGTACCAGTGTATATGTGTGCAGAGGCCAGAGGAGGACATCTTGTGTCCTGGTCTATCACTCTACCTATTACCTTTCAGACAAGGGTCTCTCACTGGATCTGGAGCCCACTGTTTTTTAGTGAGGCTGCCTGGGCAGCCAGTCCCTGGGATCTCCCTGTTTCTATCCTCTAGCACTGGCATTACAGGCACACATACCATGCCCCACTTTTATGTGGGAATTCAGGTCCTTATGCTTAGACCTTTACCGACAGAGCTATATCCCTAGCTAGTCGGTTACGTTTGAGTAGAGGTTGAATAAACCACAAATGTCAGAAATGCAGGAAAGTTAATTCTTTCATGTAAAAGAAGTCCAGAAAAGTATGAAATCCAAGCTAAATTTATAGTGCCACATGTTCCCAAGGACTCAGTTCTATTCTTCTTGCCTCTTTTCCTAGTGACAGGTTTCATTCCTAACCTGTGGTGTCACTCCGCCACACATAGAGATAGATGCTTGAACTCTGTCCACTGGATTACAGGGAAAAGAGAAGATGCAGGACAGCCACAGCAGCTGTGGGCCAAAGGCTGACAATCTGTCTTATCTAACTTCTACACCAGGCAATGCCCTACAGGTCTCCTTCCAGCTCAACACCAGCTTCCCAGATTGGTGATCTGATTGACCACCGTCCAACCCACTGCACTACTACACTAGCCTCATGGGCTAAGATTACATGTGCAACATTCCCAGTTTTGTTTTGTTTTGTTTTTCCTTTAGTATATATTTTATTCCAATGGTAAGAGCAAACTGTTAAGATGTACTATGATTACATCATACCAAAGATTAGGACAAAGAAGGCAAACTAAAAGTCAAATGAATTACTATAATTAAATATGTACAGCTTACATACATGTTTCTTTTTCTTTGTATATTTTTTTTTTTTGGGACAGTGTCTTACTGTGTAATCCACGGTGACCTAAAACTCACTATATAGACCAGGATGGCCTCTGCCTCCTGAGTGGAATTACAGGTATGTACCATCACAGCTGGATCAGACATTTTTCTTCAGTACTGGTGTGTATCCATTGAAATCCAGACAGGCTGGTGCTACCCTGGTACCAACTGAAGCAAAATCTTAAAATTCCTGTGATTTTGAAGATCTCGTCTTAGTCTTAGAGGCCCTTTGTTTTTCTTGTAGCCACTAGGTTTTTTTAAAATTATTTTTTAATTTTATTTATTTTGTACGTGTATGAATGTACTGTCTTCATGTAGTTTTGTGCACCTGTGTCGTGCAATGCCGCGGAGGTCAGAAGAGGGCGTCGGATTCCCCTGGAACTGGAGTTAAAGATGGTTCTCAGCCACCATGTGGGTGCTGGGAATTGAACCCAGGTCCTCTGCAAGAGCATTCGGCGCTCTTAACCACTAGGCCATCTCTCCAGCCCCTTAGCCACTAGGTTTTTCAGGAAAAAATTCACCTGCTTTATATGAAGAATGCACTAAAGGGCCACTTGCAGTGTAATGAAATCCAAGTTCATTTCCTACCTTTTCCCAGTATCTGAACTTCTCAGGAGTAATATATTCTTCAACATTAAGGTGAAGAATATTTTGTTGGCTGCATATATTGTCCTAAAGTTAAACAGTCCATATCAGCTGTGCAAAGTGCATATGCAAATCCTGCCTTGGGCCAGGTTTGGGTGTAAACAGACAAGCGGGTAATAGCACAAAAGGAGCCACAGGGGGCCTCCTTTTTCCCTGCACTAACCCACTGTCTAAGTTAGCTGCTAGGATTCCTCATGGCAGATGGGAAAGGCAGAAGAGGACCTGCCGCAAATCTGAGCCCAGCCCCATGTCTCACTCCATACTCTGCTTCTAGACCATTGAGCAGAACTGCAAAGAGTTTGGGGAATAATGGATTTTGGTTCAGATCATTGCTATCCAGATCAAATCTATTTTTTTTTTTTTTACTTTTTTTTTCACTGAAGAGGAAGGGAGAAATAGTTTGTGACCACAAACCATCTCTGCTACACAGGATAAATTTTTCCACGCCACGAATCTTGGGTTATAATTCCTGGCTACCACAATCTAAATAACCCTTCTACTTGGAGTGATGCATATTGGAAGAAATAACAATAACAACAACAATGACAACAACAACAGAAAAGACTGCATCAAAGAACTGACTGAAACGGTGAACTTCTGCTCAAAACAGTAAACTTCTGCTTCGAGAATTTTGAGACTGAGAAAAAGATGAAAAACATGTTTGGCAGAATGCATGAGCTCTGGTGGGGTGGGGGGGCAGGGAGGGGGGCATGGGTCTAGATTTGATTTGTAATGTAATTTTGTATGAAATGTATAGAGCTTCAATAAAACATTGGCTTTGAAAAAAATAAAATAAAAAGAGAAAAACATTTGGTAGTTGACAAAAGAAGATTGTTAGTTGTAAGTAAAAGAGGTACATTCTAAATGTGGATTAAAAAAAAAAATTCTTCTGGCCCAGTGGGCTTGACTTTGTATTACAAGCACCTGGATCATTAAATAACCCCTGAGGCCTGAGTTGTACCTATACCAATTCCTTTCAGTCCCTAGTGGGGATGGGGAATCCCAGATGTCAATCTTTTGCAAAGCTTCCTTAGTGATTTCAATGTGAAGCCCAGTTTGGGCATTGCTGTTGTAGTTTGCCTTCAGCTGCTGTGACAAAACACTCTGACCAATACCAACTTGGGGAGGAAAGGGTTTATTCCTCTTACATCTCCCAGGTCACAGTTTATCACTGAGAGAGTGCAAGGTAGGAACTCAGGGCAGGAACCTGGAGGCAGGAGATGAAGCACAGGCCATGGAGGAACTCTGCTTCCTGGCTTGATCCCCTGGTCCATGCTCAGCCTGCTTTCTTTTTCTTTCTTTTTTTTTTGTTTTTTTGGTCTTTTTGAGACAGGGTCTCCCTGTTGCCCCAGCTGTCCTGGAACTCACTCTGTAGACCAGGCTGGCCTTGAACTCACAAAGATCCACCTGCCTCTGCCTCCCCGAGTGCTAGGATTAAAGGGGCACACCATCACGCTGGGCTTCAGCCTGCTTTCTTATACAATACTGTGGTGGTTTGAATGAGAGTGTCCCCCATAGGCTTTAAGTATTCGGACATTTTGTCTCCAGTTGGTAGCCCTGTTCTTGGAGGTCTTAGAAGGTATGGCTGTGCTGGAGGAAGTACGTCACTGGGGACAGGCTTAGTGAGTTTAACAAGCCCTGTGGACTCCAGTCTCGCTCTCTCTCTCTGCTTCCTGTGCTCATTGTGAGATGTGACACTCTGCTTTCTGCTCCAGCTTTAGCCGCCATGCCTCCCGCCACAATGGACTCTAATTCCCTGGAACCATCAATCGGAAGCTCAAATAAACTCTTCCTTTTATAAGTTCCCTTGCTCATGGTGGTTTTATCACAGCAACAGAAAAGTGACTAATACAAATACAGAACCACCTGCTAGGGATGGTGCCACCCACAGTGGGCTGGGCCTCCCACATCACTTGGCAATCAAGATGCTTCAGAGACATGGCCACAGGTCAGGCTAATGGAGGCAATTCCCCAACTGTGAGGTTCCCTCAACCCAGGTGTGTCAAGTTGACACTAAAGCTGTCCAGCACAACCAGCATCCTAGGAATTCTGTCTAGGACCTGGCAGCTGCCTCTGGAGGAGACCCTGGGGTGTGAATCTCATTTTGTGCAGCAGGGCTCTCCCAAACTTTCATGGTTGACTTTGAAGCCAACATGGGGTAGCAAGTGTTGCATTTTCTGTGGACAAACACCTGCTTATTAGTTGATCAGTTCTGTGAATTAGTTGTCTACACTGAGTGCATGAGTTAGTTTTTTGTTGCTGTGTGTGACAAAATACCTGCCCCCCCCAAAAAAAAAATTAAGAATGGAAGGTTTTATTTTGGCTCACAGTTTGAGGGTATGGTTCACATGGGTGATAAGGCATGGTGGAAGGAGGTTGAAGCAGCTGCTCGTAGTACATCACTGCCAAAAAGCAGAGAGAAGGAAGCCGGATTCAGCCCCCTGTCTCCTTTTTATTCAGTTTGGGATATGTGCTGGATGGCTTTGGTGCCAACTTGACACACCTGGGTAGAGGGAGCCTCAACTGGGGAATTCCCTCCTTTGGACTGCCTGTGGCCATGTCTGTGGACTATTTTCTTGATTGTTGAGTGACGTGGGAGGGCCCAACCCACTGTAGGTGGTGCCGCCCTTGGGCAGGTGGTCGTATGTTGTATAAGAAAGCAGGCTGGGCACAGGGCAGCCAGCTAGTAGGCAGCCTTCCTCCGTGGCCTTTGCCTCAGCTCCTCCCTCCAGGTTCCTGTCCTGAGTCCTGTCCCGAATTTCCTCAGTGATGAACTGCATCTTGGGAGACGTAAGACAAAATAAATCCTTTATTCTCCAAGTTGGTTTTGGTCAGCGTTTTTATCACAGCAATAGAAAATCACTAGGACAAGACCCTAGCCTGTAGGATGATGCCACTCAAATTCAGGGTAGGTCTTCTTTGCTTTGTTAAACTTTTCTGGAAATACTCTCATAAACACATCTGGAAGTATGTTTTCATGGTGATTCTAAATCCAGCTGACAAGATTAATCATTACCCTAGGTAATAGATGGACTAACTCCTGCTGAGAACAAAAGAGGAAAAAAACACATATCGACAGCACACAGCCCCACCATATATTATCAAAATGATATTTTTCCGCAGAAATCTGTTCTTGGAACTCAACATATTTTTTTAGGCTTTAGAGAGGTATTATAGTTCATCTAGTATTGATAATATATTTTTCGGTCCTAGAGAAGGAACCCAGAGCCCCATCTAAGCTAGATAAGCACTCAAGCCCTCGTGTATATAATAATCTTGAATAACTTTCCCAGCCTTAGGTGCTTGGACAAGCATCTTGGAACATTTTCTCATAAGTCCAGGTAGATATTGTCACTGTAAGTATTCAGGTCAGGTTAGGCTTTGCTGTCAAATGAGATATACAACATACTTATGATTTTCAAAACTCCTTGGATTTGGAAACAAGGATGAAACATTATGGGTGAGAGAAGGCAATTTTGTGGTGACTCTGGCCTGGGTTTCAATCAGTAAGTAATGCATTGGGCTCTTTTCTACAACACCTCCACCTTCCATCTCCCAGGGGATTCTAGAAGTTGAAGAGAACCTGGAGCCCCCAGAAAACCGCAGCCCAGGGTGCCTAGCCAGTTCCTTTTAGCCACTGCTTTCCCAGGGCTCTGAGCAGCTTAAGCTACAAGGGAAACACTTGCCGAGGTGCTTCCTCCCTCCGCAGGCGCAAAGCTGTGGTTTCTCAGTGGGTCATGAGAGCCAAGCAGCCCTAGGGAGCAGCTGCCGCTTCTTCCTGCAGCCCCTCCCCTCACAATGGCGCTCTTACCAGATGATAGTCTGCCTGTGCAGCCTTTTGTACAAGTTGTCAGATATTCTTTCTGACTGCCATGTTTACAACCAGCAGCAGATGATGCTGTTTACTGGGCTACTGCCCTTTTTCCTTTTGAATTTTTTAAAACCCATTTTGGAAAGAACAGATCAAATGTTTCCTTCTTAGTGACAGAGGAGCTGTAGATACATTATGAGGGGCCTTGGCTGTGCAGTATTTCCTAGACAGGAAGCTGGCCTACATGATGGATCTTAATCTCAGAATGTGTGTGTCCATCCAGAGAATTCAAATTGTTCCCTTCATTTCTAAAATGTTTCCCTTGCCTGCCTGTGTGTGTGTGTGTGTGTGATATGTGGAGTTTATGTTGGATATATATNAGCCAATGCCCAGGCCCTGCAAATCTCTCAGCAGGCAGCCAATGCCCAGGCCCTGCAAATCTCTCAGCAGGCAGCCACGAGCAATCAGCAAAAGCTAACTTTGCTGCCCTCTGGTGGGAGTCTGGTGAAGTGGGAATTGCATTTCCCCTGCATTTTCCCTTCCAGAAAGTCAGTAAACATGTTTTAGTGGCATCTTCTTCCTCTGCACCTGAGTTGTAAAAGAATAGTGCTCTCTTTCACTCAAATCTAAGAAATTAATGTGAAGCAAGAAAAATCAAGAGCCCTCCTCTCCATGAATTCGTCATTATTGACATCACCATTATGAGCAACAAAAAGCAACTTTGAGAAGGCCTAAAAGCAGGAAGGTAGGTCAGGTGTACAGCAGCCTTTCCCCTGCTTGATTTAAACATAATTTTTCCATACCTTGAACTTTTCCCCAACGTCCCTGTGCTTCTGTAAGTTAGATCTCTGATAACGCCCATTTAATTCATCTGTGGAAGTTGGAGCTGGCAAGATGGCTCAAGGAGTAAAGTGCTTGCTGTGCAAGCCTGACAACCTGGAAGGAGAAAACTGACTCCTGAGTTTCCCTCACCCTCACATGCACACCAAGGCACTAATAACAAATAAAATAAAGATAAAAAGAATCTATGTAGCTTGGAAATAAACACTGGGATCACATCTCAAAACTCCACTAGATTTAAACAGCCTACAGCAGTATTCCTTTGGGATCCTCATCAGTTCTGAAGAACTTGGGTCACAATTTCCTCCATTCATTGATTCAGCACTTAGTGGCAAAGTGATCCTGTAGATATTAGCTGAGACAGCTCTTCTACCCCTTAAAGGGCTGATTTTGTGAATTAAATACAGATGCAGTTTTTCTAATTCAACACACACACACACACACACACACACACACATATACACACATTCAGGTTCAGCTATGGTGAATTTACTAGACAACTTTTTTTTTGAGACAAGGTCTCCCTGAAGCTCCAGCAGAACTTCTTTTTAAAGCCAAAGGATTTAAGCTTTCTAATGGATAGATTCCATTCCCATCCAGGATCTCTATTCAACCAGGAATTTTCGATGGAAAAAGGCCTGCTTGCTGGGGTAGAGCTATATACCACTGCTGCAGAGGACAGAATGGCCTTTGCCTGGTGTTTGTATAGAACTGTCTCCAGGCTGGAGAGATGGCCTAGTGGTTAAGAGTGCTGACTGCTCTTGCAGAGGACCAGGTTTGATCCCCAGCACCCACATGGTGGCTAACAACCATCTTTAACTCCAGTTCCAGGGGAAGCCAACACCCCCTTCTGACCTCCACGACACGGGTGCACAGACCTACATGCAGACAGTACATTCATACACATATAAAAATAAATAGATAAAAATTAAAAAAAAAGAACTGTCTCCATAGGGTGGTGTGTTGACTCAAGGAGTGCTTAGCTTCAATCTAAGGATTGGAGGAGAGCTGAGTCAGTTCCTTCATTTTACAGACAAGGAACCTAAGACTCAAGACTTAGTTATTAGATGATTTCTTCAAGGTCCTAGGGAAAGTTATAGACTGAGTTGTACTTTTTGTAATGTATTATCCTTTGCAATAAAGTACCCCATCAGGGACTGAGGGTGGAGCTCGGTGGTAGAGCCCTTATCTAGCTAGCATATACAGAAGCCCTGTGTTCAATCCAGGTCCACTAATGCCAGAGTGCATTATTATTGTTATTATTATTTTATTTATTTATTTATTTTTTGGTCTTTTTGAGACAGGGTCTCCCTGTAGCCCCAGCTGTCCTGGAATTCACTCTGTAGACCAGGCTGGCCTTGAACTCACAAAGATCCACCTACCGGGCAAATCACCGAATATCTGCTATGCTCTACTTTCCCATCTTAAAATAAATGAGTATACCCTGACTTCATATGCAATGCTGTGAGGATAGTGAAATCTTTCCAAGGGAAAACATGTGAAGAGTCAGTCATAGGGTGGTCCATACCTTGTAATTTCTCAGCAATCAGAGGCTGGGAGAGGAGGTTGTGAGTTTCAAGGCCCCAGGCCTGAGCTAATGTTGAAACAATATAAAGTGAAGAAGGAATAAAAGGAAGAATGGAAAGGAAGAGGAGGAAGGAGGACGGAAGGAAGAGGAAGAAGGGACGGAGGGCGGAAGACGAGGAAGGGAGGAAGGAAGAGGAAGGGAAGGAAGGAAGGACGGAGCAGAAGGCAGAGGAAGGAAAGAAGGAAGAGGAAGGGAAGGAAGGGAGAGAGAAGGAAGGGAAGGAAGACGGGAAGAGAGGAAGAGAGGAAGGGAGGGAAGAGAGGAAGGGAGGAAGGAAGGAAGAAGAAGAAAGGAAAAAAAAAGGAGGAAGGAAGGCGAGAGGGGAGTGGAGACCGATAGGATGGAGGTTCCATCTCAGACTCAGTTATCTACTGAGATGTCTGCTTATGTATTCACCCTGCTATATATTTTATTTATAACATTTCATGTTATGCATCACAGTAAGCCTACAATGGCAGACAATTGATTAGCTCTAATTCTTCAGACACAACACCAAAGGCCAGAACACTTTTGACTGACTTTTCCCTCAGCTGGCACCCGCGCCAAGACAAACCTAGTAATTTAAACTCTAATTTGGCTCTCTTTTCATCCTATTGTTCACTAACATCTTCGTGTATTCAAGAAGCTGTTAGCATTGTAAGGTTTCCAACACAATGAAAAGTTTAGGAATCATTAACAAACTGAATTAGAGAAAGCCAACTATAAACATCACCATATTCAGAGTCTGAACCTGGCATTGAATGCTTCCTACCCAAGCTCAAGATACTATGATGGGGGGTGGGGGCAAACAAATGCCACCTGCAAAAGGAGAAAACTCTGGATTCCTTTCTGAAAGAGCACACGGAACCTCTGTAATATAATTTAGGTTAAGCAGACGGAAGACTGGGGAAAGCTCAGTGGATATCAGCCTTGCAGGAGGACTGGTTCAAGTCCCAGGACCCACATACAAAGTCAGGCATTGCATGTAATTTGCATTTGCTGGGGGAGGGGATGATAGAGGACTCTGGACTTTCTAACTTGCCAGCCAGCTCCGAGCAAAGACTAGAATAGGACAACTCCAACATCCTCCTCTGCCTTCACGTGTAAATGGGTGTTTCTAGTTATCTTCTGTTGTGATAAAACACTGCCCAAAGCGACCTTAAAGGAAGGTTATTTTGCTTACAGTTCCAGGGGGTCTGTATGAGTCCAAGATGATGGAGAAGCATGACAGCAGAGGTGGCCAGAATGGAAAGTAGAGGGCCCAGCTCTAAGCAGGCATAAGAAGTGGAGAGAAACTGGAAATCAGAGGTTCAAGAATCCTCAAAGTCTCCACCTACTTATGTATTTCCTCCAGCAAGGACTCCAGCCATCTAAAGGTCATGTCCAACACACCACCAAAAGTGGGACATAACGTACCTATACTTGTTGTTAGACTGAGTGGAGGCCTCTGGCTCATTTATTCAGTGCCCATTCGGGTTCACACATCCAACATCATAAACATAATACTATATATATATACTAATCTATAATATATATCCAACATAAACTCCACATATTCACACACACAACAACACACAGGCAGCAGGAAACATTTTAGAAATGAAGGGAACAATTTGAATTCTCTGGATGGACACACACATTCTGAGATTAAGATCCATCATGTAGGCCAGCTTCCTGTCTAGGAAATACTGCACAGCCAAGGCCCCTCATATGTATCTACAGCTCCTCTTGTCACTAAGAAAGGAAACATTGATCGTTCTTTCCAAAATGGGTTTTAAAAAATTCAAAAGGAAAAAGGGCAGTAGCCCAGTAAACAGCATCATCTGCTGCTGGTTGTAAACATGGCAGTCAGAAAGAATATCTGACAACTTGTACAAAAGGCTGCACAGGCAGACTATCATCTGGTAAGAGCGCCATTGTGAGGGGAGGGGCTGCAGGAAGAAGCGGCAGCTGCTCCCTAGGGCTGCTTGGCTCTCATGACCCACTGAGAAACCACAGCTTTGCGCCTGCGGAGGGAGGAAGCACCTCGGCAAGTGTTTCCCTTGTAGCTTAAGCTGCTCAGAGCCCTGGGAAAGCAGTGGCTAAAAGGAACTGGCTAGGCACCCTGGGCTGCGGTTTTCTGGGGGCTCCAGGTTTACTTCTAGAAATCCCCTGGAGATGGAATGGAGGTGTTGTAAAAAAGAGCCCAATGCATTTACTTACTGATGTACGAAAACCCAGGCCAGATCACCACACAAATTGCCTTCTCTCACCCATAATGTTTCATCCTTGTTTCCAAATCCAAGGGTTTTGAAAATCATAAGTATGTTGTATATCTCATTTGACAGCAAAGCCTAACCTGACCTGAATACTTACAGTGACAATATCTACCTGGACTTATGAGAAAATGTTCCAAGATGCTTGTCCAAGCACCTAAGGCTGGGAAAGTTATTCAAGATTATTATATACACGAGGGCTTGAGTGCTTATCTAGCTTAGATGGGGCTCTGGGTTCCGGGCAAATCACCGAAATCTGCTATGCTTACTTCCCATCTGTAAAATAAATGAGTCACTAGCCCTGAACTTCATTATGCAATGCTGTGAGGATAGTGAACTCTTTCCAAGGGAAAACACTTGTGCAGAGTTCAGTCATGTGGTCCATACTTGTAATCCAGCAATCGGAGCGGGCAGGAGGATGTGTGAGTTCAAAGCCCAGCCTTGGGCTTACATAGTGAAACAATAAAAAAGGGAAGAAACAGAAGGAAAGGAAGGAAGGAAGGAAGAAGGTGGAAGGAAGGAAGGAAGAAGAAGGAGGAAGGGAGACGGAAGGAGGAGGAAGGAGGAGGCGAGGAAGGAAGGAAGGAAGGAAGAAGGAACGGAAGGACGGACGAAGGAATGAAGGAAGGAATGGAAGTGAAGGGAGAAGGAAGGAAGGAAGGAGGGAAGAGAGGAGAGAGAAGGAAGGACGGAACGAGGAAGAGAGAAGGAATGGGGAAGGAGGGAAGAAGAAAGGAAGGAAAAGAGGGAGGGAAGAGAGGGAAGGAAGGGAAGGAGGGAGGAGAGAAGAGATGGAAGAGTTCCATTCAGACTCAGTATCTACTGAGATGTCTGCTTTGTGTATTCACCCTGCTATATATTTTATTTATACATTTCATTTGATCCTCACAGTAAGCCTACAATGGCAGACAATTATTAGCTATATTCTTCAGACACAACACCAAAGGCCAGAAATTTTGACTGACTTTTCCCTCAGCTGGCACCCGCAGCCATAGACAAACCTAGAATTTAAACTCTAATTTGGCTCTCTTTTCATCCTAATTGATTCACTAACATCTTCGTGATATTCAAGAAGCTGTTGCATTGTAAGGTTTCAACACACATGAAAAGTTTAGGAATCATAACAAACTGAATAGAGAAAGCCAATATAAAACCATCACCATATCTTAGGTCTAACCTGGCATGAAGCATTCCTAACCAAGCTCATAGATACTATGATGGGGGGTGGGGCCAAACAAATGCCACCTGCAAAAGGCAGAAACTGGTATTCCTTTTTCTGAAAAAGCAAGAAACCTCCTGTTATTTAATTAGGATTTAAGCAGACTGGAAGGACTGGGAATAGCCAGTGGATATAGCGCTGCAGAGGACCGCCGTGTAAGTCACCCAGACCCACATACACAAGGTCAGGATGCCGGTAATACACGTCTGGGGGGGTCAGGGGGGGGGGGGATGATAGGAGGATCTCTGGAACTTTCTAACTGCCAGCCCAGCTCCAGCAGAAAGTACTAGAATAGGACACTCCACATCCTCCTCTGCCTTCCACGTGTAAATGGGTGTTCTAGTTACTCTTCTGTTGTGATATTAAACACTGCCAAAGCGACCTATAAGGAAGAGTTATTTGCTCTACAGTTCCAGGGGGTCTGTATTGAGTCCAAGATGATAGCAGAAGAAGCATGTGACAGCAGAGGTGGCCTAGACCTGGAAGTTAAGAGGCCAGCTCTGTTAGCTGAGGATAAGAGTTGGACGAGAGAACTGGAACAGCTATGAAGGCTTAAGACTCTTCAACGTCTGGCCCGCACTATGGTGATCCTGCCAGCAAGCACGCTCTAAAGGCCATTAAAGCCCTCCCAAAGAGTGATGGAGCACACGAACGTCCGACTACTTGGCGCCTATGTGGACATAGCGCTATGCAATGCCACCACACTGGGTTGCCACACATCCAACACACATGAAACTTAGTATTTATATATATAGAGTATAGCTATAGATAGAACATAATTATATATATCAACATAAACTCCACATATCAGCACACAACAAACACACACAGGCAGGACAGGGGAACATCTAGAAATGAAGGGAACATTTGAATTCTCTGGATGGACACACACATTCTGAGATTAAGATCCATCATGTAGGCCAGCTTCCTGTCTAGGAAATACTGCACAGCCAAGGCCCCTCATAATGTATCTACAGCTCCTCTGTCACTAAGAAGGAAACATTTGATCTGTTCTTTCCAAAATGGGTTTTAAAAAATTCAAAAGGAAAAAGGGCAGTAGAACCCAGTAAACAAGCAATCATCTGCTGCTGGTTGATAAACATACGGCAGTCAGAAAGAATTATAGACAACTTGTAAAANTCAGAGGCCTGGCAATGAATTCATTTCTACTGATATCTGGATTGGATGTAATCCTTAGATTGAGAAATTCAGGATTGATAGTTCAATGGCTTGGAAATTAACATTTTAAAGTGATTCTTAGAAAGCAGGCGTGCTTATACCTTTTGCCTTTGAGTTCTTAAGAGTATGGCAAGAAATAAAATAAAAATGACCCAAGGTGCTGCAATTCAATAAATAGTAAGTACAATGTGCTCTATGTTGCTAGCTATAAACTGTGACTGAACATCTCTTTTATTCCAGGTGACTCAATGTTTCTGAGCATTCTTTTTTTTTTTTTTTTTTGGTCTTTTCGAGACAGGGTCTCCCTGTAGCCCCAGGTGTCCTGGAACTGACTCTGTAGACCAAGCTGGCCTTGAACTCACAAAGATCTGCCTGCCTCTGCCTCCCAAGTGCTAGGATTAAAGCCGTGCACCACCATGCCCAGCCAGCATTCTTTAGTTCTGTTCTAAGCACCTCTATGATGCTATTGCATCAGGTCAGCTGCAGGAGAACTTAGATTAACTATTAGCTTAACAATACAAAGATGATGAATCTGTTTCTGGATCTCTCTATTGTAGTCACGTGAGTTCTCTAGCGACACATGAGAAATATGCTCATCAGCACTCATCTCCCTTAAGACTCTTGAAACCCAGTCATCCAAAGTGAAGCATTTTGTAGAGTTTATCAGAACTAGTTTATTAGTAATTTTTCCATCTCTTATTTTTTTTTCTATGAGGCAACAATGCAATAAAGTAGGTATGGTAGCACAAGCCTGTGATTCTAGCACTTGGGAGGGTGAGGAAAGGGGATTAGAAGTTGAAGATCAGCTCGGGTTGCAAAGCATGATCCTGTCTCCAAAGAACATGGATTATTTCAACTCCAAGAGATTTTTTCACCCCACTTTATATTGTGAAAAAATATCAGGCTTGA
Source organism: Rhizomys pruinosus (assembly GCA_009823505.1). Classification (NCBI taxonomy): domain Eukaryota; kingdom Metazoa; phylum Chordata; class Mammalia; order Rodentia; family Spalacidae; genus Rhizomys; species Rhizomys pruinosus. Next base: position 1,071,931 of record VZQC01015255.1, on the reverse strand, counting down.
TTTTTCTTTTCCTGTTTTCATAGTAGAACCAATTATTTTAGTCTAGCCTATACTTATTGGCGCACACCCTAAATTAGATCTCTTTTGGAGGAAGGGGAAATACACTATATAGTGTTTGGAAAAAAAGTATTTATGGCATGCTTTGATTTAATGCCCATTAACATCTTAATTTTAAACCTAGGCCTTCATGAGTAAATTCATGGACTAAACAAAAGGCCACTTAAGTGCTTTGGCTAATTATTGCAGTAAACTCACATGGAATCCTTCCCATCCCTCCACAGCTGAAGGAATAATGATGGATTGATGACTTCATATTTTAATGCGACTCTCACATATGGCTTAAGTGGAACAAGGATTACAGTTGTGACATTTATGTACTTTTAACTTCAGTGATCTTGACCCTGATGATGGTGTCACTTCCTTGGAAGTGGAAAATGTTCAGGAAGGACTCTGGGGCACTTTTGTATTTAGAATCCTCATAAAAACACAGAAGCTTATTTTCTGTTTGTGCTTGTAAGCTGTACCTTGTATTTCTGGGGATTTTCAAATGAGGTCAGTTTTGCAAGAGATGCGTCTAAGCTTTGCATACTTGCTTTTAAAAACTTCTGCTCCTGCTGTAATTTGTGTCTGCTTCATCTGTGGGTGGGGTGATGGTGGCTGCCCCTTCCAGTGCTGACTCAGCCCAGTCTTGTTCGGAATTTTAAAATTCTTTTGTGATGGGCTTTCCTAGTCCTAGAAGAATGGAATATGGGAATATTGAGGAATAACGACATATGTACAGAAATTTGGTTATTTCAAAACTATGCTTTGTACTAGAATATCATATCCCATAGAGCTATCAAAGGACATTTGTTCCTTTTCTTTCTTTTTTAGTCTTTTTTGAGACAGGCAGGGTCTCCCTTTAGTCCCAGCTGTGCTGGAGCTGGCTATGTAGACCAGGCTGGACTTGAACTCACAGAGATCCACCTGACTCTGCCTCCCAAGTGCTGGGATTAAAGGCATTTGCCACTGTGCTCAGCCCTCTTATTTCTATTATGTCTTGCCATGATGAATATGCCTAAAGTGTGTTTTCTTTATTTTATTTTATTTTATTTTACGTGTATGTAAAAATGTACTGTCTGCATGTAGGTTTGTGCACCTGTGTTGTGGTCAGAAGAGGTCAGAAGAGGGTGTCGGATTTCCCTGGAACTGAAGTTAAAGACGGTTCTCAGCTGCCGTGTGGGTGCTGGGGATTGAACCAGGATCCTCTGCAGGAGCAGTTGGTGCTCTTAACCGCTAGACCATCTCTCCAGCCCAAAGTGTGTTTTCTTCTACACACATTTATTTATTTGTATGTCTGTATGTGTCTGTGCACATGCCATGGACGTATGGAGAAGTCAGAGGACAATTTTCAGGAGTCAATTTTTTTTCATTTTTTGGTCTTTTCGAGACAGGGTCTCCCTGTAGCCCCAGCTGTCCTGGAACTCACTCTGTAGACCAGGCTGGCCTTGAACTCGCAAAGATCCGCCTGCCTCTGCCTCCCAAGTGCTAGGATTAAAGGCGTGTGCCACCACACCTGGCTTTTTTGTTTCTCTTTTTTTTTTTTTTCCTTCCTTCCCTCAGTTCTCTCCTGGGGCTAGAACTCTAGTTATCAGGCTTGGCAGGGCACATCTTTATTCCCTGAGCCATCCAACCAACCTTTTCTTTCTTTAAAAAAATTTTTTGTGTGTGTCTTTTTGAGACAAGATCTCTCTGTAGCCCCAGCTGGCCTGGAACTCACTATGTAGACTAGGCTGGCTTTGAACTCTCAGAGATCTGCCTGCCTCTGCCTCCCCGGTGCTGGGTTTAAAGGTGTGTACCACCATGCCTGGCCCAGATCAGTTTTTAAAGTATTTATTATTATTATTATTCCTATTATTATTAGCACATGTGTGAGAGAAAAATGTGTGTATGCATGATGTGTGTATATGTGTCATGCACACATATGAAGGCTAGAGTATAATTTTGTGGTGTCAGTTCTTTCCTTTCACCTTTATATGGGTTCTGGGGATCAAACTCCCATTGCTAGGTTTTCACTACGATTAACTTTATCTGATGCACCATCTTCCCAGCCCTGAGATCAGTTAAACTGGAGTTTAGCCGCTTTTCTTTTCTTAATAGACATTGGAGATTGAGTTTAGGGCTAGCCATGTGTACTTTCATTGAGCTACATGTCCAGCCCCTTTGAACAGACATTAGTCATTCTTAAAGGCTTTCCTTTTTCTGTAACCATGATTTTCTTTTGTTTATGTGTGTGCACATGTTCATGTGTGCACATTTGTGTGTCGAGCCCATAGGTAGATGAGTTTTTTTTTAATGTGTATGATTATTTGCTTGCATGATGTCTGTCTACAACATGCATACCTGGTCCCCAAGGAGGCCAGAAGAGGGCATTGGCTCCCCTAGAACTGCAGTTACAGTTGGTTGTGAGCCACCTTATGGGTCCTGGGAACCAAACCCAGGTCCTCTGCAAGAGCAGTCAGTGCTCTTAACTGCTAAGTCATCTCTCCAGCACCAAACCATCTCTCTAGACCCAGATGTCTTCAACTATGGTTCTCTACTTTATTTTTGAAACAAGGTCTCATTGAATTCAAGGCGCACTTTTTGGCTGCACTGGCTGGCTGGGAAGCTGCTATGATTCCAACTGTGGGATGGGACTGAGTTAGAAGTAGATGGGTGGGTGTGCTCCTAAAGGGTTATCTGAGGCCTTGAAGCCTTCCTGTTACTCCTCTTGGCTTTTTACTTTCTGGCTTGCCAGGAGGTGAATAGCTTACTTCTGTCATATGCTTCCTCTTTTACATTTCTACTTTGTCACAGGCCAAAAAGCAATGCATCCACCAACAACGAACTGAAACTATGAAACTGTCAACCAAAATAAATCTTTTCTCCCTTTCAATGTTTCTCCCAGATATTTGTCACTGTGATAAAGAAGGTAACTAGCACACCCAGGAGTGAAGTAAAAATTGAGTGAAATTAGCCAGGCGTGGTGGCACACACCTTTAATCCTAGTGCTTGGGAGGCAGAGGCAGGCGGATCTTTGTGAGTTCAAGGCCAGCCTGGTCTACAGAGCTAGTTCCAGGACAGCTGGGGGGTTACAGGGAGACCCTGTCTCGAAAAGACCAAAAAAAAAAAAATTGAGTGAAATCACAGGCCCTTAAAGTGACCTCTAGAGCTTTAAGAAAATAAGATGTTCATTACTCATAAAAAATGTGAACGAAGCTAGGCGTGGTAGCTTCCCAGCACTTAAAAAAAAAAAAGAGCAAAAACCAAAACACACACACACACACACACACACACACACACACACACAAAAAGCCGGGCATGGTGGCACACACCTGTAATCCCAGCACTTGAGAGGCAGACATAAGCAGATCTCTGTGAGTTCAAGGGCAGCCTGATCTACACATGGAACTCCAGGCCAGCTGGGGCTACTACAGGGAGACCTTGTCTCAAAAAGATTAAAATAAATAAGTTAATAAATAAATAGTCAGCCGGGCATGGTGGCACACGCTTTTAATCCTAGCACTTGGGAGGCAGAGGCAGGCGGATCTCTGTGAGTTCAAGGCCAGCCTGGTCTACAGAGTGAGTTCTAGGACAGCTGGGGCTACAGGGAGACCCTGTCTCAAAAAGACCAAAATAAATAAATAAATAAATAAATA
>VZQC01015255.1:961762-1067360 GCA_009823505.1 Rhizomys pruinosus | reverse complement strand
AAACGAGAGAGAGAGAGAGAGAGAGAGAGAGAGAGAGAGAGAGAGAGAGAGAATAAGTAATGAAGGAAGGGAAGGAGGGGGAAGGGAGGGATGGGGAAGGGAGGGAGGGGGAAGGGAGGAAGGAAGAAAAGAGAAAAAAGAAAATTGGTTCAAGGGCTGGAGAGATGACTCAGCAGTTAAGAACGCTTGCTGCTCCTGCAAAGGACCCTGCTTTGGTTCCCAGCTCCCAAACTGGGCAGCTCACAACCACCTGTTACTTGCACTCCAAGGGATCCAATGCCCTCTTCTGGCCTCCTCGGGCACCTGCACACTTATGACAAATATACACAGATCTGCACAGATATTTGTAAATAAAAGTTAAAAATAAAAATTGAATTAAATGGTTCTATGGCTTATTTATTTGTTTGAAGCAAGGTCTCACTATGTAGCCTTGGCTGGCCTGGAACTCACTATACAGCTGTCCTAGTTGGCTTTCTGTTGCTATGATAAAACACTGACCAAACCAAACTTGGGGAGGAAAGGTTTCTTCCCCTGGCTTGTTCAGCCAGCTTTCTTATACTGCCCAGGCTCACCTGCCTAGGGATGGCACTGCCCACAGTGGGCTGACCCTTCACACATCTATTAGCAGTCAAGAAAATGTCCCACAGACTTCCCCACAGGCCCATCCAAGGAGGAAATTCCTCAACTGCACTTCTTCCTTCCCAAATTACTCTAGTTTATATCAAGTTGACAAAGATCAAGCTGGCCTCAAACTCATATAAATCTGCCTGCCTCTGCCTCTCAGATACTGAGATTAAAGACAGACAACACCACATCAGGCCAATATGACTTACTTTTTAAAGTTAAATATATATCATAGAGGTACTGGAGAGATGGCTCAGTGCCCTGCTCTTGGCACAGGACCTGAGTTTGGTTCCCAGCACCCTCATCAGTCCACTCACATCTACCTGTAACTCCATCTCCAGTGAATCCAGCGCCTTTTTCTGACCTCCGTGGGCACCTCACAGACACAAACACACATACACATAATTACAGATAAAAATATATTTTTAAGCCAGGCATGATGGCACACCTTTAATCCTAGCACTTGGGAGGCAGAGGCAGGAGGATCTCTGTGTGTTCCAGGCCAGCCTGGTCTACATAGCTAGTTCCAGGACAGCTGGGCCTACAGGGAGACCCTGCCTCAAAAAGACCAAAAAAACCTCAGATTTTTAAATATATATTAGAGATCTATTCACATTAGTAGAGATAAATCCCCCTTGTTTTATTAATTGCTACATATAATTGCCTTTGATTGATATTCTGTCACTCCTAAGCCAATTCTCTATCTAAAGATATTTGAGTTGCTACTTAATATTCTTTTGTGTGTGCAGTGTGTATGTGCATGTTCATATGGGTCTGTGCGCACATGTGCACGTGCATGTGGAGGCCAGAGGCCAATGTAAAGTGTCTTCTTCAGTTGCTATCCACCTAGATTTTTGAGACAAGGTCTCTCTCTGAAACTGGGGCTCATCAATTAGGCTAGGCCGACAGCCCAATAAACTAGAGAGTCCTCCAGTCTCTCTCTAATACTCCTTATAGATAGGTGTTGCTATACCTAGCTTCTACATGGGTACAGGGGATCCAAACTCAGTTCTCATACTTGGGTGTCAGGAACTTTACCCACTAAGCTATCTCCTCAGTCTGCCACTTAATATTCTTTAAAAACATTGTGTTTAAAAAATTTTAGTGTTAAATTAGATCATAATCTCAAAATCTGGACAGAAACTACTGCATGTCATAGGAAGAAATACTTCAGACTTGAATCATCCAAGTATTCAAAGCAATGATAAATCCGAGGTTAAGTGTTGTGCTAATGGACAAAATAATAAAGACCCTTCAGTGGAGTCTAAGTCCCCTCTCTAGTACTGACTTTTAGCAAATTTCAAGGTGTCTCCTCACCTTACTTCTTTCCAGCGATCTTCTCAAGTCCAAGGCTCTATTTTTTTTTTTTTTTTTTTTTTTTTTTTTGTCTTTTCGAGACAGGGTCTCCCTGTAGCCCCAGGTGTCCTGGAACTGACTCTGTAGACCAGGCTGGCCTTGAACTCACAAAGATCTGCCTGCCTCTGCCTCTCAAGTGCTAGGATTAAAGGCGTGCGACACCACGCCCGGCATCAAGGCTCTATTTTTTTTTAAGATTTATTTTATGTTTTCTAATTAAGTGCAAGTGTCAGGGGTTGTGCTCACACATGAGTGCAAGTGCCTTCGGGCGCCCGAGGCTTAGGATCTTCCTAGAGCTTGAGCTGGAGCTGCAAGCAGTTGTGAGCCACCCAGCTTGTTTCCTAGGAACTGAACTCTGGTCTTCTGCAAGAGCAATATGCACTCTTAATCCTTTGAGCCATCTCTCCAGCCCCCTCAAAACTCCATTTGATTTTAATTTAGAGAGTCTTTGTTAGCCTATTAAGAAACACTGAAACTTTTTCTCCTTTATCTTGGAGCTATAGGTCTTTTACAGAAAGCAAACGTAAAATTACTTAATCCTATTCATAATCAGCAAAAATAGAATCAGAGAAAATGAGTTTGTTGTGCTTATTGTTAAAGAACAAATGTCCTGGGCTGGAGAGATGGCCTAGCGGTTAAGTACACCGACTGCTCTTGCAGAGGACCCGGGTTCAATCCCCAGCACCCACATGGCGGCTGAGAACCATCTGTAACTCCAATTCTAGGAGAACTCCAGTTCCAGGGGAATCCGACACCCTCTTCTGACCTCCACAGCATTGCACGACACGGGTGCACAAACCTACATGCAGACAGTGCATTCATACACATAAATAAATAAATTAAAAAAAAAAAGAACAAATGTCCTGAGCCGGGCGTGGTGGCACACACCTTTAATCCCAGCACTCAGGAGGCAGAGGCAGGCAGAGCTCTGTGAGTTCAAGGCCAGCCTGGTCTATATAGCGAGTTCCGGGACAACTGAAATGTAAGTGCACCCATGCATACAATGCCTTTGGAGGCCAAAAGAATGTTTTGAATGCCCTGGAACTGGAGTTATGGATGGTGTTAGCCACCATCTGGGTGCTAGAGGTGAGAGTAAATCTGGGAGGAGTTGGTGGAGGGCTTGGGGGTGAATATACACATTGTATAGAATTCTCAGTCAATAAAAAATTACAAAAGGATAGTACACAAAATTTGTATACCTGTCCCAAGATTAATTAGTTATTAATTGTTCACCATATAGTCCACGGCTCTTCTTTACCTTTACATTTTCCTCTAACCATTTGAGAAGTTTCAAAAGGTACGATGTTTCATTTCCTCTAGATTCTATAGTATGTATTCCCTTTTATTTAAAAAAATTTTTTTTAATTTTATTGATTTTTGTATGTGTATCAGCGTACTGTCTGCATGTAGGTCTGTGCACCCATGTCGTGCAATGCCGCGGAGGTCAGAAGAGGGTCTCAGATTCCCTTGGAACTGGAATTCTCCTGGAATTGGAGTTACAGATGGTTCTCAGCTGCCATGTGGGTGCTGGGGATCGAACCCGGGTCCTCTGCAAGAGCAGTCGGTGCTCTTAACTGCTAGGCTATCTCTCCAGCCCTGTATTCCCTTTCAATAAGAATACATCCTGTATGGTTACTGGATAGCCACAAAACCCAAGAAGTTAAAATTGATATCATACTGTTCATTTAGTCACATATCCTCACTCAAACTTCACTTATTATCTCAATAATGATTCTGTGGTCTAGAGCTTGGTCCCACAGTGCTGCTATTTGATGGTTGTGGAACCTTTAGGGAGTGGGACTTAGTGGGAGGGTCCTTAGGTCATTAGGAGTGTGTCCCTGATGGGGATTTTAGGATCCTAGACTGCACAGCCACTTAGCTGCTTCCCGGCCATGAGGTGAGCAGCTTGCTTCACTGTGTGCCCCGTCATTACCATCATTACCATCATTTATCTCCTACCTGATGATAGAAGAGAAATTCGAAAATCAAACCATGGGCCAAAATAAACCTTTGCTCTATGTAAATTAATTATTTGAGGTATTTTGTTATATTAACATAAAGCTAACTAATCCAAATGGTCTTTATAGGATCAAGATTCAATTTAGGACCATGCTTTGTACTTAGTAGGCAAGTCTTTTTAGTCATCTTTAATAGGAACAACTATTCAATCTTCATTACTTTTCATAGCTTTGATATTATCGAAGTAGTCTAGGTACATCTGTTTAAGGTGGACTGAGGTTTTATGATTTCATAAACATTTCAAGTATGTTACAAGAGTATCACAGAAACGTGTTGTTCTCTGCTCACTGCATGGTACCAAAAGTCCATGACGTTGATTTAACCCAATTCTGGTCATGTTAATGTTTAGTATGTGGTTAGGATTGTGGCAGTTGGCTTTCTCCATAGAAAGACTCATTAAGTACTTTGTGAAGGGATTTTAATAAGCATTGGTAAATGTTGATAACTGTCTATTAGGATGTTTATAGTATTTTGTGGGGAGTACTCTGAGACTGTATAAACATGTTTTCTCATTAAACCATGACCCATTAATTTAACATTCACCTGAGCCAATTATTAAGATGATTGATGATTATACAATGCCACCATTTCTTCTACACTCATCAGTTGGTGTTCTACTCCAAGAAATGGCTCTTATTTATTTTAACCAATATAGATTCATGGATTCTTATTTTGTTGAAACATTATTTTGAACATTATTTCCTTTGATTCTCAAACTGTCTCAGATTGGCCAGCTAGCATTTGCACCTCTTGACAGACCCCATTATTCTTAGAGAAGTCTTAATTTCCTTCCACTAGAAACCCCAGGTCTATCTTGTACTCAGGTGTTTCTCGAAGAAGTTACAGTAATTTTTTTTAAAGACAAGGTTTCATGTAGCTTAGGCTAGCCAGGCATAGTGGCGCACACCTTTAATCCTAGCACTTGGGAGGCAGAGGCAGGCAGATCTCTGTGAGTTCAAGGTCAGCCTGGTCTACAGAGTGAGTTCCAGGACAGCTGGGGCTACAGGGAGACCCTGTCTTGAAAAGACAAAATAAAATAAACAAAAATAAAGAGGTAACATGTAGCCTAGGCTACCCTCAAATTCACTATGTAATGAAGGCTGACCTTGAACTCCTTGATCCTCCTGCCTGTATCTCCCAAGTGCTAGGATTACAGAAGTATGCCATTATCCCTGGCTCCATATGGTACTGGGGATTGAATCCAGTACTTTATGTATATAACAGAACTCAGTATACACCCAGCTAAGTTCTAGCAACTTTTAACTGAAAATGTATTAAAAAATTAAGATTTAGGCATTAACAGTACTTGGTGTGACTAGCTGTCATTGATACCGTGCTCTCTCAGTGGGTGGAGCTACATGCCCACATACACAGCCATATATTCACCAGTCTGTATCTACATTTTTGGAATCTCTCATTCACATTAATGATCCTAATTACATGTTAGGATGGTGTTTCTTTTTTTTTTTTTTTTTTTTTTTGAGACAGGGTCTCCCTGTAGCCCCACCTGTCCTGGAACTCACTTTGTAGACCAGGCTGGCCTTGAACTCACAAAGATCCACCTGCTTCTGCCTCCCAAGTGCTAGGATTAAAGGCATGCACCACAATGCCCGGCATCATGGTCCTTCTACTGTACCATTCTTCTTCAACAGAGAAAGCTAGTTATCATTATCAATGCATTTAAGTCTTTCAGATATAGCCTGTATTAGTCACTTTTCTGTTGCTGTGATAAAGCACCATGACCAAGGAACTTATAAAAGGAAGAGTTTATTTGAGCTTATGATTGACGGTTCTAGGGAATTAGAGTCCATTGTGGCGGGAGGCGTGGCGGCTGGATCTGGAGCAGCAAGCCGAGGGTCACATCTCGCAAAGAGCACAGAAAGCCAAGAGAGAGCAACTGTAGACCATGAGGCTTGTTAAAACTCACTAAGCCTGCCCCCAACAACGCACTTCCCCCAGCACGGCCACACCCTCCAAGACCTCCAAAAACAGTGCCACCAACTGGAGACAAATGTCTGAACACCTACAGCCTATGGGGGACACTCATTCAAACCACCATATAGCCCATCTATCCATGTGGCTTCTTCTGAATCCCAGTACCTGTAACCCGTATTAGTCAGTGTAGATAAGGAACAATGAAATTCACTCTAGCTCTGTGCGTGTGCCACCTGAGAGTTCCATTTCTATACTGTTTTCAATGAGTCCTGAGTATTATATCAAGGTGGGGTTTCACTCATAGATAAATGTGAGGATTACTACAATTAGAATATTGGTTTATATAACTGGCTGTGTAGTTGTGAGCAAATTATTTAACTTCCTCTAGTATCTAAAATTCCTCTGTTCAAAGAGAGACCATAACAGGGACAATAAAGGTTATCTACCATTTCTTCTTGATCTGCATATCGACCTTATTCTCAGAATAAAGAATTCTCCCTCTCCAGTCAAATAGCCACTGATTGAATGATGAGTGGCAGCCTTCAGATGGAGCTCCTGAGAGGCCTTCAGGGCAGGAGTCCCAGCTAGAGACACGGGAAAGAAGCATTAAGTAGGAGATTTTCCTATTGCACCACTCCAGCTGGGGAAACCACAACCCACCGAGAATATAAATGCGAGGCCTCATTTTCTGTACTTGCAAACCGATGGTGATGTGGGCTTTCCTACTGCAGTGCCTAAAGCAGGAGATAGTTTAGTGTAAATCTTTGATTCCCCACACCCACCCCTTTTCAAAAGTAGTATATATTCACTGAGGAAAATGTAGAAAACCCAGTTAAGCAAAATTAACATAGTAGCCTGGCAGTCCCATTAGGCAAGAATAGTAGCTTTGCATTTTGGACTAGCTTGTTTTAAGTCTTATTTCTTTGCACATTAAGCATTATATGAAGGAGGCCCCATACCTTTCTTTCCTTTCTATGCAGAAGACCAGATTCTCTGTGGATTCCTTTCCTTTTTCCTCTTGGGCCCTCATTGGTTGAACTCAGTACCTCAATATCCACTCAAGGCAGTTGGCAACAGCAGCGCATATGTGTGCACCTTGTGGAGAACGCACATGCGCTCCTCACTCCTCCGGGCCAGACATGTATTGGTGGTACCTCCTTCCCACAAGGCTTGTCTTCCTTTCCAGGTGGAGAGGGCCAGGGAACAAGTTTGTTTCCTCGCTCTTTGATCATAATGAGTCGTCTCCTGTGGAAGTTGGCTGGAATCCAGATCTCACAGGAAAGAGCAGCACAAACCTTTTCTATTCAAGCGTGCCGTTCATTGAAGCTTCTCTGTCAAATGCAAATGCATTCAGAGGATGTGGGGGGATGTGAATGTGTGCTAGGAGCAGTGTACACAGCAACTCATGGGCTTCCTAGGTCTCCCTTTGACACGGGAGCGGTGGGTCAGTTGGCACACGGGGAGAAGACTATGTAAGTTAGATTTCCCCACTAAAGCTATCAGCTTGGACCCATGTGATTGATTTTCCTTTGGTCGTTCCATTTTACTTTCTCTAAGACCTGTGTCTGAATCCTCTTTCCTACAATCTGGGTTTCCCTCATTCGTTTGAACTCTTTTTTTTTTTTTTTTCCATTTGAACTCTTTTCATAGGCATTTGACTATGTTATATTTCCTTTTACCTTTGAAAAACTTGGGAAAAAATTCAAGACAGACTTGTCAAATCACCAACCTTGGCCCCATATCTCTACTCGACTCTTGAGTAAAACATATATTTTTGTAGTCAATTTTTCATTGAAGCTTTGTGCATTTCATACAATATTTCCCAATTAAATCTACCATTCCCCCTTCCTTGCCTCCCACCCCACCAGAGTTCATGCATTCTGCCATACATGTTTCTCATCTTTTTCTCAGTCTCCTTTAAAATTTTCAATGCAGAAGTTTACTGTTTTGGGCAGAAGTTCACGGGTTCAGTCAGTTCTTTGACCCAGTCTTTGTTGTTTTTGTTGTTCCTTTCAATTTGCATCACTCCAAAATATGCATATATGCATGCCACACATTTATCAAGGTTATGACATCATAGGTTTTAGCATCTTCAATTTATGGTTTCTTTTTTTTTTTTTTCTTTATTAGGCTGAAAGATGTCATGTTTTCCTTAAGGAAGTATTTGAAGGCTCCCCTTGGCAAGCCCAAACAACCATCAGTCCTGCCCTTGTGCTCCACACTGGGGTCTTCCCTTTCCATGGTCACCAAATGAGGTCCGGTAAGCACCGTGTCCTGTCTTGATCTTTCTGTACTGGTCTCCATGATACAGCCTGGGTAGTCCAACGATGGCAGTCTATACTCTGAAGAGGCTGAAATCCCAGTAGTTGCTCAGTCTACAAGCTGAATAGCTGGATATCTCAGCAGTCCCCATCTGGCACTGAAGGTTTGGAAGATTCTTGGAGAGACATGAGTCTTCAGTCCACATTGGAAGGTTGAAAGGCAGTGTCTCAGGTCTTTGAAGGATGGCAAAAGCTGTGGCAGCCACAGGGTAGATGCACTTGCCAGTAAGACAGGCAAAACAACAGTACTTTTTTTTTTTTTTCCTTTTCCTTTTTGTCTTTTTACTAAGATCTCAAGTTTTATACCTGAAGTACAATTTCTCAGGCCTTACTGATTATTTTTGGTTATACTTTCCTTTTGGATGTTTAAGGCCACACTGTCAGTCCAGATTAACCAAGGTTTTTGTTTTCTCAAGGTCACTTGAGGATCTGATCCTCAAGGGTCACTCAGGTTTTTTTTTGGGGGGGTGGGGTGGAGGGAGCCCCTGGTTCCTTTTGGCTTTTCATTTACCAGTTCCATCCACTCGAGGACCAAGTCAGGTCTTGCTAGACTAGGCTTCCCTTTTTGAAGCATGAGCAGACTTTCCTCTTTATTGACTGGACACTGGCTGAAATCCCATAAGTGGATCTCCAAGACCTCCCTGCACAGGAAGACTGGTAACTCACATTAGTAGGACATGTCAAGAGATGCCTCCATGCATAGTTCCCTGGGACTTAGTTGACCTCTGAGGGCAAGGAACAAAGTTATCCCTTAAGTCCCTTGGCCAAATTGGTATGGGCATTAAGTATGGTTGTTAAGCATCCAGAAAGGCTAAGTTACACAAGCCTGATACTTTTAATTACTGTAAAATATGTTAGAAAAAGGCTTGGACTAAGCTTAAGTGCAAGGCTATTGCATAAAAATTACTAAGAAGGGAAGACCCCAGTGTGGAGCACAAGGGCAGGACTGATGGATGTTTTGGCTTGCCAAGTAGGAGCCTTCAAACAATTTCTTAAGGAAAACATGACATCTTTCAGCCTAATAAAGAAAACAACAACAACAATAATGAAAAAGAAATCATAAGCTGAAGATACTAAAACCTATGATGTCATAATCTTGATATAAGTGTGGAATGCATATATGCATATTTGGAGTGATGCAAATTGGAAGGACAACAACAACAAAAAGACTGGGTCAAAAAACTCACTGAAATGGTGAACTTCCACATTAGAAATTTTAAAAGAGACTGAGAAAAAGATGAAAAACATGTTTGGCAGAATGTATGAGCTCTGGTGGGGTGGGGGTGGGCAAGGAAGGGGGAATGGTTCTAGATTTGATTGGGAAATTTTGTATGAAATGCACAAATCTTCAATTAAAAATTGGCTTTGAAAAAAAAAAAGAAATACTAAGAAGCATTCCCAACATTGTGGTTAGACACAATGTCATGACAAACTAGTTTTTTCTCATTCTTTTGATTTTTATAGTACTCTAAAATATGCATACATACCCTCCTCCCATATACCAAAAATTCCAAAGTCTGAAAATAAATGGTAGGTTAATTCTAGAACCTGTTAAGGGATTCACAATATAAGAGCACAGTTGTTTTTGGAATATAACATTAACATTGCCCAGTTTGCCTTATAACTAGGTACTTGGTGCTAGCATCCACAGATGAGGGACCCCCACTCATCATTTGTTTTTCTGGAACTGTGTTACTTCACTTAACATAATATCTTATACTTCCATTCATTTACCTCCAAAGTTCACGATGTCATCTTTCTTTACTGCTGCATAGAACTCCATTGTGTAGATGTACCACATTTTCTTTATCCAGTTGTCAGTTGAGGGGAACTTGGGTTGGTTCCAGCTCTTCACTATTGTGAAGAAAGCTGCAATAAACATGGCTGTGCATGTATCTCTGTGGTAGGATGAGTCTTGTGGGTATATGCCCAGGAGTGGTATGACTGGGTCAGGTGGTAAGCTCATTTTGAGTCTTTTAAGGGATCTCCACACTGCTTTCCATAGTGGTTGTATGAGTTTACATTCCCACCAGCAGTGGGTGAGTGTTCCCCTTTCCCCACAACTTCTCCAGCATTTGGTATCATTTGTTATCTTGATCCTAGCCAACCTTTTTGGGGTGAGATGATATCTTAAAGTGGTTTTAATTTGCATTTCCTTAATTATTAGTGATGTTGAATACTTTTTAAGATGTTTCTCAGCCATCTCTATTTCCTCACTTGTGAAGTCTCTGTTCAGCTCTTTACTCCATCTTTTGAGTGAGTCATTTGTTTTCTTCTTTGTTTCTTGAGTAGTTTATATATTCTGGTTGAGTAAAACATCTTAAGATGAGCACTCTTAATAGTTCTTTCTGTATCTTAACCCCTAGCTCCCTACACTCTGAAGTAATGCTATCCTATATAAATATATATGCCTATATATAAAAATGTAGAATGTATGCTCTAATTAAATATATATTTTAAAATCTAGGCAAGAAGGCTTCTACTGTACATTTTTTTTTTTTTTTTTGGTGAATGATTTCCCCCCTGGCCTCTGAGAAAGGATACATTCTACACTTTGGAGTAAAATTTGATTTGTAAATTGCTTCCGGGAAGATTGTAGGGTATAGTATTTTAACTTTTATAGTATTTTTCCATATATGTTTCATGTATGCATGAGGAGGAAGGCAGAGGCCTTTGTTGGGTGTCCTGCCCTTTGCTCCTCAGCCTTTTTCCTTGAGACAGGGGGTCTCAGTGAACCAGGAGCTAGACCAACAGCTAGCAAGCCCCAGGGACCCTCTGTCTCTGCTCCTAACAGTGCCAGGGTTACAAGTGCATGGCCATATCCTTTTTACTACACACTGGTGCTGGAGAGCTGAACTCAGGTCCCCATGCTTACACGGCAAGTTCCGTTACTCACCAAGCCTCCTCTCCTCCTTTTTTTAGAGGAAATCTCTCACTATGTAGCCCATGCTGGCCTAGAATTTGCTACGTAATTCAGGCTGGTCTTGAACTGGCACCCCTACTGCCTTCACCCCAAGTTCTGGAATTATAGGCATGAACCACTATACTCTGTCTTTTTAGATTATTTTATTTATTTATTTTTTAAATTTTATTTATTTACTTATTTATTTATTTATTTATTTATTTGAATGTACTGCCTGCATGTAGGTTTGTGCACCCGTGTCATGCAATGTCGCGGAGGTCAGAAGAGGGTCTCGGATTCCCCTGGAACTGGAGTTCTCCTGGAATTGGAGTTACAGACGGTTCTCAGCCACCATCTGGGTGCTGGGGATTGAACCCTGGTCTTCTGCAAGAGCAGTCGGTGCAGATTATTTTTTATGTGTATTAACTTCATATGTGTAAGGGCACCCATGTCGGGCAATGCCCGAGGAAGTTAGAAGAGAGCATCAGATACCCTGGAAATGGAGTTATGGACGGTTGTTAGCTGACATGTGGGTTGCTAGGATTCAAAGCCAGGTCCTCTGGAAGAGAAGCCGGTGCTGGCCTTGAACTCACAAAGATCCACCTGCCTCTGCCTCCCAAGTGCTAGGATTAAAGGCGTGCACTACCACGCCTGGCTTAAAGATGATTCTTGGCCGCCATGTGGGTGCTGGGAATCAAACTCAGGTCCTCTCCAAGAGCAGTCAGTGCTCTTAACTGCTGAGCCATCTCTCCAGCCCCTTAAATTTTTTTTTTTCAAGAGCAGTAAGCACTCTTAACCACTTAGCCCATTCTCAACCCCTCCTTGTGGGTTTAATTTGCATTTTCCTGAGAATAAATGCAATTGAGCACCTTTTCATATGCATGTGGGCCATTTTTTTTGTTACCTTAAGAGAAATGTCTATCATTTTACTATTAAAAACTGTGTGTGGGTGTATGTGTGTGTGTTGTTAGAAGCCCAACAAAAGGTTTTGTACATGTTAAAGAAGTACTCTACCACTGAGCTAGTTAGTCCTAGCCCTTTGTTTTACTGGTGCTTGTTTGACTATTGAATTATGTATTTTTAATGCTAACTCTTTATTGTACGTATAGTTTTGAATACATTTCCCACTCTGTGGGTTGTCTTTTCATTTTGCTGCTGTTTCCTTGCTGTGCACAAGCTCTTCGTTTGATGTCATCCCACTAGCCTCTTGATTTGGTGTTATGTCCAAAAATTCTTTGCTAAGACCAAAGTTGAAAAGCTTGTCCTGGGGCTGGAGGGATGGCCTAGCGGTTAAGAGCGCCGACCGCTCTTGCAGAGGACCTGGGTTCGATCCCCAGCACCCACATGGCGGCTGAGAACCGTCTGCGACTCCGGTTCCAGGAGAACTCCAGTTCCAGGGGAATCCGAGACCCTCTTCTGACCTCCGCGGCATCGCACGACACGGGTGCGCAGACCTGCATGCAGACAATACATTCATACATATAAAAAAAAAAAAAAAAAAAAAAAAAAAAAAAGAAAAGCTTGTCCTATACTTTTTGGAGCTTTCACTAAAAGTTTTAGGTTTTATACATAAGTTGTTAATACATTTTGATTTAAATTAAAAAAAATTTTTCATTTTATGTGTATGAGTGTACTGTCTGCATGAAGGTGGTGCACCCGTGTCCTGCAATGCTGCAGACATCAGAGGAGGGCGTCGGATTCCCCTGTAACTGGAGCTAAGATGGTCCTTAGCCGCCATGTGGGTGCTGGGAATTGAACCTGGGTCCTCTGCAAGAGCAGTCGGTGCTCTTAACTGCTGAGCCAACTCTCCAGCCCCTTGATTTAATTTTTCTGTATAGTGGCAGATAATGTTCCAGCTTAATTCTTGTGTGTGTGTTTGTGTGTATGTGTGTGTGTGTGTGTGTGTGTGTGTGTGTGTGTAAAGGCACATGTGTATGCATGGCTCTACGTGCACATGTGGGTGGAGGTCAGAGGTCAACTTTGGCTGTGATTTCTCAGGCATTGTTTACCTTGTTTTTGGAGACCGTCTCCTCACTGGCCAGAAGACTGCCAAGTGGGGTAGGCTGGCCGGTGGATGGTTCCCGGGATCTGCCTGTCTCTGCCTCCCCGTGCTGCGA
Organism: Rhizomys pruinosus; assembly: GCA_009823505.1. Classification (NCBI taxonomy): domain Eukaryota; kingdom Metazoa; phylum Chordata; class Mammalia; order Rodentia; family Spalacidae; genus Rhizomys; species Rhizomys pruinosus. The sequence continues at coordinate 1,054,086 of VZQC01015255.1, read as the reverse complement.
TGACAAGTGTGTGCCACTAAGCCAAGAGTGTTAAAACATAGGCTTGGGGCTGGAGAGATGGCTCAGTGGTTAAGAGCACCGACTGCTCTTGCAGAGGACCCGGCACCCACATGGCGGCTAAGAACCGTCTTTAACTCCAGTTTCAGGGGAATCGGACATCCTCTTCTGACCTCCGCAGCATTACATGACACGGGTGCACCAACCTACATGCAGATGGTACATTCACACACATAAAAAAATAAACAAATAAAATGTAGGCTCTTAGGGAATCCAGCTCAAGTCATCCTGCTTCTGCGGCATGTACTTTATTGGCTGAGATGCTTATAGATGAACTCTTTGGGATATATAAATTCAGTTTTACCAATATCTTTTTTTGGTGTTTTTTTAAAATATTTTATTTTATTTTATTTTTATGTGTATAAGTGTACTGTCTGCATGTAGGTTGGTGCACCCATGTCATTCAATGCTGTGGAGGTCGGAAGAGGGCATCGGATTCCCCTGGAACTGGAGTTAATGACAGTTCTTGGCTGCCATGTGGGCGCTGGGAATTGAATCCCGGTCCTCTGCAAGAGCAGTTGGCGCTCTTACCCACTGAGCCATCTCTCCACCCCCTTTTTGGTGTTTTTAAGACAAAGTCTCCTTGTAGCCCCAGCTGGCTTGGAACTCACTCTGTAGACCAGGCTGGCCTTGAACTCACAGAGATCTGTCTGCCTCTGCCTCCACAGTGCTGGGATTAAAGGAATACAGCACCAGTCCTGGCCTTTTACCAATACCTTTTGATGAAGAGACTTTTCTTTCCCCCATTGAGTATTCCTGGCATTCTGCAAAGGATCAGTTTACTACATAATTATTTGACTGCTTTCTGACTCTACTTTGTTTCATTCATTACATGTTCAGTACCATTTTGTTTTGATTATTGTAGCTTGTAACTAAACTCAAAGCATGATGTCTCTAATGCTTTTAATAAGATTGCTTTGGTTTTTTGGGTCTTTTGTGGTTTCATATAAATTAAAGATTGTTGTTTTACTTCCATAACATTAGAATTTTCCTGGAGTTTCTATCACTAAATATGTAGATTATTTTGGGTTATAAGGACATTTCAATGAATGACATTTTTCTTCCAACCCAGAAAAATCTAAAATTTGAGTCACATGCTCACAAAAGCATTACTGGCTAACAGAATTTTATGTTATTATAATTGTCCAGCAAATCAGTGTCCTTAACTAAAAGAAATAAAATTCACTCTTTGGAAAGAATATTTGGTGATATTCAGAACCTTGAAAATATTCATATTCTTTATACCAGTACATTGACAGGATAATATAAAATGTGTGTAGAAGGCTCCATTCATGAGTCTCTCTAGTGAAAATCTGAAAGTACTAATACACTTGACACCAGGCAGTCACTGAAAAAAAAATGGTGCCTAATTATTCAACTCGCCAGTCTGTAGCTGCTCACCCTCCTGCTTCTCTACTTTTCCTTCAGAAATCCAATAAAGGCTATGGCCTGAGCCTTCCCCTCGTCCCAGTTTCTGTCTCCTGACTATCCTGGAGTCTTCCCCATGTGGTCCTGAATCCTGTGTGTTGTCGGGACCTCTGAGTATTAAAGACTTTGCTTTCTTGAATTCCTCCTCTGTATCTCTTCTTTTTTTTTTTTTGTCTTTTCGAGACAGGGTCTCCCTGTAGCCCTAGCTGGCCTGGAACTCACTCTGTAGACCAGGCTGGCCTTGAACTCACAGAGATCCACCTGCCTCTGCCTCCCAAGTGCTAGGATTAAAGGCATGCGCCACCATGCCTGGCCTCTGTATCTCTTCTTAAGGCCACATTATAAAGAATCATAAAACAAATTCCAATAAAAATCTTAGGAATATTTTAGTAGAAATTGACAAGCTCATTATAAATTTATATATAATTTAACCTAACTAAAATAAGCACAACTGCATTGAAAATTAAAAAAAGAAAACAGGGGCTGGAGAGATGGCCTAGCAGTTAGGAGCGCCGACGCTCTTGCAGAGGACCCGGGTTCGATCTCCAGCACCCACATGGCGGCCAAGAGCCGTCTGAAACTCCAGTTCCAGGAGAACTCTAGTTCCAGGGGAATCCGACACCCTCTTCTGACCTCCGCGGCATTGCACGGCACGGGTGCACAGACCTACATGCAGACAGTACATTCATACACATACAGAAATAAATAAAAATTAATAAAAAAAATGTTTAAAAAAAAAGAAAACAAAGTTGGAGAACTCATTGCTTGATTTCAAGACTTATTACAAAGCTGCATTATTGGCACAATTTATACCCATAATCAAAAGAACAGAATTCAGTCTAGGAATAGAGTTAGGCATGTATAGGATAGTCTTTCTAATAAACCACACTCTAACAATTAGGCACCCATGTGATCAAAAGCCTAAACTGGTCCTGGAGAGATGGCTCAGCAGTTAAGAACACTGGCTGCTTTCTCAGAGGACCTGGGTTCCATTCCCAGGACATATGCTGGCTAACAACTGTCCACAACTCCAGTTCCAGTGGAATCCACACCCTCTTCTGACCTCTGTGGGCATTGCACGACACAGGTGCACTTATATACACAGAGGCAATACACTTATACACATGAAATTAAAATAAATATAAAGAAAAACAAAAGGTGATATATGTGTGATATATTGTATGGTGTTCTCAAAAGGGCATGAATGTTGGGGTGGAGAGATGGCTCAGCAGTTAAGAGCGCAGACTGCTCTTGTAGAGGACCTGGGTTCGATTCCCAGCACCCACAAGTCGGCTAAGAACCGTCTTTAACTCCAGTTTCAGGGGAATCTGACACCCTCTTCTGACCTCCACAGCATTGCATGACACGAGTGCACAAACGTACATGCAGAAAGTACATTCATACACATAAAAAAAAAAGAACTGTCTTTAACTCCAGTTCCAGGGGAATCCAATGCCCTCTTCTGACCTCTGCAGCATTGCACAACACAGGTGCACCAACCTACATGCAGACAGTACACTCACACACATAAAAATAAATAAATAAATAAATAAATAAATAAAGCCAGGTGTGGTGGTGCACGCCTTTAATCCTAGCACTTGGGAGGCAGAGGCAGGTGGATCTTTGTGAGTTAGAGGCCAGCCTGGTCTACAGAGGGAGTTCCAGGACAGCTGGGGCTACAGGGAGACCCTGTCTCAAAAAGACAAAAAATAAAGAATTTTAAAAAAAGGGCATGAGTGTTGAGACAGAAAGATCTGACTCCACAGATAGGAGATCAGCAGACAAAGGCAGTTGAGGAATAATGATAGCACTCTGAGGCTTGGGTGTGGTGGTTATGTAACTGTAACCATGGGCCACAGCTCCACAAAAAACAAACATTTCAAATTAGCAAATGTTATCATATATAAATTTTCATGGAATAAATCTGGCTTTATTAAAATTGTCACAGTTTGGCTAATACATTACACGGTTCCCCATCGATTCTTTTATTTTTTTGCAACATTAAACGCAGATGACTGATTCCCATTTAACTGCTTGGGGTTCTTATTTAGGCACAAACCAGGGCCTTTTGTAGAATATTATCATGCCAGGCTGGGTGTGTTGGTGCATGCCTTTAATCTCAGCACTCAGGCAGAGGCAAGCAGATCTCTGTGAGTTCAAGGCCAGCCTGGTCTACATAGTGAGTTCCAGGACAGCCAAGGCTACAGGGAGACCCTGTCTCAAAAAAAAAATATTATCACACCAGTTATAGCAATTTTAGTGTTCTCATTGAAAGCTAAGATTTGGTGAATTCTATATAAATGGTTGACTTCAAAGTGTCTGGTGAAACCGGTTTTAAGGAAGAGGAAGTCAGGTATTAACCCAACCTTAAACTGCTGCATCCATTGGGTCCAGATATTCAGAATGGCCACTCTTCCTTCATGTACTGTTGGGCTCAGCTTTCATAATACCTTCACCTTTCAAGGCTGCCTTATTCCTTCAGTGCTTCCCAAGAGCCTGCAGGATGAAGCTCATCTTTCTACATGGCACAGAATGACTGCTTTACCTCCCTGTGTGGCTTGCTTCTAGGAATATGACCTTCTACCTGATCCCTTTGAGCCACATGCAAGACTGGTCTATCCTAAAAGAACTTCGCTTTCTTTTGCTTCCAGATCTCACTGGGTACTTCTTTTTTTTTTTTTTTTTTTTAGCAAATGCTCTTAACCACTGAGCAATCTTCTTTGCATCCTCTCAGCTTAACTCTTGAAGGTGGTAGGAACATGGTTCTAGTGAAACTGCCTGATCAGTTGTAACCTGTTCCTAGGCAAGGGGAACTGGAACCCCAAGGTTCTCACAAGCCACCCTTCAATGAGCCAACTCACAGAGCACGGACTGTTGGCCAGTCTGAGTCATTGTTGTTTTTTTTTCCAGGTTCANGGTCTTTTTCGAGACAGGGGTCCTCCCTGTAAGCTCCAGCTGTCCTGGAACTCACTCTTAGACCAGGCTGGCCTTGACTCACAAAGATCCGCCTGACCTCTGCCTCCCAAGTGCTGGATTAAAGGATGATGCGCCACGCCACGCCCGGCTTCACTGTGTACTTCTACCTCTACCTGGAATATTCCCTTTTCTATCTCCCAGTGTCCCTTTGTGTCTGTACAATTCATTCTTACTCATCTCTCATGACTTCAGTACTGATGTCACTTGCTCAGGAAGCTAAATGGTTCAGGGACTATAGAAGAGGTACTCTAGGGGTGATAAATGACATTGTTTATGACCTTGAATATTCAAATATCTGAGATTCATCTATTACTTGGCCCAAAGCCATTGCTATACTCCTTAAGTGATCTAACAGATTATTTTGCTAAAGCTATTTTGCCTTACCTCTTTTGGTACCATAGTCAACGTAAATTATATTATTAAATTGTCACAGTAACCTTTGAGATGTGCAGAGACACTTTTAGGAAGACAGTGAAGCAGGGGCTTGGAAAATAGTAAGGGAGCCAGGAGAAGTAGGTGAACGGCGCATCCTCTTGTGGCCTGTTTTCACTGCTTGAGTCCTAAAGGTCCCTGAATATGTTTCTGGTTATAACTAATCCAGATGGAAGAAAGGAAAGCTATACACACACACACACACACACACACACACACACACACACACACAGCCACCCCTACCCCCTGTCTGTTACTATGTACTGAGCTTGATCATTAAAAAAATTATTTATTTAATGTGGCTAACTGTTTTTAGTACATATATGTAAGTACACCAGTGCTGTGCAGTGTCCACAGAGGTCAGAAGGGGGTGCTATATCCTCTGAACCTGGAGTTAAGGACAGCTGTTAGCCACCATGTGGGGGATGGGATGGGAACTGAACCCAGGTCCTCTGCAAGAGCAGCCAGTACTCTTAAACACTCAGACATCTCTCCAGTCCCTCAATCCTTTTTTTTTTTTTTTTTTTTTTGTGGTGTTTTGAGACAAGGTTCCTGTAGCCCCAGCTGGCCTTGAACTCCACTATGTAGACCAATCTGGCCTTGAACTAGCAGAGATCCTCCTGCCTCCTGCCCCCTGCCCTCCCCACCTGCCGAATGCTGGGATTAAAGGTGTGCACCACCACACCTGGCCCAACCTCCATATTTTTAAAAAAATATCTTATTTATTTTTTTTTTTTTTTTTTTTTAATTATTGTTTTTGTGTTGTTGTGTGTGTGGTGTTCGCGCGTGTGCCATATGTGCACTTGAGTGTGGTGCCCACAGAAAGTCAGAAAAGGGTTTCAGATTCCCTGGTCATGGAGTGACAGTTGAGAGCCACCGGATATGGGTGCTGAATTGAACTTCGCTCCTGTACAAGAGCAAATGCTCTTAACCACTGAGCCATCTTTCTTTGCATCCTCTCAGCTTAACTCTTGAAGGTGGTAGGAACATGGTTCTAGTGAAACTGCCTGATCAGTTGTAACCTGTTCCTAGGCAAGGGGAACTGGAACCCCAAGGTTCTCACAAGCCACCCTTCAATGAGCCAACTCACAGAGCACGGACTGTTGGCCAGTCTGAGTCATTTGTTGTTTTTTTTTTTCCAGGTTCATAATTTATTGTACAAACTGAGTATTACATGATGAGTTGACATTAGCTTCTCCAGGCATGGGACTTAACAGATGAGGCTGGACATTTCAGAATCCATTTATGTTGCTTTCACAGCTGGAGTCTTTTTAGACCTTAACTTGAAGTATAAGACCAACAAAGCAATGCCTCCATATGTGGCCAGTACACAATTCATTCTACCAGTAAGAGTGTAAGAGTTAAATATTTTTTAATACCAGTGAAAAAGGAACTGGCCATCATTTCTGGACCTGCCATGACTTTGAGCTTTGTCAAGTCACAGACTTCGCAGCCGACGTCCTTCAATGAACCTAGCCACCAGCGGAGTCATTTGTTAAACAACTGATAATGAATATCTGCAAATCTGACATATTATGTATATATATATACATATATATAATAATGCAGAGTTGAGGGTTATGTGTATGCTTAAAATCAAAAAGATTTGGATATCATTTCACTAACTTATAGTTAATCAGAGTATCACTCACTGATATCAAATAAACACTTAGACTAGTCCTGTACTAGATAAAGCATTTTTTACTTTCCTTCTGAACAGATGGCAAGAGAACAACATAGTTTGCCTAAGGGGACTTGGCTATTTGATGTCAGAGTTGGGAATAGAACATGAAACCTCTGACTTGATGCCCATTGGGTTTTTTGAACTCATCGCCCCCCAAGCATGTGAGGAACAACCAGCAGATGGTAATCTACTGAGAAACTCTTTGGTCTCCCACATTTATAGTTAACTCTTCATAAGTAGGTGAAGTCTCCAGCTGCCCTAGCTGTTTCCACAAGTTGTTTCCTTTTTTTTTAAGATAAAGCATGGGATTATTAGCGTCTCAAAGTACAGGTCTCAATACTTAATAATACTAGTATGCTCTGTATTTAAAAGTTTCCATTTTCTGGTTCACTGGGAATAAACATAAAAACTTGTAGCATAGTTACTGAAATGTATTTCTGTTGGCCTGTTTGTTTTATACACTGCTACAGGAGATTCAACCAGGTCTTCATGCATTCTGGTCAAGCACACTATTACTGAGATTTTTTTCCCCCAGTGGGCTGCAACCTTGTAATATGGCCAGTCAATTTCTTGATAAGTGAATGAAATGCATGAAGTATAACTTGCTCTTAGAAGTAAAGGATTCTGGGGCTGGAGAGATAGCCTAGCGGTTAAGAGCACCCGACGCTCTTGCAGAGGACCCGGTTCGATCCCCAGCACCCACATGGCGGCTAAAACGTCTGTAACTCCGATTCCAGAGAACTCCAGTTCCAGGGGAATCCGAGACCCTCTTCTGACCTCCGCGGCATTGCACGACATGGGTGCACAGACCTGCATGCAGACACTACATTCATACACATAACAAAAAAAATATAATAAAAAAAAAAAAAAAAAAAAAAAGAAGTAAAGGATTTCTGTAATGGGTCTATGGTCTATCATTCTCACTGTATAATATTGATGCTATACTTGCTAAAACCTAGGAAATTATATGGATTAAAATTGCTTAATTTTAAGTATTGCTGTTCAAAGGAAAATATGAAGATGATCAAACAGTTATTATTAGCTTCATACTTCATGTTTTTTCCTATGTGGCAGAATTTAAAATGTGCTATTTTCCCATGATTTGGTAAACATATCCCCTGTTTGCCCCTCGGGAACAATTCTTTGTGTTTCTTCCCTGCTGCACACCCCAGGAAGCTGACCATTGAGGACCCTATCAACTGGGCTCCCTCCATCTGGTTTCCTGTTTGGTTTGACCAGGGAGGCATCAACAGATCAGAGAGCAGGAGAATAGGTCGGTATGTAGTCTGCAAATTCCCTGCTTGCATCACTCTAGTTTGGGGAGTGGGTGCATTTATATACAATGTGCCCTGTCAACTCGAACCTGCTTCTAGAGCTCTAGCGTTTCTGTCTTTGTGTGTGTATGTGGTGTTTGTATATTTGTGGTTCCTGCCAGTGCATGCAAGAGTTCAGAGGTCAACCTTGGGTGGCAGTCTTCCCTTTCCATCTTGGTGGAGACAAGGTCTCTCACTCCTGGCTGGTCTGCCAAGTCAGCTGGCTCTCAAACTTCTGGGATTTCCCTACCTCTCACTTCCATCTTGCCTGGGAGTACAGGGACTACAGATGCACTACTTCACCAGCTTTACATCAGTTTGGAAATCCACACTTTTAAAACATTGCTGTCCAAAGGAAAATACAAAGACCCTCAGAACATTTATTATTTCCAATACCCTATGTGCCACACTTGTGCACAACTTCTGTATCCATCTCCCCAGTCTGAGCGCCAGGTTTTTCTGGTTCAAGCTAGCCTCCCTGTGATCTTTCAGACCCATGGTGGGGATGCTTTGATTCCCTCATTCTGCCTATCTCTCTGTGTATAGTCTTTCTTTCTTTTTTTTTTTTTTTTTTTTGGTCTTTTTGAGACAGGGTCTCCCTGTAGCTCTGGCTGTCCTGGAACTCTCTCTGTAAACCAGGCTGGCCTCGAACTCACAGAGATCCTAGTGCCTCTGCCTCCCAAGTGCTAGGATTAAAGGCGGCGCCACCACACCCCGCATTCATTTTATCTCTTGTATGTGTATCAAATGTACTGTCTGGCATGCAAGTCTGTGCACCCCTTGTCAATGCCGCGGAGGTCAGAAGAGGTTTGGATTCCCCCTGGAACTGAGTTCTCTGGAATTGGTGTTCAGAGGTTTTGGCCGCCACGTGGGTGCTGGATCGAACCCGGGTCCTCTGTAGAGCGGTCGTGCTCTTAACCGCTAGGCCATCTCTCCAGCCCCATAGCTTTCAGTTAAGCTTTCTTTTAATATAAACTTTGAAGTGTGCCATTCATTGCCCAATAATAAAATATATGTCCTTGGAAAATATCAGTGTTATAGTGGATGATTCTTTCTCTGGGAAAATTAAAACCCATTTTTCTATAGTAATTCTATAGTAATAAATGGGCAACTAATATTGAGTTTCTATTCTTCCATATTATCTCATTGTTTTTTTTTTCCTGTAAAAAAATAGCTGTTCAAGAAAACCAATACAAGAAAACATTTACAGTCTAACACTGGTTCTTTGAAAGATAAACAAACAGATAGACAGACCCTTTAGGCCGGTTAACAAACAGCAAATCCAAACAATAAAATTAGAGATAAAGGGGAAACCCGACAACAGACAAAAAAGATCTAGAACATCTATACAGATACTTTAAAAAACTATAACTCAGAGCTGGGCGTGGTGGCCCGTGCCTTTAGTCCTAGCATATCAGGAGGCAGAGGCAGCGGAACTTTGTTGAGTTCAAGGCCGCCTGGTCTACAGAGTGAGTTCCAGGCAGCTGGGGCTACTAGGAGACCCTGTTTTTGTTGTGTCTCTCCAGACAAAGACTAAACAAAAAAATACAACGAAACGAAAAACACACACGACTTGACGATGACCAGGAACAGTCTGACTCAAACCATACACTTATCATTAATTGCTCCTTTTCCCCCCCCACCCTCGTAAACTTTCTACCTTAAGAATATCGGAATATACTATCATAGGATTCTGATCACCAACAGCTTAACAAAAAAGAGAGCAGAACAGCTTAAAACAAGTAACCATAACATATACAGAAATTGACAAAGTAATATAAAACCTCCCCCATTTAACTAAAGGCCCAGGCCCCATGATTTATGGCAGCATTCTACCAATATTTAAAGCAGACTTACAACCCATACTTACTTAAGTTCATTCAGGGGATCGAAAGCAGAAGGCAATCTCCAAATTCCTCCCCATGAAGCCAGTAATCACTCTAACACCAAAACAGGGAAAGATACAACCAAAAAAAAACTAGATCCCATTCTTAATGCATCATAGATGCAAAAATTCTCAACAAATACTTGCTAAAACTGCATTCAACAGGCACACATCAAAAGGTCATCCACCAAGATCAAGTGATTTATTCCAGAGACGCCAGGGATGGTTTCAACATACATAAATCAACAAAGTCATTAAAATATATATAATGGATTCAAAGAACAAAAAACCACATGGTTCTATCTAATTGATGGAGAAAAGGGCCTTGATAAAATTAAACATGCCGTTTTGTTTATATGTCCTATAGTGAATGGACTGAGAGAAACATACTCAACATAATAACAGCTTAATACAACAAACCCCACTAGTCACATCCATTCTAGAATGGAGAAAAATCAGAAGCATTCCCTTAAAGCAGGAACCCAGCAAGGCTGCCCACTGTCTCCACTAGTTTTCAATACAGTGCTTAGAAACTATTTCTAGAGCAATAAGAGAAGGAACACTAAAGGAATACTATTAATTGGAAACGATAACATGATATTATATATAAGGGTGCCTAAAATCAACCAGAAAACTTCTCTGAAACAATTGAACTTCAGATAAGTGTCAGAGTTACAAAATTACATCTACCAAAAATCAGTAGCCTTTCTCTTAGCAATAGCAAGCAATTGGAGAAAAGAGTCATGGAAACCTCCCATTCAAAATAGCTTAAAAAAATATCTTGGGAACAAACATGACCAAAGACATAAAGATCTCTACAATAAAAATTGTTTTTATGCCACAATATGTTTATTTCTTTGTGGATGGAAATTTAGATTATTTCCAGTTTTTAACTTTCATTAAGCTTTTATTTTATTTTAATCTTTTTGAAATTGTGTTATTTTCATACATCACTTTCTCGTTCAATCAGACTCATTTCCCCCTCCTTGCCGCCCCACCCTCCCAAGTTCATGAGGTCTGCCATACATTGCCCTGTTTCCACTCTCGAGTCTTTTCAGAGTTTTTCAAAAGCATGAAGATTATTTTTTTTTTGGGGGGGAAGAGCCCTAACTTACTTCAGTCAGATTCCCTTTCCACGTCTTTATTGTTGTTCACCCCAAATCCATTATGTTTCAACATATGCTTTATATATGTACAACTACACATCACAAAACATGATAAATGAAAAAAACAGTATGTTATATAAACATCATATGTTTTGGGACTTCACATGCTTTTCCATTTAAATTTTCATATTGTCTCTAAAATATGTAAAACATAAACCTCCATCCTTGCTGCCAAATTATTTAAAGTCTGAAAAAAAGAGCCACGCATTTAATCCCAGCACTCAGGGTCAGAGGGCAGGTGGAGTTTCTGTGAGTTTCAGGCCAGCCTGGTCTACATAGTAAGTTCAGACAAGCGTGGGACTAAAGGGAGACTCTGTCTCAAAAATACCAAAAAATTTTTTTTTTTAATATTTGAAGAAGGACATTGCAGGAAATGACACAAAAGACTGGAAGACCTCCCATCTCATCGGTTGGAAGAATTAATATAGTAATAATGTTACATTCCTAGCCCAAAGTAATATATATGATTCATATGCATCCCAATTAAAATCCCCATGACTTTCTACAAATAATTTAAAAAAAAATCCTAAAATTCATATGGAAACAACAAAAGGCCTCTAGCCAAAGCAACACCTGAGCACACAGAGTAATGCAGGAGGTGGATTACTCATATTACAGTTTCCAAATGTATACAGAGCATAGTCATTAAAAACAGGCATGCGTACTGGCATGAACATAGACCGTTGTTAGATCAATGGAATAAAACTGACACGAACCCAGGGGCTGGAGAGATGGCTCAGCATTAAGAGCACGCTGACTGTTCTTTGAAGAGGACCCGGGTTTATGATTTCCCAGCACCACAATGAGTGATCCCTTGGCTGGGCATGGTGACTGCTATGGCATTTCAATCCTCACGAATTGAGAGAGGTCTGGTGGATCTCTGTGAGCTGAATGCCAGCCTGGTCTAGAGTAAGTTCCAGGCCAAGCTGGGGGCTATAGGGGGACAAAACAAAAAACAAACACAAACAAACTTCAACAAAAAAAAAACAAAACAAACAAACCAACAACTCCCCCTGACACCCAAAACTTGAGTAATGACAATTTATAGCCACCGAATATTTGACAAGGAGGCCAAAACACTTCATGGAGGAAAGGCCAATATTTCAGCAAAATGGTGCTGGCAAAACTGGATCACCACCTGTAAGAAGAATGAAAACTAAACCCTACCTCTCACCTTTTGGCACAAAAAGTCAAACTCTAAATGGCTAACAGGACCTCAGTGTGAAACCTGATGAAAACTCTGAAAATGTTTAGAGAAAACATTGGTGTAGGAAAGACTTTTCTCTCTTTTCTTCCTCCTCTTTCTTCTTCTTCTTCTTCTTTGGTGTGTGTGTGTGTGTGTGTGTGTGTGGTGATGGTTTGAGACAGGTTCCCTGTAGCCTCAGCTGTCTTAGAACCACTATGTAGACCATGTAGACCAGGCCTGGCCATAGAACCCCACAGGATCCTCCTGCTTCTGCAACCCAAGTGCTGATTACAAGCATGCGCCACCATGCCCAGCATGAAAAGACTTTCTAATCAGACAGTAGTTGCACAGGAAATCAGGTCAAACTCAATGAATGGACCTCATTAAACTAAAATAAGCTTCCTTATAGCAGAAGAAACAGTCAAAGAAGTGAAGAGAAACACCATAGGGAAGAAAATCTCACCAGTGACACATCTGACAGAGATACATCCAAAGTATATAAATTATAACTCAAAAAACAAGACCAAGAAAACACATGACCCAATTAAAAGGTAGGCTGCCGATCTGAACAGAGTTCTTATAAGAAGAAGATGCCTAGAAACACTTAAAAAGTGTTCACCTCCAGCTGGGTGGGTGGCGCATGCCTTTAATCCTAGCACTTGGAAGGCAGAAGGCCGCGATCTCTGTGAGTCAAGGCCAAGCCTGGTCTACAAAGCGAGTTCCAGGCCAGCTGGGGCTACAGAGAACCCTGTCTCAAAAGAAATAAAAAAAGGTTCAACATCATAGTAATAAGGAAGTACAAATTAAAACTCCCTTTCAGATTTCATCTTACCCAGTAAGACTGGCCATGATCAAAAACAAATAGACCAAATGCTGGAAGAGGTTGTGGGGAAGGGAACACTCATTGTGGTGGTTTGAAAGAAATGCTCCCTACAGGCTTCAAGTATTTGGACCTTTTGTCCCCGTTGGTGGTGCTGTTTTGGAGGTCTTAAGAAGGTGTGGCCAGCTGGAAGAAGTATTCACTGGGGCAGGCCTTAGAGAGTTCAAAAAAGCCTTGCCAATCTCCAGTCGCTCTCTCGCTCTCTGTGCCTACTTGCAAAATAGAACTGATTTCCTGCTCCAGCTCCCTGCGCCATGCTCCCTTCCACGATTAAGACTCTAATTCCCCCAACTGTCCCAATTTGTAAGTTCAACATAAACTCTTCCTTTCATAAGCTCCTTAGTTTGTGGTGGTTAATCAACCAGCAACAGAAAATAATTAACACACTCATTCACTATGCTATGAATGCAAACTCATGCAATCCTATGGAAAGCAGTGTGGAGAACCTCTATAAAGGCTAAAAATAAACCTACCATTTGACCCAGTCATCCACCCTCCTGGGTCTATACCCAAAGGATCATCCTATTGCAGTGATAGTTGTACATCCATGTTTACTGCAGCTCTTTTCACAATAGCCAGAAAATGGAAACAGCTTATATTTCCATCAACTGATGAATGGTGAGAAAAATATGGTACATTTACACAATGGAGTTCTATTCCGTGATAAAAAAGACATATCATGAAATTTAAAGGTAATGGCTGGAATTAGAAACTGGAGAGCCGGGTGTGGTGAACTGCAGCCTTTAATCCAAGCATTGGAGGCAGAGGCCAGGTGGATCTCTATGAGTTTAAGGTCCAGCCTGGCCTACACAGTGAGTTCCAAGACAGTTGTGGGTTACTGGGAGCCCCTGTCCTCAAAAAGACCTAAAACAAAAAACAAAACAAAAAAAAAAAGAAAACAGACAAAAAAGAGCTTTATGCTAGTGGAAGTAAACAGCTATTTGGATCCCTCGTTTTTGGATCCTAGCATCAAATCCACATATGTAAGTATATACCATGAAGTAACTGCAGGAAAGAGGGAATGAAAAGGACCAGGAAGGTAAAGGAAAAGAGGAACCCAAGATGGAAGCTAGTAGGTAACAGATGTTACTAAGAGAGGAATGGATAAAACCTAAATTGAAAAGGAAGGATTATAGGAGGGTTTTATATGAAGGAAAAGGATAGAAAGGGGGAGAAAGGGGGGAAAAGGAGCCCAAGAGAAGTGGGGGTCATAGGAGACAGCAGTATCAAGGCAGAAATGGGGAACGCTGGTAAATTGGAGAGGCATGGAGGGAGGGCTAGAGACAGGTAAACGGGAGAGAGGAGGTACAATGAAGCTCACTAGGATTAAAAAAATGGAGAGAATCATATAGTCTAACAATCTATTGACAAAATTACACACTTTACCTCTACATGATCCATATGGAAAGATAAGGCTGCACAGTCACCGGAATCAGTCAAACAGAGAAACTTCCCTTTGAGTTGGCCCAGGGTAGTCAAACAGACTTCCAAAATTACACAGGCTGATTGCACAGGCCCTCGATTGCCTCTCAAGAACCTGAAGTAAGGACCCTAGTGCCTGAAAAACAGGGACAGACTTCAGAAGGCATCGGATCCCCTGGATCTGGAATCATGGACAGTTAGCCAACATGCTGGTACTCGGATTCAAACCTGGGTCTTTTGTAAGAGCAGCCAGTGATTTTAACTGCTTAGCCATTTCTCCAGCCCCTGTTTTCTCCTCCTCCTCCTCTCCTCCTCCTCCTCCTCCTCCTCCTCCTCTTCCTTCTCCTATTTTTAAAATTTCTTTCAGAATGGCCATGGTGGGCCCTTCTGATCGGCTTTTAACAAGCTACCACCCCTTTTCATAATTTCCGGTGATTTCTCTGCTGTATGTCATTGTAGAATGGCTCTAAGCTCATCTTCAATGATTTTTGCCCCACAGAAATCTGTTCCCTATTATTGGAAAATGTGAAATGTAGGTGTGCTTGTTGTTACTAGATGTTACTCTTTCTAAGTCTACAGGGACACACACATACATACAAATTCACACATATATGCACACATTTGCTTCTGTATATACACATATGAATTACATATGTGTACGTTTGTGCATGTTTGAGGGTAGCCAAGGACATCATACTCTGAACTTTGGAAGCAATTTTGATATTTAATTAAAATATACAACATCACATTATAACACTTTCTTTTACTTGTAGGACAATTTAAAAGAACTAAGCTTAATTTTCCTCCCAAATAAGTAAGCATACATCAATGAGAAACAGTTTGGGTAAAATTTAATTGAAAGCTTATGCCGTTGGCTCCTGTTTACAGGCATGTGTAATACAACTTTAGGCATCTATAGGTCAAAAACATAAACACCTAAAAAAAAAAAAAATAAAAAAAAAAAGAGGGAGGTGGGAGGTGGGGTAAGTATCCCTTCTGGGATATAAATGGAAAACTCTGTGTTCAATTCTAATTGATAAATTTTTCAATTTTTGAGATCTTGAAACTAACAATGGAAGGAGAATTTTATGTTCCCACAGGTAAATCACCAAATCTAAAATGCCTGAAAACATATACAACTTATGGCTGTGCCAGGATGGACTGGGAAATGCCAGCAGAGAGGCTGCCCCATCTAAACATTAAAGAAGAGGAATCTCAGACTTCCTGAGTCACAGACACCGAGCATCTCTCTGAATATTATGGGGTTAACTGTTATAATGGGCCCTAATGAAGTTTAACCTTCCAGATCTGAGAAACCTTCCTACCTCTCCTTTTATAAGGAAAAAGAAAAAAACATGATGGTAATGAAACCACCCCCTTAACTGTACATTAGAGCCAATTGTTACAGTGGTAATTTCCTATAAAAACAGGTTAATTACCTTTTTTAAAAATTTTATTTATTTCTGTATGTTGTATGAATGTATTGTCTGGCATGCAAGTCTGTTGCACCTGTGTCGTGCATGCCGCGGAGGGTCAGAAGAGGTGTCAGATTCCCTGATTGGAGTTCTCCTGGAATTGGGAGTTTCAGACAGTTCTTCTCGGCTGCCATGTTGGGTACTGGGCTCGAAACCCGGGTCCCTGTATAGAGCAGTCAGCACTCTTACGCTAGGGCTATCTCTCCAGCCCATAACACCCTTTAAATTGACTGATAGGCATAGGAAACTGTGAAGGATAATTCTCTATTTAGGGCCAAATTCAATAGTAAAGTGTTTAAAGCTGTGTACTTAAGCAAATATATTAATACATGAGAACTCTAATATCAGCAATGAATTATTTTGCCTAGGAGATGTTGTCTAGAGGATTCAAATCCGCCCCCCCCCAAAATTAAAAGGTCTTTTGCCTATAAGTGGGATACTTGCAAGGAGAAACAGTAAGTCCCGTTGTCGAAGACCTGGTGTGAGCATGAAAAAAATGTTTAGAGATGTCACTTGCTAGTGTACAATGGCCTCTGAAATGCCAGACGCGTTAACAGGCCACTAGAAATAAAAAAAAAAAAGGAGAGAGTCCAGGCATGGTGGCGCAAGCCTTTAATCCCAGCACTAGGAGGCAGAGGCAGGCAGACTCTGTGAGTTCAAGCCAGCCTGGTCTACATAAGTGAGTTCCAGGATGGCTGGAGCTCACAGGGAGACCCTGTTCTGGGAAGTAAAAAAGGACAGAGAAATTGAGGAACCTGAGCTTTTGCACTTCTCACTTGTCTCCATCTACAACCAAGAAGGAGAACAGACCTTCTAGGCAACAGTGCCTATGGTCCACAGATTCAATAGTTCCTTATGCCTTTTGGCAAAAGGAGCAATTATGGAAGCTGAAATTTCATTTTGAAGGGAAAAAATAGGAATATTGAGATATATAACTGCACACTACCTTCTTTGATAAATAGATAAGAGAAAATCTTTATTAAAAACTGTGTGTGTTTATGTGTGTGTGCTGTGTGTGTGTGTGTGTTTGTGTGTGTATGTTGTACACATTATAATTTATTGTACAAACTGAGTATTACATGATGAGTTGACATTAGCTTCTCCAGGCATGGGACTTAACAGATGAGGCTGGACATTTCAGAATCCATTTATGTTGCTTTCACAGCTGGAGTCTTTTTAGACCTTAACTTGAAGTATAAGACCAACAAAGCAATGCCTCCATATGTGGCCAGTACACAATTCATTCTACCAGTAAGAGTGTAAGAGTTGAAATATTTTTTAATACCAGTGAAAAGGAACTGGCCATCAGTTTCTGGACCTGCCATGACTTTGAGCTTTGTCAAGTCACAGACTTCGCAGCCGACGTCCTTCAATGAACCTAGCCACCAGCGGAGTCATTTGTTAAACAACTGATAATGAATATCTGCAAATCTGACATATATATGTATATATATATATATATATATCAGAGTTGAGGGTTATGTGTATGCTTAAAATTCAAAGATTTGGATATCATTTCACTAACTTATAGTTAATCAAGTATCACTCACTGATATCAAATAAACACTTAGACTAGTCCTGTACTAGATAAAGCATTTTTTACTTTCCTTCTGAACAGATGGCAAGAGAACAACATAGTTTGCCTAAGGGGACTTGGCTATTTGATGTCAGAGTTGGGAATAGAACATGAAACCTCTGACTTGATGCCCATTGGGTTTTTTGAACTCATCGCCCCCCAAGCATGTGAGGAACAACCAGCAGATGGTAATCTACTGAGAAATCTCTTTGGTCTCCCACATTTATAGTTAACTTTTCATAAGTAGGTGAAGTCTCCAGCTGCCCTAGCTGTTTCCACAAGTTGTTTCCTTCCAGCTGCTCTAATAGAGAGCATGGGATACTGCGGATAATAAGGAAACATCTCATAAGATAAAGGGTAAAATGACTAATATAATAAGGAAATGCTTTAAAAGTTTCCATTTTCTGGTTCACTGGGAATAAACATAAAAACTTGTAGCATAGTTACTGAAATGTATTTCTGTTGGCCTGTTTGTTTTATACACTGCTACAGGAGATTCAACCAGGTCTTCATGCATTCTGGTCAAGCACACTATTACTGAGATTTTTTTCCCCCAGTGGGCTGCAACCTTGTAATATGGCCAGTCAATTTCTTGCATAAGTGAATGAAATGCATGAAGTATAACTTGCTCTTAGAAGTAAAGGATTCTGTAATGGTCTATGGTCTATCATTCTCACTGTATAATATTGATGCTATACTTGCTAAAACCTAGGAAATTATATGGATTAAAATTGCTTAATTTTAAGTATTGCTGTTCAAAGGAAAATATGAAGATGATCAAACAGTTATTATTAGCTTCATACTTCATGTTTTTTCCTATGTGGCAGAATTTAAAATGTGCTATTTTCCCATGATTTGGTAAACATATCCCCTGTTTGCCCCTCGGGAACAATTCTTTGTGTTTCTTCCCTGCTGCACACCCCAGGAAGCTGACCATTGAGGACCCTATCAACTGGGCTCCCTCCATCTGGTTTCCTGTTTGGTTTGACCAGGGAGGCATCAACAGATCAGAGAGCAGGAGAATAGGTCGGTATGTAGTCTGCAAATTCCCTGCTTGCATCACTCTAGTTTGGGGAGTGGGTGCATTTATATACAATGTGCCCTGTCAACTCGAACCTGCTTCTAGAGCTCTAGCGTTTCTGTCTTTGTGTGTGTATGTGGTGTTTGTATATTTGTGGTTCCTGCCAGTGCATGCAGAGGTCAGAGGTCAACCTTGGGTGGCAGTCTTCCCTTTCCATCTTGGTGGAGACAAGGTCTCTCACTCCTGGCTGGTCTGCCAAGTCAGCTGGCTCTCAAACTTCTGGGGATTCTCCTACCTCCACCTTCCATCTTGCCTGGGAGTACAGGGACTACAGATGCACTACTTCATCCAGCTTTACATCAGTTTGGAAATCCACACTTTTAAAACATTGCTGTCCAAAGGAAAATACAAAGACCCTCAGAACATTTATTATTTTCAATACCCTATGTGGCACACTTGTGCAGCAACTTCTGTATCCATCTCCCCAGTCCTGAGCGCCAGGTTTTTCTGGGTTCAAGCTAGCCTCCCTGTGATCTTTCAGACCCATGGTGGGGATGCTTTGATTCCCTCATTCTGCCTATCTCTCTGTGTATAGCCTTTCTTTTTTTTTTTTGGTCTTTTTGAGACAGGGTCTCCCTGTAGCTCTGGCTGTCCTGGAACTCACTCTGTAAACCAGGCTGGCCTCGAACTCTCAGAGATCCGAGTGCCTCTGGCTCCCAAGTACTAGGATTAAAGGCGTGCGCCACCACACCCGGCATTCATTTATCTCTGTATGTGTATCAATGTACTGTCTGCATGCAAGTCTGTGCACCCCTGTTGTGCAATGCCGCGGAGGTCAGAAGAGGGTGTTGGATTCCCCTGGAACTGGAGTTCTCCTGGAATTGGAGTTTCAGATGGTTCTCGGCCGCCACGTGGGTGCTGGGGATCGAACCCGGGTCCTCTGTAAGAGCGGTCGGCGCTCTTAACCGCTAGGCCATCTCTCCAGCCCCCATAGTCTTTCATTAAGCTTTCTTTAATATAAACTTTGAAGTGTGCCATTCATTGCCCAATAATAAAATATATGTCCTTGGAAAATATCAGTGTTATAGTGGATGATTCTTTCTCTGGGAAAATTAAAACCCATTTTTCTATAGTAATTCTATAGTAATAAATGGGCAACTAATATTGAGTTTCTATTTCTTCCATATTACTATGTTTTTTTTTTCTGTAAAAAATAGCTGTTTCAAGAAAACAATACAATGAAACAATTAAGTCTAAGCACTGGTTCTTTGAAAGGATAAACAAGATAGACAGACCTTTAGCCCGGTTAACCAAAAGAGCAAATCCAAATCAATAAAATTAGAGATGAAAGGGGAAACACCACAACAGACAATAAAAAGATCTAGAACATTATACAGAAATACTTTAAAAACCTATACTCAGAGCTGGGCGTGGTGGCCCATGCCTTTAGTCCTAGCACTCAGGAGGCAGAGGCAGGCGGAACTTTGTGAGTTCAAGGCCAGCCTGGTCTACAGAGTGAGTTCCAGGACAGCTGGGGCTACAAGGAGACCCTGTCTGGAAAAGACCAAAAAAACAAAAACAAAAACAAAAACAAAAACCTATACTCTATTTAATTTGAAAACCTAAAAGAAATGGATGAATATCTGAAATCATAGGACTGACCAAAGCTTAACCAAAAAGAGAGCAACAGCTTAAACAGTCCCATAACATATAAGGAAATTGAAACAGTAATATAAAACCCCCCATTTAACTAAAGCCCAGGCCCAGTTGGATTTATGGCAGAATTCTACCAGATATTTAAAGAAGACTTACAACCAATATTACTTAAGTTATTCAAAGGGATAGAAACAGAAGGAAATCTTCCAAATTCCTCCCATGAAGCCAGTAATCACTCTAACACCAAAACCAGGGAAAGATACAACCGAAAACAAAAACTAGACCCATATCCTTAATGAATATAGATGCAAAAATTCTCAACAAAATACTTGCAAACTGCATACAGGCACACATCAAAAAGGTCATCCACCAAGATCAAGTTAGATTTATTCCAGAGACGCAGGGATGGTTCAACATACATAAATCAACAAAGTCATAAATTTTATAAATGGTCTCAAAGACAAAAACCACATGGTCATCTCAATTGATGGAGAAAAGGCCTTTGATAAAATTAAACATGCCTTTATGTTTAATGTCCTATAGGGAATTGGACTGAAGAGAACATACCTCAACATAATTAAAGCTATATACAACAAACCCATAGTCAACATCATTCTAAATGGAGAAAAATCAGAAGCATTCCCCTTAAAGTCAGGAACCCAGCAAGGCTGCCCACTGTCTCCACTAGTTTTCAATACAGTGCTTGAAACTATTTCTAGAGCAATAAGAGAAGGAAACTAAAGGAATACTAATTGGAAACGATAACATGATATTATATATAAGGGATGCCAAAAATTCAACCAGAAAACTCCTAGAAACAATGAACAGTTTCAGCAAAGTGGCAGGTCACAAAATTAATCTACAAAAATCAGTAGCCTTTCTCTATGCCAATAGCAAGCAATTGGAGAAAGAGTACATGGAAACCCTCACATTCAAAATAGCTTAAAAAAATATCTTGGGAACAAACCTGACCAAAGACATTAAAGATCTCTACAATAAAAATTGTTTTTATGCCACAATATGTTTATTTCTTTGTGGATGGAAATTTAGATTATTTCCAGTTTTTAACTTTCATTAAGCTTTTATTTTATTTTTTAATCTTTTATTGAAATTTTGTATATTTCATACATCACTTCTCAGTTCAATCCAGACTCATTTCCCCCTCCTTGCCCCCCACCCCTCCCAAGTTCATGCAGTCTGCCATACATGCCCTGTTTCCCCTTCTGAGTCTTTTCAGAGTTTTTCAAAGCAGAAGATTATTTTTTTTGGGGGGGGGAAGAGCCCTACTACTTCAGTCAGTTCCCTGTTCCAGTCTTTTATTGTTGTTCCTTCCAATCCATATTGTTTCAACATATGCATTTATATATGTCACACATGTACTAAAATCATGTCATCTGAAAATAAACAGTATGTTATATACAAATCATATTTTGGGATTCACATTTTTCCCATTTAATTTTATATTGCTCTAAAATATGTAAACATAACCTCCATCCTTGTGCCAAAATTATAAAGTCTGAAAATAAGTAGCACGCATTTAATCCCAGCACTCAGGAGTCAGAGGCAGGTGGATTTCTGTGAGTTCAAGGCCAGCCTGGTCTACATAGTAAGCTTCAGACCAGCTGGGACTAAAGGGAGACCCTGTCTCAAAAATACCAAAAAAATTTTTTTTTAATATTTGAAGAAGGACATTGAGGAAGACACCAGAAGATGGAAGGACCTCCCATGCTCATGGGTTGGAAGAATTAATATAGTAAAAATGACCATCCTACCCAAAGTAATATATAGATTCAATGCAATCCCAATTAAAATCCCCATGACTTTCTTCACAGAATTAGAAAAATACATCCTAAAATTCATATGGAAACACAAAAGGCCCTGGCTAGCCAAAGCAACCCTGAGCACACAGAGTAATGCAGGGAGGGGGGATTACTATACCAGATTTCAAACTGTATTACAGAGCTATAGTCATAAAAACAGCATGGTACTGGCATGAACATAGACGTGTAGATCAATGGAATAAAACTGAAGACCCAGGGGCTGGAGAGATGGCTCAGCATTTAAGAGCACCAACTGTTCTTGCAGAGGACCCGGGTATGATTCCCAGCACCCACATGGTGTCTTAGGCTGGGCATGGTGATGCATGCCTTTAATCCTAGTACTCATGAAGCAGAGTCAGGTGGATCTCTGTGAGCTGAAATGCAGCCTGGTCTAGAGTAAGTTCCAGGCCAGCTGGGGGCTATAGGGAGACAAAACAAAAACAAACACAAACAAACAAACAAACAAAAAACAAAACAAAACAAACCAACAAACCCCCCTGAAGACCCAAACTTGAGTACATGCAATTTCAGCCACCTGATATTTGACAAAGAGGCCAAGAACACTCAATGGAGGAAAGGCAATATCTTCAGCAAATGGTGCTGGCAAAACTGGATCACCACCTGTAGAAGAATGAAACTAAACCCCTACCTCTCACCTTGCACAAAAGTCAACTCTAAATGGCTCAAAGACCTCAGTGTGAAACCTGAAACTCTGAAAATGTTAGAAGAAAACATTGGTGTAGGAAAAGACCTTCTTCTTCTTCTTCTTCTTCTTCTTCTTCTTCTTCTTCTTCTTCTTCTTCTTCTTCTTCGTGTGTGTGTGTGTGTGTGTGTGTGTGTGTGTTTGAGACAGGGTCTCCCTGTAGCCTCAGCTGTCTTAGAACTCACTATGTAGACCATGTAGACCAGGCTGGCCTTGAACCCACAGAGATCCTCCTGCTTCTGCCTCCCAAGTGCTGGGATTACAAGCATGCGCCACCATGCCCAGCATGGAAAAGACTTTCTAAATCAGACAGTAGTTGCACAGGAAATAAGGTCAACAATCAATGAATGGGACCTCATTAAACTAAAAAGCTTCCTTATAGCAGAAGAAACAGTCAAAGAAGTGAAGAGAAAATCCATAAAGTGGAAGTAAATCTTCACCAGTGACACATCTGACAGAGGATTAACATCCAAAGTATATAAATTACTCAAAAAACAAAGGACCAAGAAAACAAATGACCCAATTAAAAGGTAGGCTGCCGATCTGAACAGAGTTCTTATAAGAAGAAGATGGCTAAGAAACATCTTAAAAGTGTTCAACCTCAGCTGGGTGTGGTGGCGCATGCCTTTAATCCTAGCACTTGGAAGGCAGAGGCCGGCCGATCTCTGTGAGTTCAAGGCCAGCCTGGTCTACAGAGCGAGTTCCAGGCTAGCTGGGGCTACAGGGAGACCCTGTCTCGAAAAGACAAAAAAAAAGTGTTCAACATCATTAGTAATTAAGGAAGTACAAATTAAAACTACTTTCAGATTTCATCTTACCCCAGTAAGACTGGTCATGATCAAGAAAACAAATGAGACCAAATGCTGGAGAGGTTGTGGGGAAAGGGGAACACTCATTGTGGTGGTTTGAATGAGAATGCTCCCTACAGGCTTCAAGTATTTGGACCTTTTGTCCCCAGTTGGTGGTGCTGTTTTGGGGATCTTAGAAGGTGTGGCCATGCTGGAAGAAGTATGTCACTGGGGGCAGGCTTAGAGAGTTCAAAAAGCCTTGCCAGTCCCAGTCGCTCTCTCTCTGCTTCCTGTGCCTACTTGAAAATATGAACCTTGACTTTCTGCTCCAGCTCCTGCGACCATGCTCCCTTCCACGATAGACTCTAATTCCCTCCAACTGTCAATTGTAAGTTCAAATAAACTCTTCCTTTCATAAGCTCCCTTAGTTGTGGTGGTTTTATCACAGCAACAGAAAAATGACTAATACACTCATTCACTGATGCTATGATTGCAAACTCATGCAATCCCTATGGAAAGCAGTGTGGAGAACTCTTAAAAGGCTAAAAATGAACCTACCATTTGACCCAGTCATACCACTCCTGGGTCTATACCCAAAGGATTCATCCTATTGCAGAGATAGTTGTACATCCATGTTTACTGCAGCTCTTTTCACAATAGCAACCTAAGTGTCCCTCAAATGATGAACTGATAATGAAAATATGGTACATTTACACAATGGAGTTCTATTCCGTGATAAAAAAGACATATCATGAAATTTAAAGGTAAATGGCTGGAATTAGAAACTGGAGAGCCGGGTGTGGTGATGCATGCCTTTAATCCCAGCACTTGGGAGGCAGAGGCAGGTGGATCTCTATGAGTTTAAGGCCAGCCTGGCCTACACAGTGAGTTCCAGGACAGTTGGGGTTACTGGGAGGCCCTGTCTCAAAAAGACCTAAAACAAAAAACAAAAAAAAAAAGAAAAAAGAAAAAAAAGAAGCTATTATGCTAAGTGAAGTAACACAAGCTATTATGGTATCCCTTATTTGTGGATCCTAGCATCAAATCCACATATGTAAGTATATACCATGATGGAACTGCAGGAAAGAGGGAAATGAAAAGGAACCAGGAAGGTAAAGTGAAAGAGGGAACCCAAGATGGAAGGCTAGTAGGTAACAGATGTTACTAAGAGAGGAATGGATAAAACCTAAATTGAAAAGGAAGGATTATAGGAGGGTTATAGAAGGAAAGGTTATAGAAGGGGGGAGAAAGGGGGGAAAAGGAGCCCAAGAGAAGTGGGGGTCATAGGAGACAGCAGTATCAAGGCAGAAATGGGGACGCTGTAAATGGAGAAGGCATGGAGGGAGGGCTAGACAGGTAACGGGAGAGAGGAGAGATACATAATGCTTCACTAGGGTTAAAAAAATGAGAGAATCATATTAGTCTAACAATCTATTGACAAAATATACACACAATACCTCTACATGAGTCCATATGGAAAGATGAAGGCTGCACATCAAGGAACAGTACCAAACAGGAGAAACTTTCCTTTGAGTTGGCCAGGGTAGTCCAAAAGACTTTCCCAATCCAGGAACAGAATACTTTAATCTCTCTGTTATACAAAGGGTGTGTCAATTGACACTCAAAACTAATCCAGCAACAGGAAGTAAAAAATGGGCTGAGAACACACACAAAAAGTGTTCAACAGTCGTTAATAATTAAGGGAAATGAAATTAAAACCACTTTAAGATATCATCTCACTCCAAGAAGACTGGGTATTGATCAAGAAGAAACTAAATTGAGGAATCTCCTGAGGCCAGGTGAAAGGGAAGAGCAGGAGGAAGCAGGTAGAACGGGGTGCCTCAGCAACAAAGCTGATTGGTTGATCCCTTAATCCAGCTCTTTGGCTGATTGGCGTTTGTAAGCATGTGGCGGAGTGGTCGGTAGTCAATCCTCACCAGCTGGATTGAACAGAATGCGGTCTGGTCTTAGATTGGCATTCTTGTAGGCTTGTGGGGCAGATTTATCCTGCCCAGCCCATGGTATCTCAAAAGAGTAAGAGCTCTTGTGGGACCTCTTTAGATCCCTGAGGAACCTCCTGGAGGCCCAGCGGTAATGGTGACCAGTGACCACCGTGCTGGAAGAGTTGCCGCCCCCCCAAACTGATTACATGAACGATGACGCGAGCATCCGTAAGGAGGCAAGCAAAGCATAGTCTTGAACACAGGTGAAGAGGAGTTTTGGATTCACATTGGAATATGGATTCAGGCGGAGAATTGACCATATGCCAGGATCAAAGAAGAAGGACACATGGAAGGGGCAGGATAATCCCTG
Source organism: Rhizomys pruinosus (assembly GCA_009823505.1). Taxonomy (NCBI): domain Eukaryota; kingdom Metazoa; phylum Chordata; class Mammalia; order Rodentia; family Spalacidae; genus Rhizomys; species Rhizomys pruinosus. The sequence goes on along the minus strand of VZQC01015255.1, from coordinate 1,028,305 downwards.
CGCCAAGCGTTTTACCAACCCTCGAAAGACTCTCTCGGCGGCGAGTGGAGGTATGCGTCTATGGGCGATGCTCCCAAGGACACAATGATCCGAAGAACACGTAATTGGCGGAACATATTTATCAAAACAACAAGATTGATATTAAGAGGAACAGACATTAAAGAACTATAGAAATAAGAATGAATGAGCGAACTCAATGAAGAAGCCTCAAGAATGAGCTATGTAGGAATGACCAAAAGCTACTGGAGGAAGGTAGAAAACTGACAAGAATTCCCATGGGACTGAAATAAAATAAAAGAGGAAGACCAAACCAGCTGAACGCAATAAGAGGCACTACAAGAAGAGGAAGTTTGAGAGAAGTCCAAAAAGGAGAGCTAATACTAAAGAAATCAACAGGAAGAGGAAATGAAAAAGGAAATCAAAACACTATTCGTTCCGAATGCACAGAGGAAAAGAATGGGAAAAAGACCTCGAAGAAGCAGAATGGAGAAGCAGAACCAAGAGAATATCAAACCTTGCAAAATAACACACAAACAGACTAAGAAGACCTACAAGAGGAAGTTATAGAAAAATTATTTAAAGAAACACAACAAAATGGAAACAACCAGGAGCTGCTTGGGAACACTATGAAAAGATCAAACCTCCCACATCATAGGAATAGAGAGATGGGAGAAGTTCCACAAGAGAATGGTAATTTGAGTCAGATCTTCAACGCGAATCAATAATGAATACTATTCCCCAAATTGAAAAAAACAATCCAATAGCAAACAATACAAGAAGTAACATAGAACTCTCCAAAACCAGACAAATCAGGAAAAAAATTCTCCCAGCCGCAAGGACGAGGTCAACTCAGTTTTCAAAATGGCTAGACACCTCTTAAAGACAAAGACAAAATCCGTTAAGAGCCACAAAGAAAAACAAACAAATGTTTACCTATAAGGGGAAACTCTATCAGGAATTATCAAAACGTGACTTTCCTCAACTGCAGGAACTATGAGAAGCTACAAAAAGCGAGTGGAACTGGCGGCAAAGGGCCATTCTCCGAGGATCAGTAAGGGCGACAATTTGAGGTGACCCAACTTCAGGGTTACTATACTCCCACAGCCAAAAATGCAATATAGTTCTCAGTGAAGGGTGATGTGAGAGCAAAAAACTTTCCTCACGACATAAACCACACTTTGAAAGAGAATTACACTGTCACTCTGAAAAACCCTTACCCTCAGAGAATACTTGAAGCAATTTCATAGGAACAGAAAAAAGAGCAACCAAACAACCCAGGCACCTAGAAAGAGGATAAATCAAATAAAAGACATTAACTGCAGAAGTAGAAATCGAAACCCAACACGGCAAGAATGGATTAAAAAAAAATTGAAGAATAAACAAGGCCTACTCAGTCATAACCTAAAAGTATTAAATGGGATCTCTAAAATTGCCCCAATTCAAAAGAAGCAGTAAGGACTGGGATAGTGGATTAGAAAACAAGTACATCCATCTATAGCTTTCTACAAGAAACCCATCTATCTTAGGTCTAAGGGACGCATCTCAACTTTAAAGTGAAAAGATGGAAAAAAATTAATTCAACAAACGTAGGCCAGAATCGCAGTACAAGAAAGAAAGCAAGGTGCTTGCATTATTCTCAATAAATCTTGTGACAAAGATTAGACTCAATAAAAGTAAAAGAAGATTCAAGAAAGATCAAGGAAGGCCATTACATTTATGCCAAAGCAACAATTCACCAAGAAAAATTTCACAATTTACACGAATATATTATATATGCTCCCAAACATTCTTGGTGTGCCCACACAAACTTTTTATAAAGGCAAATTCTCCAGGACCAAAGTCACTACGATAACCCCAGTGAACACTCTCAGTAACGTAGGAGCATTTCAATTACCTCCACTGAGTCCTTTAAGGATAGCGTCAATAGGACCAAAGATAATGACAGTGAGAGACATGCTGAAACTGGAATGATATGAATTACACCAAAAGTGGACCTCATTGCCACCTGCCATCTGACCGGAGTAATTCCATCCTACTTAAAAATGTACTAAACTAAGTACTTTCTACTCAAGCATCTCAATGGAACATTCTCAAATCGAGCTATAAAATGTAAAGGGCCACATAACTGGGACGGACACGAAGATAACTACTCTACAAAATACAAAAAAGATTGAATAAATTTCAATGCATTCTATCAGTGACCACCAGGGCAATAATAAGCTGACCTCAACATCAACACTTAGGGCAACCCAATCACTACAAGAACAATGGAGTAGATTAAACCAAACACACTCGCTAGAATTAATGAAGGGTTCATGGAGACTAAAGAAAGAATACATAAACAAAGAATATAAAAGCTATTTCTGGAACTGAATAGAACAATGACCAACACAACACAACAAAAAACCTATGGTACAACCTTAAAAGCCAAGTCCTTAAAGGGGAAGTTAGTATAGCCCTTGGGCGTAGACCTACATTAAAAAACAGAAAAGAGCACAAATGGAATGATCTACACTCACAAAAACATAAAACTATAAAAGACTTGAAAGAAAAAAAAAAAACAAAGAAACCTAAAGAAACATGAAAGAAAAATAACAAAAATCAGAGCAGAATCAATTAAAATTAGAAACAAACACACAACAATACAAAAAAGATCATAAGCCAACAAGTTGTTCTTTGAAAGAGAACTTAAACAAGACTAGACGACCATCTCTAGCCCAAATTACACTCCAAAAAAAAAAGAACAACTGGCAAATCAATAGAATCTTGTGATTGAAAGGGGAAATATCACAACAGATAATGAAAAGACCCAGAAAAATCATACCGCGGCAATTAATTTGAACAACAATTTCAAATGCATACTAAGTTTGAAAAAGCCTAGCGAAATAGATGGAATGACATATCTGAGAATCGTCGGTGGAATTCAACCACAGAGAGCAAGTCAACGGCGCAAAAAAAGCATATCACGACCAGCCACCAAACATCAAACCGAATAACTACAGAATTAAATTGAAGATGAATAATAGGCCTCGCCAACCAAAAAAATAGTGCCATCGGCTCGAAGTATTAGGTCACATGCAGTCAATACCTATACAAATAATTTCTCAGAAAAACTGTACAACCACTTATATATCATAATGTGTTTGAAAAATATCACAAACTCGGATAACGGATAATCTCCGCGAGATGTCCTTTCCTATGAAAGTCCAGCATTCCTCTTAATACCCAAACGAAGGTCAAATATGAACGCCAGTAAAAAGTGTAGAGAATCTATAGACCCCTCGTCTCGTAAAGGAACACAGCTGCAGAATCTTCCTAAACAGGATACTGGCAAATAGCTTACAGACCCACATCAAAAAAATACATCCCACCAATGTGTGACTCAAAGGTTGGATCATTACCAGGAGATTAGATGCTATCAAATATGAAAATCAAAACAAATCATCAAGCATATAAACGAACTGAAAGACAAAAAAACGCACACCATCATCTCAATTGCGTGGAAAATCTTACAAAATCCAGCATCGCGTTCATAGTTTAAAGATCCTAGAGGAAATGAATTGGAAGGATCATATTCTTAATTGTAATGCACAAGACCTACTATACAAGAAAACGCCACAGCCAATATCATTTCCTAAACGATAGAGGAACATGAAACAGAATAAAGACATTTCCCCTTAATGAGAACTCGGCCACAAGGCTGAGCCCCTCTCTCACCACTCCTTCTCAACCAGCAACAGTGCTTGAATCCCTTGCAAGAGCAATAAAGCAGAAAAGGAAATAACAGATTCGTCAAGTAGGAAAAGAGGAAGTCAAGCGATCCCTTTTGACTGCAGATATGATTGTCTAATTAAGGTATGCTAAGAACTCCACCAAGGAAAACTCTAGAAACGATTAAGAGTTTCAGTAAAGTGCAGGGATACAAAATAAACCTAGAAAAATGAGTAGCCGTTTCGTCTACACTAACAGCAAACAACTGAAGAAGGATTACAAGGAATCCTTCCCACTCACAATGCCTCAAAAACAATAAATACCTAAGAACAAACCTAAACAAAAGATGCACGACAAGGATCCTCATGCAAACAAAAAATCAAAAATTGAAAGCCTCCCTGAAGAAGCTGAAATTAAAGAAGATATTCGAGAGAAGATGAGAACAAACCATCCGTTCTCCTGGATATGGGTGAAAGGATTACAAGTATAGTTATTAAAGATAAGTTCTGACATGTTACCTAACTTGTAATACAAATGTAATGCAATCCCAAATCAAAAATCCCAAGAGCTTCTTCACAGGTTTGGAAAAAAGAGTCCTCAATTTCATTTGGAAAAGACGGAAAGACCCCGAAGAATAGCTCCGCAAAGGGCAAAAATCTCTGGGAGAAAAGAAGCATGAATAACAGGGATCGCTCTACAGAATGCAAACGATATGACACACGCCTGATTAGTCAATTAAAGAGAGCGAGTGCAGCATTGGAACACGGTACTGGCAACAAAAAACAACCAGAACAACACAGTTGGATCCCATGCTGCGAATTAAACACTTGAACGATCCAAACCTTATCAAGTAGCAATTTTCAGGCCAACCTTAACAATCAACATAACTTTGATAAGGAGGACTCAAGAAAAAGCCAACACTTGAGGACAAACAGAACAGCCTATCTTTCAACCAAAGTTGCAAGGTTTGTTTATCCGCAACACACATGACATACAGCCCACCTGTTAGAAGAATGAAAATTAAACCCCTACTTCTTCACCCTGGTACAAAAGTCTCAAAATTCCAGCATGCGATCAAAGGACCTTTTCAACGTGAAATCCAAAACTCTGGAGGTATAGAAGAAAACTTGGCAGCAGACAACGGACATAGGTGTAGAGAAAAGACTCGGTCTAAATCAGACAGCAGGCTGCCGCAAGAATTAAAGATCACATGTTGTAGAAGGGGACCGTCATTAAACTGTAAAAGGCTTCTGCTATCATCAGGGGAAACAGATGAAAGGGAAGTGAAATGAAAAACCCACAGGATGTGGAGGAAAACTTCAATCAATACATCTGAGCAGAGCATTAACTAATTCCAGAGATATATAAAGCTACTTCAAAAAACAAAGAAGAAAGAAAGAAAGACAAATGAATTCACTTCAGAAGATGGGAGCCCAAAGATTCTGAAACCCAGAAGACTTCACAGAGGAAGAATTAGAGATTGCCAAGAAACACCTTAAAACGGTTGTTCAACATCGCCTAAATAATAAGGGGAAAATGCAAATTAAGGAACCACCTTGTGAAAGTATCTCGATCCAACTCCCCAAGGATACACGAAACATGAGCTTAGAGGTGTATCGTAAAGAAAACATATCAAATGATATGCCAAGTTGCTGGAAGGAGCGTGTTGGGGAAGTCGGGAACCATCTCATCCATTGCTGGTGTGAATATAAACTTGATTCGCTATCATTGATCACTATGGGAAGAACAGTGTGAAGAGAACCCTTCGTAGGAAGACTCCAGAATGAGCCTGGCCATTTGACCCAGTCATACCTAACTCGACTGCAGTATCTAAATTACCCACTAAGACTCATCTTTAACTGAGAGATATTAGAGTGCACCAGCTATATTATTATTGTCCTGCTTCTCTGTTTCACAATAGCTAAAATAAAACTGGGAACACAATACACCAAATGGCCCCCTCTTCAACTGATGATAGATGTTCAAAGGATAGAGTGAAATGTGACAGGGGTTAACATGTACACAATTGGGAATCTATCAGCCGTTTTAAAGAAGACAACTGGCATGACTCGTTTGCAGCGTATAATGGATGCGAGCTAGAGGACATCATGTTAAGTGAAGAAACACCCTAGTCCACAAGGGAAAAGATCAAACGTACAACATGCGGATTATATCTGTTCATATGTGGGATGCTATTACTCGCAATACACCCCAGATTATAAATGTTTATTTCTGTGTGGAGAGGGATGCATATTATAATAAAGTGAACCCGAAGAAAGGCATCAGAAAAACTTAGTACACTGAAATTGGGTGACGTCGGGAAGGGGTGTGAGAGAGTGCACGGGAGACTGGGTAACACGGAGCGGGTAATATTCTGTGATTGGTACCATATTTTTAATTGATGTGAGTTCAACAAGTATCCACGATTTTGCCCAAAGTCTCTGATCATACAGTATGTTATACATGCTGTTTTTAGGACCTTAGAAATAAGTAAATTTAGTACCATACCTATAAATAAACATATACATTCTTATGGTGTTTAAAGGTACAATATCTATTAATAATAACATCTGTTAATATACATCTGAGTTAATTGGTGATTATAAATTGCTGGATAGCCAAGTTAGCTTTAATTAAAAACTGAATAACAATTACTTTCGGATTGATATAAACAAATGTTCTCTGTTACAATTTTGCTGTTCATTACATCTAAGTTATCACCTTTTTGTAACAAAAGAATTCAACAAGGTTAGTCAATGCTCTTTTCCCATATAGAGATTGAATTATTATATATATTATTTTCCCTTAAGCGTATAATCACATACCGAGTAACTCAAAACAACATTGGGTGAATTTGATGAAATACTGTGCCTCTGTCTTTATACCACCCTATAGGATAAATATGATATAAATACAACTGCTTTTTTATGAAGACTCAATTTGGGTCAAAAATAAAAACCTAACAAATAAAATAAAGTGGAACATAGATAAGACAGTAATGAGAAAATTGTCTAAAAAATACTTTAGGCTCCAACCAAATCTTAAAGCTAACTTACGAGGAAGAGAGAGAAATTCTGGTATTAATTGTTTCAACAGGGCTCAAGGCAAGTCAAGCTATTCACCCAACTTAATGGCTACTGGAATAAAGCAGAAAAATGACTAGCTGTGTCGCAGTGAGTAAGAATGAAATAGATACCAGACAAGGTCCCTGCAAAAAGGAGAGCTACTCCTCGTGGGCACTTGAAGGAGAAAAATTCTCAGATCTCTGACAGGACATTCAGGCGCTCCATCTCTGGATCCTTACTAATAGTAACAACGATTTTTTTAATGATTCCTAACAAAACTAACCTTCTAGGTGCCACAAAAATTTTAATACGAGAGACTTTCTAATTCCCAGCAACCCCATACCCATACGAATAAGGATGAAATTATGATGATGATGATGAGGCTTGTTTTCTTCCAGCTGTAGATTGGAGCCAGGGGTTATAGAGGTATTCTTCTTGGTTTAAAATCAGGCTGCTTGAAAACTGCGCTTCTAATGACTAATTGACATAGAAAACTGTGAAAGGATTAATTGCTTCCTATTTCAGTAAACCACAATTATAATGCCAAAAATCTCCCTTAAGTTATGAACCTAAAAACAAACGAATATTATTTCAAATTATACAGAGCTCATGACATGAATCAACACATGATCTATTCTACCAAGAAATGTTGGCCAGGGGAAATCGAGAGCCCACACACACAAATGGTAAGGCTCCCTTGTACTGATCCAAATGGGATATCTGACAGGAAGAAGAGAGGTTGTAAGGCCCTGCTGTTGAAAGGCCCTGCTAGATATATACTATTTGGGAATTAATAATGTAGGGAGACCATACTTAGGCAAAGTAATACAAAGATGGTTTCTGGAATACCATAGAGTGTTTACCAAAGGCCACTAAACCACAATAAAGCAAATATGGGTATCCCTATGAGTCAAGAAAGACTCTCCGTCAGTACCAGCTACACATCACCTGCCTTGGAAATACTGTGCAGCAAATATTGTGGCAGCCATATGTCTGTATATCCCAATCTAATTGACTATTAGCTATCTCCTTGGAAGAATAACCCAAGGCTGATGACACAAGCTTACACCCTCTAATATGGATTAAGATGAACTTTTATAACCCACTCAGCGAAGTACCCCTGTACAATACTAACAGAAGGAAATGTTAATTCATTGAATTAACATACCAGTCCAAACACAGGTGTCTATACCAAAGTAACCTTACCATAAAAATGTATACTGTTTTAAATACCCTAATATAATCTTAATTGCGAGTGTTATAGCTTCCTAAATTAGTAGGATCGGAAAGGCTATATATATATGACTGTTATAAATACCCTATTATAATATCAATTGACGTGTGATTATTAGTAGGATCGAATGGTTATGCCCTGGACAAGCTGTCAGCCCATTAAAGAAAACACAGGCGCGACAACGAGTTGAACTTAAGAGAACCAAAGACCAACAGCCTCCAGAGAAGAGTAGAGACTGTTGCTGCAACTTTCTCACTACGCGACCTGTGGCCTCCATATTCTTTTCTTATATTTATTTTTAATCTATTCTTTTCCTATTTTACTTCTATAACTAAGTTCAGTGAGACATGATTCCAAATTTGTACCAGTTGTATTCGATTTATCAAAGTTCACAGGTCAAGCCCAAGAGTAATAGCTACTTTTAGTGCGATAGATTTCCCTCTGACCTGTACCCATGCCTCGTGCCATTCCTCTCCAATGTAACCCTCAAGATACAAACACAATATAAATAGAACTAATTTAATAGAAGTATTAAATGTTTAAAGTAATATAATTCAGAGTCATTTAGCTTAGATTCTATTTGTAATTAATTTTTATTATCTCTTGTAGTGAGCAATGTCCTACAATATCATTTTCCAATTCAGATCAAGCACAATATTTCCGCCTCCCTTTCCCTTCCCCGCACCTCACCCCACCCCATCCCAGCTCATGTATTCTGCCCAAACTGTCCTATGGCAACTATTCTCATGTTTGTTCTTGTGTTTATTGAGATTTTTTCACATTTTAAGCTTAAAGTTGGACAAAATCCATGAGTAACAAGTATCACATTCGGGTGCCCAAAAGTCCAATCATGTGCCATACCGCAAGTATAGTGTGGCCCAAACCCCCACAGCCCCACCACACAGCGTGGGGTAATGACATTTTGTTCGAGAATCAATTGATCCAAATGAGTGATCCAGACTACATCGCGCTGTAGTTACCATTCACCCCAATCGCCAGCCCTTACATTCTACCACTGTGCCCCATCTTTCCGCAGATGTTCCTAGTTGGTCTTATAAATAAGGGCGGCACGAGGTGACAGATCAGAAAGTTAATAGCATCCTCGACTCTGTCCTCGGAGCTGTTGACTTTGGAACTTAGGTCAATACTGGCTGGTTCCTTTCATGTGCTGACAGTTTGTTCCCAGGAGTAACTTTTCAATCCCTACTAAGAAAGCACAAGCAATTAGACGTATATGAGATTTACAGCAGCATACTATATACATAGCTTGTTATGGTAGGTTACTTGGCATAGACACATATGTTTGGCTGATATTTAATCAATGAATTACATTTTTACCCCCTGTGTTAAATATGACAGGGCTTTACTGTGGCTCATAACACCTCCTAACCNTGAGGGAGCCTCAATTGGGGAATTGGCTCCATTGGATTGGCCTGTGGCCACATCTGTGGAGTAATGTCTTGATTGTCGAGCAGTGTAGGAGGGCCCAGCCCACAACGAGTGGTGCTGCCCTGGGCAGGTTGTTGTGTATGGTATAAGAAGGCAGGCTGGGCATGAGCCAGGGGAGCAAGCTAGTAAACAGCATTCCTCCATGGCCTGTGCTTCAGCTCCTGCCTCCAGGTTCCTGCCCTGAGTTCCAGCCTTGGGCTCCTTAAGTGATGTAAGCTGAATAAACCCTTTCCTCCCCGAATTGGTGTTGGTCAGAGTGTTTTGTCACCGCAATGGAAGACAAACTAGAACACTTCCTTACTTGTGAAGTCTCTGTTCAGCTCTTTATTCCATCTCTTGAGTGGGTCATTTGTTTTCTTCTTTGTTTTTGAGTAGTTTATATATTCTGGAAGTTAATGCTCTGTCAGATGTATCAGAGGTGAAGGTTTCCTCCCACTCTGTGGGTTTTCTCTTCACTTCCCTCATTGTTTCTTTCACTATATAGAAGCCTTTTCAGTTTAATGAGGTCCCACTTGTAAATTGTCGACCTTATTTCCTGCACAGCTGCTGTCTGATTTAGAAAGTCTTTTCTTACCCCTATGTCTTGTAGGTTGCTGCCAATGTTTTCTTCTATAACCTTCAGAGTTTTGGGTTTTACATTGAGGTTTTTGATCCATTTGGAATTTATTTTTGTACAGGGTGAGAGGTAGGGACTTAATTTTATTCTTCTACAAGTGGTAATCCAGTTTTGCCAACATCATTTGGTGAAGATGCAGTCTTTCCTCCATTGTGTCTTCTTGGCCTCTTTGTCAAATATGAGGTGGCTGAAATTGTATGAACTCAAGTTTGGATCTTCAATTTTGTTCCATTGGTGTACAGGTTTGTTTTTGTGTCAGGACCAGGCTGTTTTTACGACTATAGCCCTGTAATATAGTTTGAAGTCTGGTATAGTGATTTTCCCCCCGTATTGCTCTTTTTGCTCAGAGTTGTTTTGGCTATTTGGGGTCTTTTGTTTTTCCATATGAATTTAAGGATTTCTTTTTTAAGTCTGTGAGCAGAAGTTCACTGTTTCAGTCAGTTCTTTGATGCAGTCTTTTCTGTTGTTGTTGTTGTTGTTTCCAAAATGAATTACGTGCAACTGCTTTGTACAAAAGTTCAGGGGGCCCTACACAAGAAATACTTACAACTGGGTAGTTGGCACTAGCATCCACAGATGAGGGATACCATTCATCATTTGTTTTTCTGGGACTGTGTTACTTCACTCAGCATGATGTCCTCTAGCTCCAGCCATTTTCCTGCAAAGCTCGTGATGTCGTCTTTCTTTACTGCTGCATAGAACTCCATTGTGCAGATGTACCACATTTTCTCTATCCACTCTTCAGTTGAGGGGCATTTAGGTTGGTTCCAGCTCCTTGCTATTGTGAAGAGAACTGCAATAAACCTGGCCATGCATGTATCTCTGTGGTGGCATAAGTCTTGAGGGTACACGCCCAGGAGTGGTATGGCTGGGTTGGGTGGCAAGTTCATTCCAAGTCTTCCAAGGGTTCTCCACACTGCTTTCCATAGTGGCTGTACGAGTTTACATTCCCACCAGCAATGGATGAGTGTCCCCCTTTCCCCACAACCTCTCCAGCACTTGGTATCATTTGTTTTCTTGATCCTAGCCAGTCTTTTTTGAGTAAGATGATATCTTAAAGTGGTTTTCATTTGCATTTCCTTAATGATTAGTGATGTTGAACAGCTCTTGAGGTGTTTCTCAGACATCTCTAATTCCTCACTTGTGAAGTCTCTGTTCAGTTCTTAAGTCTGTGAGGAAACTCATGGGGATTTTAATTGGGATTGTACTGCCTCTGTATATTAATTTGGGTAGAATGGACATTTTTACTATATTAATTTTTCCAATCCATGAGCATGGGAGGTCTTTCCATCTTCTGATGTCTTCTTCAATCTCCTTTGTTGGGGCTTTAAAATTTTTGTTGTAGAGATCTTTGGTGTCTTTGGTTAGGTTTGTTTCCTAGGTATTTAATTGTTTTTGAGGCTATTGTGAGTAGGAAGATCTCCTTATATTCCTTCTTCTGTTGCTTGTTCTTGGTGTAAAGAAAGGCTACTGATTTTTTTTTTCTAGGTTAATTTTGTATCCTGCCATTTTACTGAAAGTCTTTATCATTTCTAGGAGTTTTCTGGTGGAGTTTTTAGCATCCCTTAGGTAAACTATCATATCATCTACAAAAAGGGATAGTTTGACTTCCTATTTCCCAATTAGTACTCCTTTAATTTCCCTTTCTTGCCTTATTGGCATAGCAAGGGTTTCAAGCAGTATATTGAACAGGAGCAGTGATAGGGGGCAGCCTTTCTGGGTTCTTGCCTTTAAGGAGAATGCTTCTAACTTCTCTCCATTTAGGATGATGTTGGCTATGGGTTTATTGTATATGGCTGTGATTATGTTGATGAATGTTCCCTCCAGTCCAATTCCAACTATAACTGACTTTTAAAATGCACATCTTGTATTTTTATTTTGTCACCCATCATCTTGTTTATATCGTCTTTGATATAAAATCTGGTGTTTCAACCATTTCAATATCCTTTTTGACTTGGAAACTGAGTAGTTTTGCTTTCTCAAGAGTATTGTTTCCTTCCTTTTTCACATTTCTGATGTATCTGTGTTGAGATTTGCACATATGTTCATTTGGATAATTCTTTATTTATTTATTTATTTATTTATTTATTTATTTATTTATTTATTTTTGTATGTGTATGAATGTACTGTCTGCATGCAGGTCTGTGCACCCGTGTCGTGCAATGCCGCGGAGGTCAGAAGAGGGTCTCGGATTCCCCTGGAACTGGAGTTCTCCTGGAATTGGAGTTACAGACGGTTCTTAGCCGCCATGTGGGTGCTGGGGATCAAACCCGGGTCCTCTGCAAGAGCGTCGGTGCTCTTAACCGCTAGGCTATCTCTCCAGCCCCCCATTTGGATAATTCTTGTGACTTTATTTGGGAATCCTGTTTGTGGGCAACCTACTCTTGAAGGCTCCAATCTAAGTATTACTTAGAGAATAAAAAACAAATGTCTATAGCTGTCCCAAGTCCAAACTTAACAATATGCTAGAATTACGTTTAAGTTGGGTTGGTTGGCATAAACCTGAGATAGCAGCTATTTGGGAAGCTAAAGGAAGGCAATCACAAGTTCAAAGCCTACTTAGGTTTTAGAATGAATTCAAGTTCAGCTTGGGAAAGTTATTGAGACCTTGCAACAAAATAAAGAGTTAAAATAATGCTAGGGCTAAATCTCAGTGGTATTGGACTTCTACAGCATGTGCAAGGCCCTCGGTTTAACTCCAGTACTTCCCTAACTCTCCCTCAATATACCTAGAATCAATTAAAACCAATTAATATACCTCCTATCCATGACCATAGAATAGAAAATTAAAAAAATAGTGTAGTAATGCTATGAAGGTACAGATTATTTTGCATAAAAGTAAAAACAGTAAAAGAATGAAATAAAGGAAAGGCAAACAAAGGGGAAAATAAGTGGAAGCATTAGAATATGAGAAATGTTAGAAACAGAAGAATGGAACACACTGTTATGAAGAGCCAGAGGGAAGTGTGAGCATAAAGTATGATTGCCCAATGAAGGAAAAAACACAATAATTAGAACAAAAGTAAGAAGTAGAACCAAAATATGAATATATTTAAAAAAATAAAGCCAAATATGACTAAAATTATAACTAAAAGAGAAACACAAGGAGCAAAACAAAAGATAAAATATTTGAATGGCTTCTTTTAAGTCTCGAATTTGATTATGCTAGTTGGAGGACAAGATAAGTTGAACTTGCGGAGTCTTGTTTTTCTTATCATTTAGGTTGGTGCCAAATCTGGATTCCTTCCCTCCTTCCTCCCTCCCTCCCTTCCTCTCTTCCCTCCCTCCCTCCTTTCTTTCCTTCTTTTCTTTCTTTTTTGGTCTTTTTGAGACAGGGTCTCCCTGTAACTCCGGCTGTCCTGGAGCTTGCTATGTAGACCGGGTTGGCCTTGAACTCACAAAGATCTGCCTGCCTCTGCCTCCCAAGTGCTAGGATTAAAGGTGTGTGCCACCACACCCAGCCCCTTTTGTTGTTTTTTTTTTTAACTGCCATACTGATTTCTATCATGACCAGACTCCTTTACACTCCTGCCTGCAGGGTATGAGTTGCCTTTCATCTACAACCTTGCTAGGATATTGCTATTTGTTTTCTTAATGAAGTCCATTCTGACTGGTATGAGTGAGAATCTCAGTGTAGTTTTGGTTTGCATCTATACCCCTTCTGTTTATATACCCAAAGTATGCCAAGTCAACCGATCACTTGCACATCAATGTTTATTGCAGCATTAGCCACAAAACTAAGTAGCCAACCTAAATGCCTAACAACAAAGGCATGTGTAAAGAAATGTTCTCTCTCTCTCTCTCTCTCTCTCTCTCTCTCTCTCTCTCTTTCTCTCAGAATAAAGTTATCACAGCAATGACCACCACAGCAAACTAAATCAGCAGCTATCTAGTAAATAGGGCTTAAAGGCCACTCGATGGGACAGAATTCTTGTGTGGTACTGTTCACATACCCAAAGACACCTGACTGAAGAAGTTATAGAGCATAGAGAAAACCCTACCTCTGTCACATTCCTAAACAAATGTAATTTCTTACTGTATGCTAAATGTTTATCCTTATATTTACAGACAAGTATGCCTGTCACTACTCATCAAAGAAGCTTCTTTTTGCAACATAGAGTGAATTTGGCCCTGTCATGATTCAGCCCAATGGGTCCACAGATGTCCATCTTGATCTTCTCAGACTTCAGAATTATGAGAAATAAATTTTTCATCATTATAAATTATCTAACCCATGTTACTCTAATATAGTAACAGAAAATTGACCAAGACTGTCTTTAAATTCCTCCAGAAATATCTTATATCTGAGGTTTTGTCTAGCATTCCAGAGGTGCCCTGCCTCTGTCCTCTGATTCATTAACCCTTGATCATAAGCTCTTTTTGTGCTAGACCACAGAGGGATGAGCCCTTTACAAGTTGTTTATAAGAAATTACTTATTTGCCTGGGGATGGAGAGAAGCAAGTTCTTGAAAATTATTTATTTATTCATATATATATATATGTTTTTATTAAATTGGCAAATAGTTTCTTTATAAAATTTGTGTTGGTTGCTAGTATAAAATCACTATAATTTGCCTTTGTTAAAACTGAACTATAACCCTAATTTAGTAAAATGAATATTCTGATAACTGTTAGATCTATACTGGTACAAACACCAGATAAAAGACAGGCATATGAGGATTAAGGTCACTCTGGGAACATACTTACTCCTGGAATTGTCAGGGCAACATGGGGACTGGGACAAACCCTTTTAAACCCATTTGGTGGGGCCTCACATAAAGGGGAAGAGGTCATAGATTGACAGCCTCTGGAGGAAGTGGACATCTGTGTGTCCTTTGGGATTCTGGGAAACCCAGACCTAACAATAACCTATCATGTTAGCTTTACCCATTGTGACAAAATGCCCAAGAAGAACAATTTAAAAGGATTCTTATAATAATAGCATAAACAGTACATAAATCTATTTTTGCATTTGGTTTCAGAAGCCATAGTCCAAGGACAAAGCCTTCTTGCCTTGTGTACAACATGGCATGGAAGGTGAGGAAGAGAAAGCAGCCAGGAAGCAGAGAGAGAAACAAAGGGCCGAATCTAATACCCCTTCCAAGGGCACCTTGACACTCATCTAACCTACTCCTACAAGGCCTGCTGTCAAAGGGTCTGCCATGTCTCAACAGCACTGTAGGCTGGAGAACAAGCCTTGAACACATGTGTCTTTAGGGGGAAACTCCCTTCTTTGTCTTATCTGTGAACAAGACTGCCGCTATCTCTATTCCACTCTGTTTCTTGGGGTAGCTGACAATTCTAGTACGGAGTTCCATAGACGTGACAGTGACTGTCCCCATCTGGTACTACAGGCAGATCCTGTGGTGAGAGTGTACATAATTTGATGAGGAAGTGGCATGTTGCTCCAGAATGGTGGCCTATTCCACCAGTCCAGTTCTAGTTCTTCACAAACCCACTCACTTGGTCCCTGGTTTCTCTTTGAATTCTAATACTTCCGTGATATCACTCCCTCCTTTCACTTATTTTCTCGTATATGGATCTTTTGGTAAAGTATTTATTTAAATCCCTTCCCCTTTACTTCATTCAATTTTTTTTCTCTTATGCATTAGGATTTGAAAGGTTTTTATACATTTCTTTTTTTTTTTTTTTTTTTTNTTGCTGTTGTTTTTTTTCTAATTTTTTTTTGGTCTTTTTGAGACAGGGTCTCCGTGTAGCCCCAGCTGTCCTAGAACTCGCTCTGTAGATGAGGCTGGCCTTGAACTCACAAAGATCTGCCTGCCTTTGCCTCCCAAGTGCTAGGATTAAAGGTGTGCACCACCACGCCCAGTTTACATTCCTTTTAAAAATATATTTTACTTATTTGAGTGTTACACCTATGTGTGGGTAACCATACCTGTGTTGTGCAGTACCCATGGATGAGAGAAGAGAACATCTGATCCCTCAGAACTGGAGTTACGGTTGTTTGCTGTTATATGGACACTGGGATTTGAACCTCACCTCAGTTTTCTACAAGAGCAGCCATTTCTCCATCACCCAAGACTTTTATCCATTCTTGAAGTTTTTAACAACCTGTGTGTCTTAAAAACATTTCCATACTCTCCAGAGTGATTTTTCCTTTGCTTTATATAGGCTAAATATGGCCTTGAAACATCATTATGACTGAAACAGGATTTCCTTGATGGTTTGTTGATTTTTAAAAAAACATTTTGTGATCCTTTTTTGGTTCATAAGTGTGAAGATTGGGTGTTCATGCTTTTGAGTGATATGTGCCACCCTCAAAACTTGTTACGCATTGGCACATTACCCTTCTGACAATGACCTCAAGGGATCATTGAGTCTTAAAAAATTTTTTGTTTTTTTTTTATTTTAGGAATTTAAGATCACAATTTCTGTAAAGCATGGCTTAGCGGCATGTCAGGAAGCGAATACCCTTTATTTCCATCACTAATTGGCTCATGATGCTGTCTGCATTCATTGTGATCTTTTATTTTCTTATGGATCATTTGTGAACCTACTGCATTGGTGTCAGCAAGCACAAGACCCATGCAAGCTCAACCAGACAAAAATCCAGGATGGAACTACAGAAATGGGTAGCAGAACCCAATCTTAGCTGAAGAAATATTAGCAGCTGATTGCAGTTGGGTGAGGAAGAACTGGTCTTCTTTAAGCAAGGGACTCTGGATAGGCTGACTAGAGCTCAGAGAATGAACTGGCACTGAGGAATTGCTGGGAAGAATAATTTGGCACAATAGAATAACAGAATGTATGTACACAAATAACAGAATGTATGAACTCCGGGGGTGGGAGTTGTGGGAGTGTGGCAATGGAGAAGGGGGTATAAAGGTGATTAAGACTGATTGGGAACATATGTATGAAATACACAAAGTTTCAATATTTTTTTAAAAAGGATTGCCTCAATTCCTGAACATATAACCGCATTCGTTTGGGAGAAAAGCATAGAACACATGGTATTGTTCATGACTGTCAGTTTGACTTGATTTGGAAACACTAGGCAGACGTGTCTCTGAGCACATATTGGCCGGTGATTCCAGAGAGAATTAATGCAGTGCAGTGCGTGTTGCACCTTCCAGTATGTGACCTGGGCATAAAGAGGCTCCGGGCAAGCGGTGAGCCTGCACTGCGCCTGCTTTCACTTCTTTCTCATCAAGGGTCTCTCATTGCTGCTGCTGTCCTCTCCAGCTTCTATGGCTTCCAATGTGGACGGAATTGCTGAACACCGGGGAATCTCCAGGGAGCTTGCAGGCTCTCAGCTGCTGACTGGAACTGCTGAGGTGCCAAGCTTTGACTGAGAAGCTACCAGGTCCTCTTCCTCTCCATTGTGCAGATAGCAGTTGTTGGACTATCTAATCTCTATCGTGTAAGACACACACACACACACACACACACACACACACACATACACATTCTATTGGTTCAGTCCCTCTAAAGGCCCTTACTTAATAAAACCCATATCTAATTTAATTCCACTGGAGTAGAAATGTAGACCATTCATTGACCTTAGAAAATATTCCATGTTTATCTGAAGAAAATGTGTAGTCTGGAATGTTCAATGCAGTGCTTTCAATTGGTGGATCTGGTTGCTTTTCATCAGATCTGATGTCTTCCTGACTTTGTTGAATGCTTCTTCTACCCTTCTGTCAATTCCTTTACTTTATGATCTAGCAGATGACCAACATTAGAAAACTCATTTATTCTGTAAACAAATATAGATCTGGTATCTGTTTTTGTCCATTCATTTTTCTCAAGCTGATCTTTCTAGGTTTTGCCTCCATGAGGCCTAATTGTGTAGCTTTGAATTATTTTGTGTGACCTTTTTCACTCTGTTGTTCTCCTGTTTTCTATACAGGTCCTCCTTCCTACTTCCTGTAAATCTAAGATTCTTTCGAGTCTGCCATTGAGATTCTAAAGAATTGATTCTGTCACTCAAAAGTCTTCATACATCTTGATTTATCTAGATCTTTTAGTTCTGACACATGTCTTCAGATGCCCAACTTCTGTCATTAAGGCCTCTGACTTGGACAGTAAGGAGTTAACATTTCCCACAGAACTGAAGGAGAGCTGCTCCAGGTTGAATGATTGGACTTCTCTCCAAGCCACTTAGGGAAGTTCTTCAAATGGCCACAAGATGGCGCCAGCAGATGGTGACATCCCTTAGGAAGGCCCAGGTCATCTTGCACCTTATTACCTGGAACTGAAATCATTCACCTAGGAGAAGATATAGCTGTGGTTGAGATGGAAAGGAGAGATGCTGTGTTGTGAAAGGCAGATGAGCTAGATTATTTATATAATCTTATTCTATGTGTGAGGGGGAGTAATTGTGCCAGGGATGATGTGATGAGCTTGGTTTTGATTTTGTAAAGGTTATACGAGGTCGTCTACAGAGGAGAGATGGGGAGAGGAGAGCTGAGAAAAAGTGGTGGAGAGGCTAGTTAGGGGGCTAAGACTGTAGCCTTGGTGACCCAAGACTAGGCTAGAATGGCCTGTTCTTATCTTCTGAAGGCAAGTGAATTACAACCAAAGGAAGGTGAAAATGTGTGACCTTAATTTAATCTCCCAAAGAGCAAAACTTCTGCTTATCGCTGAAGCATTTTGTCCCTTACTTTCCTCCCTTGCTTTGTTACAGTAAATGTCAAAAAGCATAGAAGGTGGGGCTGGAGAGATGGCCTAGCGGTTAAGAGCGCCGACCGCTCTTACAGAGGACCCAGGTTCGATCCCCAGCACCCACATGGCGGCCGAGAACCGTCTGAAACTCCAATTCCAGGAGAACTCCAGTTCCAGGGAAATCTGAGACCGTCTTCTGACCTCCGTGGCATTGCACGACACGGGTGCACAAACTTGCATGCAGACAGTACATTGATACACATACAGAAATAAATAAAATTAATAAAAAAAAACTAAAAAAAAAAAAAGCATAGAAGGTACAAATCCATGTTTATAAAAGCACCGATGTTAGTGCTTCTGGCAGCCCTTTCAGCATGCAGCAAATCAAAAGCAGGTCTTCTTCCTCTCTTTAGACGTGGCACTGTGTGAATTACACTGTACCAGTCAATGCAAAGACTGGTAGAATTCTGGCCCTGGGCTTTTTTTCTTTGGGAGATTTTTTTTTAAATATATATTTTTAAAATTTTATTTATTTTATTTTTGTATGTGTATGAATGTACTGTCTGCATGCAGGTCTGTGCACCCGTGTCCTGCAATGCCGCGGAGATCAGAAGAGGGCGTCGGATTCCCCTGGAACTGGAGTTCTCCTGGAATTGGAGTTACACACGGTTCTCAGCCACCACGTGGGTGCTGGGGATCAAACCCGGGTCCTCTGCAAGAGCAGTCAGTGCTCTTAACCGCTAGGCCATCTCTCCAGCCCCAATGGGAGATTATTTTATGTGTATGAATGGATCGCCTACATGTATGCAAGTGTACCCATGTCTTACAGTGCGGGTGGAGGTCAAAAGAAGGTGTCAGATCTCCTGGAACTGGAGTTATAGATGGTTGTTAGCTGCCATGTGGGTGCTGGGAATTGAACCCAGGTTCTCTGTAAGAGAAATCAATGCTCTTAACTGCTGAGCTATCTCTCCTGCCCCTACTTGGGAGTTGTTTTTTTTTTTAAACCGCTGTTTTCATTAGTTGTTAAGGATCTATTTAAAATGTTTACCCCATCTTTGTTTAATTCGCTTCATTTAAAATTTTCCGGTTTAGTGGAATACAGGTTTTTAAAGTGTGTTCTTGTGAGTCTCTGAATTTCCTTAATACATTCTTGTAATGTTCCTTTTTCATCTCTAATTTTATTAATTTTGTTCCTCTCTTTTGTTTTTTTTTGTTTTGTTTTTTGTTCCTTTCTTTTGATTAATTTGTGTAAAGATTTGTCAATCCTGTTAATCTTTTTAAAGAATGAAATGATCCCATTGATGATAACTTAAAAAAATGTGTCTTAGAGTAAATCTAACTGAGGCAGTGAAAGACAGTGGTATAATAAAAGCCTTGACATTGCAGAAAGAAAATGAAGAAGATACCAGAAGATGGAAAGACCTCCCATGCCCCTGGATTGGTAGGATTGTTATTGTTCAAATGTATCCTAAACTCAATGGTCATTAAACTTCCAACACAATTCTTCACAGAATTTGAAATAATATCAAATTTTGTATGGAAGCACACATATATCATACACAACTATCTTGTGATAGTTGTGTATGATATATGTGTGCTTCCATACAAAATTGAAAATCTTGAACAATAGAGCATTAGCTAGAGGCATCACCACCCCTGATTTCATTTCAGTTTATACTACAGAGCTCTAGCCATAAAACAGCATGGTACTGACATAAACACAGACACATTGGGGACTGGAGAGATGGCTCAGCAGTTAAGAGCATTGACTGCCCTTCCAGAGGACCCAGTTTCAGTTCCCAGCACCCACATGGCAACTAACAACTCTCCTTATCTTTAGTTCCAGGGGATCTGATGCCTTCTTCCAGCCTCCAGGGGCATTGCATGCATTACATACATGTAGGCAAAATACTCAAGCACATAAAATACAAGTAGATAAATTCAGAATATGAATTGCCATTGTTGGACTACCTCAGCTGCATCATGGAGGCCAGTGCAGGGGGATCAAGACAGGACACATGCTTACTGGACTTCATTTGGGGGACTATGGGAGGGAAAGACCCCAACGTGGAACACTGCAGGATTGATGGTTGTTTGGTCTTGCCAAGGAGGAGCCTTCGAGCACTTCCTTAAGGAAAATATGACAACTTTTAGGAAAAAAAAGTCCTCCAATTCAAGTGATATGTGTATGTATGTATGTATGTATGTATGTATATATTTATGTATATATATAAAACTATGTATGTATATGTAAATATACTGAAGCAATACAAGTAGGACAGAACAATAACAACAAAATAACTGGAAATAAACTCTGGAAAGACTCAGAAAAAGATGCAGGACATGCATGGCAGAGTGCAGGGACTCAGGTGGGGTGGGAAACAAGGAAAGGGAAGTGAGTCTAGATTCGATTGAGAAATGATGTAAGACTTATGGACAAAGTTTAATAATAATAAAAAACAATTTTGTGAAAAAAAGAAAAAAAATTAAAGAATAACCAGACACATTGTTCATTGGAAAAGAATTGGGGATCCAGATTCAAGTCTACATACTTACTGCCACCTAATTTTTAAACAAAAGCACACATTACAGAAAAGACACATGTTCAACATATGTTGCCAGTCAAACTGGGTGGCTACATGTAGAAGAATTAAAATAGATCCCTATCTCTCACCATGCACAAAACTCAACTCCAGATGGGTCACGGAGCTCAACATAAGACCTGATACCCTTAATCCAATACAAGCGAAAGTTGGGAATATACTGGAATTTAGAGGCACAATGAAGTAATTTTTGAATAGCATAGGCATTAAGATAAATAATTGACAAATGAGAACTTATGAAATGAAAAATCTTTTGTAAAAGAAAGGACACCATTTCAGTGAAGAGGCAGTCCATAGAATGGGAAAATTTCTTTACCAGATATACATCAGGCAGAGGGTTAGAATCTAGAATATGCCAAGAATTCAGAAAACTTAATGTTATAAAAACAAGAACCCAATTAAAAATTGTGGCAAGGTGTTAAACGAGACTTCTCAAAAGATGAAACACAAATGGCTGAGAAATTTTCAACATCATTAGCTGTCAGAGAAATGCAAATTAAAACTACTTTGGGGTTTCATCTTTCCCCAGTCAGAATAGTTAAGATTAAAAACAAATACCAACAAAATAAAACTCCCAAATAACCCCAAATGCTGCTGTGGGAACTGCTGGTGGTGAGCAAATTGCTGCAGCCCTTATGTGGGGCTTCCCTAATGTGGAGACTCCTCAGAAAGCTAGAAATAGATCTACAGCCTTATCCAGCCACGCTGATCTGGGCACATAACCAAAGGACTATATCCCACTACAGAGATGCCGTTTCATCTCTGTCCATTGCTTCTCAAGTCACAGTAGCCAGTAAATGGAAACAACCTAGATGTCCATCAACTGACGAATGGATAATAAAAGTATGGTACATGTGCACAACGGAATATAGTTCAGCTAAGAAAAACATTATTAAGGAGAAGAAAAACATTACTAAATTCTCAGGAAAATGGAGGGAACTTGAAACAATTATTCTGAAGGAAGAAACTCAAACCCAGAGAGACAAACATTGCACAGTCTTTCTCATAATTCTATGATAGTTTTGAATCTTTAGATATGTGTGTTTCAATAGGAAAATCCACAGAGGTCAAGAAACTAATAAGAGGTAAAGGGGAATGATTCATTGGAGAGGAGATAGAACCCAGTGATACAAAGTGTGAAAGGAGAATAATGGAATAAGAAGAGCTAAATGGAGGGCAGGGCAGAGGAAGAAGTAAGAGGAGGGAGGGTTGCCTAACACTAATGGCCTCTCGAAAACCTCATATAGAAGCCTACTACTATGGAAGCTTTTTTTCTCCAACTTCACCTTTTATTTTAATTTTTTTTTTTTTAATTTTGGTCTTTTTGAGACAGGGTCTCCCTGTAGCCCCAGCTATCCTGGAACTCCCTCTGTAGACCAGGCAGGCCTTGAACTCACAAAGATCCGCCTGCCTCTGCCTCCCAAGTGCTAGGATTAAAGACATGTGCACAACCATGCCCGGCTCACCTTTTATTTTAAACTCAAAGCAAACCACAAATAAAAACCTAGTGGCCCCTGGGGCCCTCAATGTACTTCATTATCTACTTACCTTCCTTTCCCCAACACCCTGCAGAGGTGGCCTCTGCTTACTAAGGAGGTCCCCACACACCATCCTGCCAGAGATCCTGTGAATTCTATAAGCTTCAATAACAACTGGCCTGGAAACACATGCCCATTGATAGACTAGAGGCACAAATGTTATAAGATGAACCAACCATCTTCTTACTGGATTTAAGACCTACTTCACAAGATGGAGCCCATAACTGGCAATGTTACAGGGTTAATATTTTATATCCAGACAGCTCATAGGTCATAGGAGGAGAACCTACTATAATTATTCTGCTAAATGAACATAATATGAAATTGATTCCTAATGAACCTATACCCATAGATTAGTGTATCTCCAAGTTCTTACCAGAGAAGATTTTGTACCAAATGGCAATTAACACAGAGATGCACAACTGGTCAGTATGCACTGAATATGAGACTGGCAAATCCTCATCCCTAAATGAAGCACCTATATCATGTCCTCTCCCCCAAGGCTCAGGGATATTTGTAGAAGAGTGGGTAGAAAGACGGTAAGAGCCAGAGATGGTTGATGAATACAAGGAAACCTTGTTCTGGACATAACAAGGCAGTTGTACACATGAATCCAAAGCATGCAACAGTATGAGCAACTGCTATGCATATCCAAGCCAGTGGGCAAGTGGGCAAGAAGCTCCAGCAAGTGGCCAAGCCAGGGGACAGTGGGCAAGAAGCTCCGGCCCTCGTTGAGACTCTATTGACAGTTAATAGCTGTGGGGAGAGGAAGAGTCAGTTTTCTTTTTCTTTTTTTTAATTTTTTTAAAATTTTATTTATTTTTGTATGCATATGAATGTACTGTCTGCATGTAGGTTTGTGCACCCGTGTCGTGCAATGCCACGGAGGTCAGAAGAGGGTGTCAGATTCCCCTGGAACTGGAGTTCTCCTGGAATTGGGGTTACAGATAGTTCTCAGCCTCCATGTGGGTGCTGGGGATCCAACCCGGGTCCTCTGCAAGAGCAGTCGCTCTTAACCGCTAGGCTATCTCTCCAGCAGTGGCTCCTATTCAGTGTAATGTGAGTTCCCCAAGAGCATTTGGGGAACTCAGATTAGACTGAATAGGCCTTTACAAAGGAAAAAAAAAATAATAGAGGACATGAAGGGAGGCAGTAAGGCTGGGGTGGAAATGTGAGAGGTCTGAATATGATCAAAAGACATTGTATGTAATTCTCAAAGAGGCATGACTAATGCCAAGTTGAAAGTTGAGTCGTATTTGTTTACCTTTTGATGTCTGTTGGCTTCTTATGCTAACAAGACAACCCTAAGGTGGCTCAGGTAAAGTTGTTTCTGAATCATTTGTTTCCCTTATATGCTAATGAGCCAACCCTAAGCAAAGGTGCCCAAAGTGAACATAAAAAAGAGGCTACCACAGGGCTGCTTTCAGGAATGCATTGCTGTGCCCCCAAAACATGCCAAAGACCATCACTGATCTCACCCATCAGCATTTAGAAGTTTTTGAAGGCCACTGTGACCATAGTCACAGTGATGACCATCAATCTTCAGGCACCTTAGCTGGGTTCATACATCCCCACCTGACCAGCAGACCTGCTGCCAGTCCATTGCTCTCAAAGACCTTAACCTCCAAGACCTCTTGGACCTCCATTGTGCCTTCCTCTGATCTACTGGTCCAATATCTGGATCTTCTGGACAAACCTTGCCCACAAACCCACCCATCTGTTTCCAACCAATACCCTGCATGCCCTCTTGGTTTGGGAGCATGAATTTATGATGTGTGACTTGTCATGTGTTATGAATTTTTGTTATTAAACTTAAGCATTTGTGAATGGCATATTGGCCTTGATACCCTTATTAATAACACCTCTGCTTACAACCGTGCACTCCCCACTGAGGTGGGGGATTCTGGAGAGCATTTCTGCCCTGACTCCCCTTAGGCAGAGAGGAAACCCGGATGATGCACTTATTTTACTTCTTTTAACCCCTTTAGTACTTTATTTTCCAAAAATATGTCTCAAATGCACCTTGACTTACTATGGACATCTCCCTAGAAATAAGTTGAAAGTATCCTAACCCAAAAAGTGTGGCTAAGTACCTCTTGCCCCAGGGTGGGATTGTAAGGGACTAAATCCCTGATAAGCAAACAGGGTCACTAGTGAATAATAATGATGGCACACTTCCTGGTAGACTTTTACTCCTGCCACCAGGCCCCTTCCAACTAATCCAGACCAGTTTAGAGCAGCTTGGAGCTGTGACTTATTCACTGTCTCTTTTGTGAGTTGTCCAGTCTAAAATTAGGGAGGGAAAGCTGCCCTATACTAGCAAAGGCCCAAGAACTCTTGAGGGATTCATATTCTTTTCTCCCTTTTCAGGTCCGTTCTCTTGTGATCTCTCTCTCTCCTCTCTCTCCTCTCTCTCTCTCTCTCTCTCTCTCTCTCTCTCTCTCTCTCTCTCACTTGCTTCATTTTTTTTCTAAATAAAGTAAGTCTGTTGCTCTCTGCTGTGTTTGAGATTTTTCCTGCCTCTTAATTTTTTAATTGGTAGAGAAAATGAGTCCAATCAAGCCTCGTTGATGACAGCTTATAACAGGATGTGATGTGCTGTCTACCCAGGCCCAGTCTGTGGCTTCGTTCCCTCCCCCCTCTATGGAGCATGGGATGAATATTTCCAATCAGGGGAAGGATACAAATGTACAATGTGAAGTGCATGTCTGCCGAATGTGTCTCACTGAAACGAAGAGAAAGAGCATCCCCTCGAGGGTTCTTAGTCTCATTCATAAAAGAATTTATGAATAGACCCAAATGGTGGCTTCAGGACAGTTTTATTAGAATTTTAAAGAAAAGTCTTCAGGGCAAGCTGGGAGTTTCAGTAGCTGCCTTGAGGAGGAGAATGGAGGGGAGAAGGAAAAAGAGCCATGAGGCCGTAAAGCCTGCATGGAGGTCAGACGCAAGGCTGACTGGCAGCCGCAGGGTGGGGAGAAGGAAGCTTATAAAGAAACACAAGATGCTAAGGCAGCCCACAGGATTAAAGAAAGCATGTTTAGAAGGAGGTATGAGGAAGAAAAGGAGAGATTACATTGCAGAGTCCTGCCTACTGTGGCCAGATGCAGAAGCACTGCACTGGGAGGGGGACTCCAGTCAGGAAAAGCTCACTATGTCATTAACACATTACACATCCCACCCATCTATTTAGCATGACTTATGGTGAAACTGCCTTTCCAGGGGTGGTCCCATGACTAGATGATTTATCAGTGGAAATGGAAATATAGATTTTTTTTTTAACAGCTAGGCTCCAGATTTTATAGTGTTCACCAGCAATATTCTGGGGACTACTGGATCACCACTTGTAGAAGAATGAAATTAAACCCCTACCTCTCACCCTGTACAAAAGTCAACTCCAGATGGATTAAAGACCTCAATGTGAACCCCTAAACTCCGAAGGCGATAGAAGAAAAAGTTGGCAGCAGACTACAAGACTTCCTAAATCAGACAGCAACTGTGCAAGAATTAAGGTCAACAACTGACAAATGGGACCTCATTAAACTTAAGAGCTTCTGTACATCAAAAGAAACAATCAAGGAAGTGAAGAGAAAACCCACAGAGTGGGAGGAAACCTTCACCACAGATACATCTGACAGAGCATTGATTTCCAGAATATATAAACTACTCAAAAAACAAAGAAGAAAACAAATGACCCACTCAAAAGATGGAATATAGAGCTGAACAGAGACTTCACAAGAAAGGAGTTAGAGATGGCTGAGAAACATCTTAAAAAGTGTTCAACATCACTAATCATTAAGGAAATGCAAATCAAAACCACTTTAAGATATCATCTTACTCCAATAAGACTGGCTAGGATCAAGGAAACAAATGATACCAAGTGCTGGAGAGGTTGTGGGGAAAGGGGAACACTCATCCTGCTGGCGGGAATGTAAACTTGTACAGCCACTATGGAAAGCAGTGTAGAGAACCCTTGGAAGACTTGGCATGAATTTGCCACCTGACCCAGCCATACCACTCCTGGGTATGTAGCCACAAGACTCATCTTACTGCAGAGATACATGCATGGTCATGTTTATTTCAGCTCTTTTCACAATAGCAAGGAGCTGGAACCTACCCAAATGCCCCTCAGCTGATGAGTGGATAAAGAAAATGTGGTACATCTACACAATGGAGTTCCATGCAGCAGTAAAGAAAGATGACATCATGAGCTTTGCAGGAAAATGGCTAGAGCTAGAGGACATCATGCTTAGTGAGATAACACAGTCCCAGAAAAACAAACAACGAATGGTATCCCTCATCTGTGGATGCTAGTGCCAATTACCTAGTTGTAAGTATTTTTTGTGCTCAGCCCCTTGAGCTTTTGTCCAAAGCAGTTGGGAGTGATGCATATTGGAAACAACAACAACAACAGCAACAGAAAGGACTGCATCAAAGAACTGACTGAAACAGTGAACTTCTGCTCAAAACAGTCAACTTCCTCATGGAGAATATTGAGAAAGACTGAGAAAGAGATGAAAAGCATGTTTGGCAGAATGCATGAGCTCTTGCGAGGTGGGGGAATGGGCGGGAACATGGGTCTAGATTTGTTAAAAATATATATATAAATAAATTTATGTGAAAAAAATAAATCATTTAAAAAAATATTATTTTTATTATTTTTATTTTATGTATATGAGTGTATTGCCTGCATGTATATAAGTGCACCTATGTCATGCAATGCCCAAGGAGGTCAGAAAAGGGTGCCAGCTCCTGGAACTGTGGGTGCTGGGAACTGAATCTGGGTCTTCTTCAAGAGCAGCCAGTGCTCTTAACTGCTGAGCCATCTCTCCAGCCCTCTTTTCAAAATATCTTAATTGTGACATGTTACATATCACAAATTTAACCAAAATGTATAATCCAAAGAATCTTATTAACACGTAGCTTTTTTTTTTTTTTTTTTTTTTTTTGGTCTTTTCAAAAAGGTCTCCCTGGAGCCCCACTAGTCCTGGAACTTCACTCTGTAGACCAGGCTGGCCTTGAACTCACAAGATCTGCCTGCCTCTGCCTCCCGAGTCTAGGTATAAAAGGCATGCACCACCACGCACGTATCATTATTTAACAGCACTCATTCACAACCTCTGGAGATGGGAACTATATCTCATTTTCATGGATGAGCAAACTAGAGCATAACTTGGGGTTGGGGTTTTGTGGACAGACAGCAGGCTACTACTGCCCCAGGCTGTGCCCTGCTTCCAGGAGTGCCATGTCAGAACTCACTCACACAAACTGTGCGCACATTGGGGCTGAGAATTAGCCCCTAATTCAAAGTGGTTCTTCCCACATGGAGTCAGATGAGCACAGATATCTGGATTGACTGTGGTTTGACTTGGGAACTTCAAACCTCATGGCCTGTTGTGGTGATGTTAGAGTGGCAAATCAGTCCATAATTAGATTTTTGATTATAGAATATATTTTACTTGTCTATTTGTTGTTAAGTGTTCTACAGATATAAAGAGACTTGTTTTCAGATTACATTGAGTTGTTCAGTTTGCCTAACAATTAGGTAATTGGTGTGTGCATCCACAGATGAGGGATAACCATCATCTTTTGTTTCTGGCCAGGGTTACTTTCACTCGGCATGAATTTTCTAGCTTCCAACTATTATCCCTGCAAAGTTCATGATGTCATCTTTCTTAACTGCTGCATTAGAACTCCATTGCATAGATGTACCACATTTTCTCTATCCACTGTCAGTTGAGGGGCATTTGGGTTGGTTCCAGCTCTATGCTATTGTGAAAAGAGCTGAAATAAACATTACCTGCATGTATCTCGGCAGTAAATGAGTCTTGTGGCTACATACCAGGAGTGGTATGGCCGGGTCGGGTGCAATTCATGCCAAGTCTTCAAGAGGGTTTTCTCTACATCTGCTTTCATAGTGGCTGTACAAGTTACATCCCGCCATGCAGGATAGTGTTCCCTTTCCCCACAACCTCTCCACACTTGGTATCATTTGTTTCCTGATCCCTAGCCAGTCTTATTGGAGTAAGATGATATCTTAAATTGTTTTGAGTTTGCATTTCCTAAATGTAGTGATGTTGAAACCATTTTTAAGATGTTTCTCTCAGCCATCATCTAACACCTTTCATTGATCAGTCCGCTGTTCGCTCTATATCCATCTTTTGGTGGGTCATTGTTTTCTTCTTTGTTTTTTGAGTAGTTTATATATTCTGAGAATCAATGCTCTGTCTCAGATCTGTTGTGGTGAATCGGTTTCCTCCCCCACTCTGTGGGTTTTCTCTTCACTGTCCTTGAATGTTCTTTTGATGTACAGAAGCCTTAAAGTTTAATGAGGTCCCATTTGTCAGTTGTTGACCTTAATTTCTGGCACAGTTGCTGCGCTGATTGGAGTCTTGTAGTCTGCTGCCAACTTTTTCTTCTATCGGCCTTCGGAGTTTAGGGGTTCACATGAGGTCTTTTAATCCATCTGGTTGACTTTTGTACAGGGTGAGAGGTAGGGGTTAATTCATTCTTCTACACATATGTGATCCAGTAGTCCCCAGAATATTGCTGGTGAACACTATAAAATCTGGAGCCTAGCTGTTAAAAAAAAAATCTATATCATTCCACTGATATCATCTGTCTGGGCCACCCCTGGAAAGGCATTTCCCTACATAAGTCGGCTAATTGGGTGGATGTGAAATGTGTTAATGACATAGTGAGCTTTTCCGGACTGGAGTCCCCTCCCAGTGCAGTGCTCCTGCATCTGGCCACAGTAGGCAGGACTCTGCAATGTTTCTCCTTTTCCTTTCTTCTTCCTCATACCCCTTCTAAACATGCTTTCTTATCCTGTGGGCTGCCTTAGCATCTTGTGTTTCTTATAAGCTTCCTTCTCCCACATGCGGCTGCCAGTCAGCCTTGCGTCTGACCTCCATGCAGGCTTTACGGCCTCATGGCTCTTTTTCCTTCTACCTCCCTCCATTCATCCTCCTGCTCAGGCAGCTACTGAAACTCCCAGCTTGCCCTGAAGACTTTTCTTTAAATCTAATAAAACTGTCCTAAAGCCACCATTTTGGTCATTCATTAAATTTTTTTTGATGAATGAGACTAAGAACTCTAGGGGATGCTCTTTCTCTTCGTTTCAGTGAGACACATTCGGCAGACATGCACTTCACATTGTACATTTGTATCCTTCCCCTGATTGGAAATATTCATCCCATGCTCCATAGAGGGGGGAGGGAACGAAGCCACAGACTGGGCCTGGGTAGACAGCACATCACATCCTGTTATAAGCTGTCATCAACGAGGCTTGATTGGACTCATTTTCTCTACCAATTAAAAAATTAAGAGGGCAGGAAAAATCTCAAACACAGCAGAGACAACAGACTTACTTTATTTAGAAAAAAAATGAAGCAAGGAGAGAGAGAGAGAGAAGACAGGAGAGAGAGAGAGAAGAGTGAGAGAGAGNGGAATTCCTCCTGGAATTGGAATTGGGAAGTTCAGCCGGTTTTCAGTGCCATTGTGGGTTTTGTTTGGGGATTCAAACCCGAGGCCTCTGCAAGAACAGCAGGCGGTCGGGGTGTGTGCTCTTCTTTAACCGCTAGGCCCATCTCTCCCCCCCAACCTTTGTAATGACTTTCATAAACGGCTTTCAAGGGTTATGGACCTTAACCCAGGCATCTTGGATTGGCCCCCAAGAAGTCACAGTTCCCCGGTGGCTCTATTAGAGTGTTCCACTCCTCCCAGTGGGTGGCTACAGCTTCCCTTTCTGTGTTTCAAAATTGGAAACAACTCAAAGGTCCACCAAAGAGAAATGGATAAATAACTGACCTGGGTTCCTCCAGAGTGGATGGAATCTCCTAATCTCAGTAGACAAAGAAAATGTTAATCTATACCCGAATCCACCTGGGCTTTCCCCTGAGTACAATATGAATGAAGCATCTGCCCACGGTGGGCCAGTAGGGATGCCTGTAATTTTCCTCTCATGTTTAAAGTCAAATTTCCAAGTCTTTAGGGCCTTGTATAACTACTGATAATCCTTTCACTCCAGGGTAGAGATGAAGACTCCATCTCCCTAGCCGGACTGTTCCCACCAGAGCCTCGATAATAGGGAACACAGCTTTCTTGGACATTTTCTTATTCTTACTAAAAGCCAATAGTCTAGCAAGTTGGCTAAGGAAAAACAGTTGTTTCAAAATAGGTGTAATTTTGAATTAAACCAATATCAGCTTAATATATTTCAACCAAGTTCTTTTGTATACATAAGATAATTTACTATATCCTAGAAAGAAGGTTGTTTTTGGCTTTTGCTTTGTAAAATATTAAAGTAACTTTGTTTTTGACAGTCGTACTGCCAGTTTAATTGCTTCACAGAGGAAAAGATTTTTATAAAAATCATCTCTTTCAGAGTGGGGAGTCTTAATTCACTCAAATAATAGATTTGGAAGTGAAAGCAGTTAAGATGTGAGAGCTGAGGTAACAAGCCTGAGTGCTTGCAGAGCTATAGAGCATGGCGATTCCCAGGCAGTGAGTGGACTGGTTTTCTGTTCCCAGAGGGTTTGTGCAAGGCTGGTTTTTATATTGCTGATATCCAATTTTCCATGGCAGGATGGGTCCCAAAACAAAGCAAGCAGGGACACAAGGAAGGCTCTGTGTGTTAACCATCAGAGACCTGTTTCTAGTTCTACGTCTTCCTTGCCTGGCTGTGTGACTAGAAGTTACTTAACTGATCTGAGCCTCAGTGTTAGCATTCATAAAATGGGCACTACATTGCCAACCTCCAAAGAGTGTTCAAAAAGATACTCAGCACCACTAGTCACCACGGAAATGCAGTCAGACCCACATAAGTATGTGGTGCTGCCTTACATGTTAGAATGTTAATCATCAACACCCCCCCATCCCCGCCCCAAGATGAGTGTTGAAGTGAATTGCTATTCAGCAGTGAATTTCAACTCTGCATGAATAAGTTCTAGAAAATGGTCAGTAACGTATGTCCCTTCTGGGGACTGGAGAGTATGGCTCAGTGGTTAAGGAACATTGACTGCTCTGCGAGGACCAGGTTCGATTCCAGACCCACATGGCGCTCAAAATCATCTTAGTGCTCCAGGGCAGGCGAAGATCTTGTTGAGTTCAAGGCCAGCTGGTTACAGAGAAGCCAACAGGACTAGTGGGGCTAGGGAAGCCTTCTCAAAAGACAAAAAAAACAAAAAAAAAAAACACAAAAAACAAAAGAATGAGCTAAACATATGATCCCTCCTCATTAACAACAATGAATGCTTAAAAATTTGCTGAGATCAATCACATGTTAACTGAGCAACTAAGAAGGATAGATGTTTTAAATACGGATTGTGGAAATATTTACATGACTTTATAAGCAATGTCAGAGGGCCTGGAGAGATGGTGTACCAGTTAAGCACTGGCTGCTCTTGCAGAGAACATGGGTTCGGTTCCTAGTATCCACATGGTGGCTAACAACTGTCTGCAAATACAGTTCCAGGAGATTTGATGCCCTCTTCTGACCTCCATGGGCATTACATGACATGGGTGCACTTGCGTTCATGTAGTCAATACATTCATACACATAAAATAAAAATAATAAATTTTTTTTTGGTGTTTTTGAGACAGGGTCTCCCTTCAGTCCCAGCTAACCTGGAGGTCACTCTGTAGACCAGGCTGGCCTTGAACTCACAGAGATCTGCCTGCCTCTGCCTCCCAAGTGCTAGGATTAAAGGCATGTGCTACCACACCTGGCAATAATTTTATTTTTAAAGAGAGGGGGAGCCCTGCTGTTTAGCACTCCCATGCAGCAGGGGATTGCTTATACAGAGCTGTCAGTGCTGTGATTCCTAGCTCCCCCCACCATGCTCAGTGTGTCAGGCACAGGTGTCATCTCCAGTCACAGAGGAAAGGATGAGCCCTAGGCTCCAGCAGCCCGGTCCCTGGCCTCTGGGTGGAATCAGTACATTCTTGATAGGTTCCTGTTCACCTTGTCCTGGTGCTTCTGTACAGAGTGTATTTAGAAAATAACCTACTTCCATCTGTGAAATGCCCCTTGGAAACGGGGTCACTCCAGAAGCCCTTACACATTTTGCTTCTCTTTTATCTGTTCACATCAGTTAGAGAGACAGCACAATTATGTGTCTGTAAAAGCCGATGAACTTGAGTCCAGACCTTGTTGATTGCATTTTTGGTGAGGCTGCTGCTGTTCTAAGGTGTCAGGAGACACGTGGCACACAGACCTAGTGCTTTATGATAGCTTTCACATCATGCTAACAGATTTCCTAACAACTGACCACATGCTTTTCCATCCATCTGGAGAAAACATTTATCCTATACTGAGAAGCCAAAGCACAAATCTCAGAGAGCTTTGCCCATTCATGTTAGTCTGTGTCCCCTCTCAGAACCCATTTTGAAAAAAAAAAAATCACAGAGCCAGGGATGGTGGCATATGTCTATAATCCTAGCACTGAGGCAGGGGGATCTCTGTGAGATCAAAGCCACCCTGGTCTATATAGCAAGCTCTAGGTCAGCTGGGGCTAGAGGGAGACCCTGTCTAAACAAAGCAAAACACAAACAAACAAAACAAACAACAAATCACAAAGGCCATCACAAAACACTGGGAAATTCTCCAGATGGTAACTGACTGACTCTCCATCATTATGAGGTGTGTGACAGCCACGTCTTCCATGAAATGTAAACTCAATGGGGATACCACTGTTTTCTATTTACAAATGAAGAAGCCCCACCTCAGGTAATTGAATGATCTGACCATACCAGGCTGGTAGGTGGAGAAGGCTGATTATCATGATGATTTACACCAGATAAGATGCTATACAGACAGCATGGACAGTGAGATGGAGCCCACAGATAGAGCTGAAGCCAGGGAAGATTAATTTGAGACTCATTAAAAAAATGGATACTTTGGAGGGTGGGGGCTAGAGCGGTGAGTTCTTTGTGGTAACTGCACACTTGACCCTCTCCCTCTGTGCTAATGTATCCCCAAGACCTGCACCAACCTGCCGTGACAAGCAATAA
This sequence comes from Rhizomys pruinosus, assembly GCA_009823505.1. NCBI lineage: Eukaryota > Metazoa > Chordata > Mammalia > Rodentia > Spalacidae > Rhizomys > Rhizomys pruinosus. The sequence continues at coordinate 994,454 of VZQC01015255.1, read as the reverse complement.
AAGGGACGTCTTTGGGCTGGAAGGAAGACTCGATGGTCAAGAAAATGCCTCAAATGTACAAGTTCAGATCTCCAGAAACTAAATAAAGCATGTGGCAGGGCATCCAGTGTTCTTTCAACAGATGGGAGGTAGAGACAGGATCATCCTGAAGCCTGGATTATGCAGGGGTGCATGAGAGACCTTGTCTCAAACAAGGTGAAAGTTGAGGACCAATAGTGGATGTTGTCCAGTGAACTGAACACACCACACACACACACAGTCCTTTTTTAATTTTTTTAATTTTATTTATTTTTTTATGTGTATGAATGTACTGTCTGCATGTAGGTTTGTGCACCCATATTGTGCAATGACGAGGAGGTCAGAAGAGGGTGTCGGATTCCCCTAGAACTGGAGCTAAAGACGGTTCTCAGCCGCCATGTGAGTTCTGGGGATAGAATCTGGGTCCTCTGCAAGAGCAGTGGGCATAGAGTCGTTTTTTCAAAGGTAATTGATAGAGCAGTTATAGCTACCAGTCAATGGGTTGTGTGAGCACTGTCTTCACATCTACCACCTCGTTTCCTCCCACGTCCTTCCTGGGAGGTCCCCTAGGTCACCCATGCTGGATGACTGATCAGAAGACATAGCTCGGTTGTCTAGTGTCACCACTGTATCAAGGTGCCCTGTCAGCACCTGACCTCAAATCAGCTTAACCTCAAACCTCAATATTTGAGTGCCCAGTGCCAATTCTGCTTCTGGAAGAATAATCCAAGAACCTCAGTTCCCAGGATGCCATTTATGGGTTTTTTGCAGCAGCTTCCAGCAGTGAGCCTGCGTACCATTCGAGGCTTCTTTACTGGAGTTGGAAGAAATCATCATGTTTCTTTGTAATCGTGCGGGTCTTTGATGTTAATTTCTTCTAAGTACTTAAGTACCTTAATTTATGTTCAAATTAGTATGACATTATTTCAAAAGATTACTGTAATTCAGAAATCTGAAGCCTGAAAAACATCTAATCAAAACAGACAGACAAGTAAAGGAGGTAACATTGCATTGGGCAGTACCCTTCCTCATAGAGAGAAGCCTTCTGCAGACACACTCCACTCCATAGACCTCCCTTTCCATCCAAAAGGTGGGAACTTTAATCACATTTAACAATTAGAGCTATAGAGCCTAAGAATGTGAAAACCTTAACTAAAAAGGAAGGACCTTAGTATGACAGTGGTCTTAGGACTTCACCCTTCTGTGGTGTTTATTCATGCTGAATAGATTACTGATGCATCTCCTAGTGAGACTAGCCATATGAGCTAGGTGAACTCGGGGTTTGATTGAGAGAACCTGCCTCAGTGCATAAGATGGGAGAATGATGAAGGATGATTCCTGTGCTGGATAGCTTTAGTGTCAACTTGACACACCTGGGTTGAGGGAGCCTCAATTGGGGAATTGGCTCCATTGGACTGGCCTATGGCCACGTCTGTGGAGTATTGTCTTGATTGTTGAGCAATGTGGGAGGGCCAAGCCCACTATGGGTGGTGCCAACCTGGGCAGGCTGTTGTGTACTGTATAAGAGGTCAGGCTGGGCATGGGCCAGGGGAGCAAGCCAGTGAACAGCATTCCTCCATGGCCTGTGCTTCAGCTTCTGCTTCCAGGTTCCTGCCCTGAGTTCTTGCCTTGGGCTCCTTGACTGATGAACTGTGACCCAGGAGATGTGAGCTGAATAAACCCTTTCCTCCCCAAGTTGGTGTCGGTCAGAGTGTTTTGTCACAGCAATGGAAGACAAACCAGAACAATTCCTGACATCAGTCTGAAGGCTGCATCCATATTTGTTCACAAGTGCAGATGCCCATACAAACTTGGAATCATCTGAAAATGGAAAAGGGAAAAAAGCCACATTTGCACCACTGAGTGTCTGTGTCAGTAATTAACTCCTGTACCTTGTCCAGATTGCTTCTTCATAAAGATATTCATCACCATTCTCATTTTTCTTATAGTCTTTTTATTTTATTTTATTTTATTTTATTTTATTTTTTAGTCTTTTATTTTTTATAATGTTCATGGCTAGATGAATAATTGGTATTGAATGGGACACAAATTTGATGTCATTTCATTCTGGAATAAACTAAGTTTTTCTGGGCAACATTTCCTCTCATCCAAACTCTGAGATATATTTTTCATCTAAGGCACTGTGGGTATGAGAAAGACATGCTTTACCTTGAGATGGCAGTGAATGTAGGCAGAACTCATTTTGGTCCCGAGGTTCCAGAGCATGCCTGCTCATGTTTGTCCATGACAACATACATTAGAAACAGATTACTTCAGTTCCTCCCTTTTTTACCTGGTTCATCAGCTCAGAGATACTGGATGATCTTTCTGAGGATGCTGGGTTTTACCTGATATATCTGAGGGTCCTTTGCAGGATTCCTTGGGAGCCCTTCATAAAATCTGGGTGTCCTTTGAGAGAATGCTGACATTTGTAAAATGGCAGCTGTCTGGGGTCTGAGAACAGCTGTTAATAACCACATGCTACCAAGAAGGGATAAGATGATTTTTATAAAGTTTTTTCTTTCCTTTGTTTGGCTTTTTTTCTTTGTTTTTCCCTACCTTTTACCCTTTCTTCTTTCTTTTTTCTCATTTAAAAAATTAATTATCTACTTATTTTTATTTGTGTATGAAGATTTCTCTCTCTCTCTCTCTCTCTCTCTCTATATATAAAAAAAAACAAAGAATCCCTTATGGAAGCTGACAACTGTATGTAACTCCATTCTGAGGTGTATAATGACACATCTTTTGGCCTTTATAGACAATGTACACACTGTGGTGGTTTGTGTGTGGTCTAGTATACATATCAACGTCATGATATGTAAGAAAAATGTATTACTATATATATATAGAGAGTGTGAGAGAGAGAGAGAGACGAGAACTGAGAAAGTCTTTCATACACAAAATAAAAGATAAGTAGATAGGATTAATTTTTTTAGATGAGAAAAAGAATAGAAGAATATGGTGTCTATTATGAAAAACATGCAGAGATAGGTGTGGAGAACAATAACATAGGTCAACATCAAGAAAATAAATAATAAAAAAAAAAAAAAAAAAAAAAAAAAAAAAAAAAAAAAAAAAAAAACTTTATAAAAATCATCTTATCCCTTCTTGGTAGCATGTGGTTATTAACAGCTGTTCTCAGACCCCAGACAGCTGCCATTTTACAAATGTCAGCATTCTCTCAAAGGACACCCAGATTTTATGAAGGGCTCCCAAGGAATCCTGCAAAGGACCCTCAGATATATCAGGTAAAACCCAAAGCGACATTTTTCCTCATATTCTTATATAAAGAATCTAATTACCGCAGAGAAACACTCTCAGGATCTCATGAGCTGCATTAATACTCAGTAAACGAAGTAAGAAAAAAGAATATATAAAATACTATAGACATACCAGGTATACTAAGTATCTGATTAATATAATATAGAGTTATAGTTGAATCATGCGCTACAAACTAACATAGATTCTGGAGAAGCGAGATATTTGCATCTTTTCCTTCATGGCACCTCTTCCCCGAAAAAAGGGACCAAAATGAAGTTACATGCCTACATTCGAGTGTGAGCCTAAGTACTTCTAAAAATATGAAAAGGGAGTAAAGCATGTCTTTCATTACCCAACAGATGCCTTATCAGGTAATGAAAAATTTAATATTTCTCAAAGTGTAAAGGTGTTGGAATGAAGAAGATGTTGCCCAGAAAACTTAGTTTATTCGAGAATGAAATGACATCAAAATGATTGTCCCTTCAATACCAGTTATTTCATCTAGCCGGATGAACATTATAAAAACAAACAAGTACTAGAAAAATAAAGTTAAATAATAAAATAAAATCAAAAAAGACTATAGAAAAAATGGCAACATGGTGATGAATATCTTTATGAAGAAGCAATCTGGACAAGGTACAGGAGTTAATTACTGACACAGACACTCAGTGGTGCAAATGTGGCTTTTTTCCCTTTTCCATTTTCAGATGATTCCAAGTTTGTATGGGCATCTGCACTTGTGAACAAATATGGATGCAGCCTTCGACTGATGTCGAGATTGTCTTGGTTTGTCTTCCATTGCTGTACCAAAATAGAATTGGTGGAAGGACAAACACTAGAGGGTCCTGATCCGACACCAACCTGGTGTCGTTGTGTTAGTTCCCGAAGGTACAGGTTTATTCTAACTTCATTTAACAATCCATCTCCCTGTTCGGATAAAAGTCTAGGTCAAACAGTTTATCTAGCAGTCATAGTGATTAGCCCTTAAAGGCCAACAGAACTAGGGCAAGGTAGAGGAGGCAACTGGAGGGAACCTGGATGCAGAAGCTGAAGCACAGGCCATGGAGGAATGCTGTTCGCTGTGCGCTTGCACTTCCCTAGAGTTCCCAGAATCTGACCGGCGCGAGACACAATTATGACCATTACTTAGTATAATTCAAGTAACACACAAAACCATAGAAGAATTTACATGAAGCCAGGCCACTATGTGCCCTAAGAGTTATTGTAAATTTTTCTTGTGATTTACATGCTAGACCATATACGAACGCAAGTCGTTGGGACTATATCATGGCCCCACTAGGTTGTTCCAACTGTATTCTTGTTTCTTGACGAAACACCATCAAGAATTGCCGACAATATCTCCAACGATAGCCCGCTCAATGTAGCGCTTCGAAACTCACTTTTCTAGAACAGGCTGGCCTAACTCACCAAGATTACGCGCCAGCTCCCGCTTACACTCCAGGACGGCTCATATTCCCATTGAGGGCAGCATTAAATCATGCACACCTCACCCCGAACGTTCCAACCCTCTTTTCTAAACAATATTGGGATGGTCATTCACACTGTTTAGGAACAATAGGGTTCTGGGCCTCCTGACCTTAAACCTTGTCTCTTCAGCTTTACTATCCAGCAGCGATAACAACATGATTTTGTTTAAAAAAAACAGACAGTGCCTTCTTTTGGATCCAAATTCTAAATCAAAAGATAAAAACGTGGATTGACTCAGTCGAATAAGCCTCTCCATTTTAAAATGTATCTAACTCGACAGTCTCTGAAGGACCCTTGAGTTGGATATCTCACCCAACAGCCTGCATTTCTTTTATGTCAATCACAGGGTGTGGTGGTTTCTCCAATATTTCAGAGCACCCATAACAGAAAGGGCGGAGAGCAGAGCAATTAGCAACCCGAGGTGTCCACAGCTCGTATGTAGGATAAAATCCTACCTAGTGCATGGCTAGATAATTTCAAGTATAAGCTCACACCCCTGTCAAGGTAAGAAAATGTGAGCAGGCACAGATCAAAGTAAATACCATACCTCTCAGCAAATCAACTGTGGGTACTCCACATAGGCCATATCAAATTGTATAAAACACAACCCCAATACACACCAGACGCACTCATCAAAATCGGGGGCAGTGTGGTCCATCAATGGAGCGCTGGGAATTAATCTTTCCATAGAAACTAGATCACAAATCCTCCTTGAAATGGGATTGACTCTGGGCCTCAGCGTAGCCCACGAAGGGCGGACACAAATCGGTCCAATAGGATTGGAACACTCACCTTCACACTACGTTGCCCTTCTATGGGCTATCATATGATCCTGTAAATGATATCTCAACGCTTATGTTGAGATTACACACGAGGACTCATGCTGACTGGCCGTGCCATTGTTGTGTGATTTGATGTTGAGGAACGAACGGATGATCTCGAGGTGTCACTTTTGATCACAACTGGTTACCAGTCTTCTCCTCCTATCTGGTGTGGTCATTCCACCCCTCTTGAGAGCAGTCGCACTGTCTAGTACCAAGTGTTCCTGTCACCTTCTATACCAGCATCGCACAATCGATCCTGGTTAAAAACGTTAGGTGAGGCGATATTTGTGAGTATATAGCGCTGCCCTTTGTTCCTTGATATTGACAACATAAACTTTGCCTCGCTGCTCTGGGTTCTCTTGGAATGATTGGTCAGCTGTAGTGGGCTGGGGATTACTGGTGTAATTCAATCAGTCCGTGCAATTTTTCCATCTCATAGAGTGGTTTCTGATGCGGTACAGAGGTTTTGAGGATGGGCTCTAATTGTGTTAGGTGTTTATAGGAGTTCCCATTATGTGATCTAAAAACTCACGTTAGGACAAGAACGTCTCATTTTTAGGTGTGTATGCCTCTTGTATAATGACTCGCTCAATGCCACCTTATAATTCATAGCGAATCGATCTGTTGACGTATTAGACTCTAATGATCTGGTAAGTCTCTGGATCGGATCTGTCAAGTATTGTTTCTAGTAAAAAGGTCGTATGAAGTGCCTCTCCTGATGATAATCATCCCATTATAAGAAGGAAGGGTGGGATGGCCGATTCCTAATGGATTGATGTGTGTCTTTGAGATACCCGTAGGTATCTTCTCTTATATTGTGGACGAACTAGGTAGGTGCGATCCTCGCCACTTGTGTTATTAAGTAGTGTACCTAATATTAATTTTTTATTAACAGGACAATTACTGGGTCAGGGACTTAACTCTTGTACTCTTATCTATAAGTCGGTATCACCTTAATAAAACTACTTATATAGTATAAGCGAGTGAGGAGCGCGTTATACCATTTATGAAGATTTTTTCACATTTTTTAGAAGAATATACTTTATCTTNGTTCCTCCCACGTCCCCCTACCTGGATGTCCCCTAGGTCACCCATGCTGGATGACTGATCAGAAGACATAGCTCGGTTGTCTAGTGTCACCACTGTATCAAGGTGCCCTGTCAGCACCTGACCTCAAATCAGCTTAACCTCAAACCTCAATATTTGAGTGCCCAGTGCCAATTCTGCTTCTGGAAGAATAATCCAAGAACCTCAGTTCCCAGGATGCCATTTATGGGTTTTTTGCAGCAGCTTCCAGCAGTGAGCCTGCGTACCATTCGAGGCTTCTTTACTGGAGTTGGAAGAAATCATCATGTTTCTTTGTAATCGTGCGGGTCTTTGATGTTAATTTCTTCTAAGTACTTAAGTACCTTAATTTATGTTCAAATTAGTATGACATTATTTCAAAAGATTACTGTAATTCAGAAATCTGAAGCCTGAAAAACATCTAATCAAAACAGACAGACAAGTAAAGGAGGTAACATTGCATTGGGCAGTACCCTTCCTCATAGAGAGAAGCCTTCTGCAGACACACTCCACTCCATAGACCTCCCTTTCCATCCAAAAGGTGGGAACTTTAATCACATTTAACAATTAGAGCTATAGAGCCTAAGAATGTGAAAACCTTAACTAAAAAGGAAGGACCTTAGTATGACAGTGGTCTTAGGACTTCACCCTTCTGTGGTGTTTATTCATGCTGAATAGATTACTGATGCATCTCCTAGTGAGACTAGCCATATGAGCTAGGTGAACTCGGGGTTTGATTGAGAGAACCTGCCTCAGTGCATAAGATGGGCGACTGATGAAGGATGTATCCTGTTGCTGGTAGCTTTAGTGTCAACTTGACACACCTGGGTTGAGGCAGCCTCCATTGGGAATGGCTCCATTGGATGGCCTATGGCCACGTCTGTGGCGTATTGTCTCGATTGTCGAGCAATGTGGAAGAGGGCCCAGCCCATATAGGGGTGGTGCCAACCTGGGCAGGCTGTTGTGTACAGTATAAGAGTTCAGGGCTGGGCATGGGCCAGGGGAGCAAGCCAGTGACAGCATCCTCCATGGCCTGTGCTTCATGCTTCTCATTCCCAGGTTCTTGCCCTGAGTCCTTGCCTTGGGCTCCTGACTTGAGACTGTGACCCAGGAGATGTGATGTGAGCTGAAATTAATAAACCCTTTCCTCCCCAAGTTGGTTGTCGGTCAGAGTGTTTTGTCCCAGCAATGGAAGACAAAACAGCACAATATTCCTGACATCAGTCTGAAGGCTGCATCCATATTTGTTCACAAGTGCAGATGCCCATACAAACTTGGAATCATCTGAAAATGGAAAAGGTAAAAAGCCACATTTGCACACTGAGGTCGGTGTCAGAATTAACTCCTGTACCTGTCCGATTGCTTCTTCATAAAGATTATCCATCACCATCTCATTTTTCGTATGTCTTTTTAGTTTTATTTTATTTATTTTATTTGATTTTTAGTCTTTTCTTTTTATACTGTTCATGCTCGCTGGAATAAATGTATTGATGGGACACAAATTTGATGTCATTTCATTCTGGAATAAACTAAGTTTTTCTGGGCAACATTTCCTCTCATCCAAACTCTGAGATATATTTTTCATCTAAGGCACTGTGGGTATGAGAAAGACATGCTTTACCTTGAGATGGCAGTGAATGTAGGCAGAACTCATTTTGGTCCCGAGGTTCCAGAGCATGCCTGCTCATGTTTGTCCATGACAACATACATTAGAAACAGATTACTTCAGTTCCTCCCTTTTTTACCTGGTTCATCAGCTCAGAGATACTGGATGATCTTTCTGAGGATGCTGGGTTTTACCTGATATATCTGAGGGTCCTTTGCAGGATTCCTTGGGAGCCCTTCATAAAATCTGGGTGTCCTTTGAGAGAATGCTGACATTTGTAAAATGGCAGCTGTCTGGGGTCTGAGAACAGCTGTTAATAACCACATGCTACCAAGAAGGGATAAGATGATTTTTATAGTTGTTCTTCTTTGTTTGGTTTTTTTCTTGTTTCCCACCTTTTTTTACCTTTCTTCTTTCTTTTTTTCTCTTTAAAAAATTAATTTTACTTATTTTTATTTGTGTTATGAAGCTTTTTCTCTCTCTCTCTCTCTCTCTCGTCTATCTTATATATATTATACTATATTTATATATATAGATCACACCCACAAACACACACACAGTGGTACAGTGCTAATAAGGCCAAAAGGATGTCCTATCCACTAGAATTGAGTAGTTACATACAGTTGTCAGCTTCCCTTAAAGGGTTCTTTTTTTTTTTTTTTTTTTTTTTGTATGTGTATGAATGTACTGTCTGCATGTAGGTTTGTGCACCCGTGTCGTGCAATGCCGCGGAGGTCAGAAGAGGGTCTCGGATTCCCCTGGAACTGGAGTTCTCTTGGAATTGCGGTTACAGACGGTTCTCAGCCGCCATGTGGGTGCTGGGGATCTAACCCGGGTCCTCTGCAAGAGCAGTCAGTGCTCTTAACTGCTAGGCTATCTCTCCAGCCCATTCATAAGGGTTCTTGGGACTAAACCCAGGTCCTCTGCAAGAGCACCTAGTTCTCATAACCACTGAGCCGTCTTTCCAGCCCTTCTTTCATTTTGTTTGGTTTTGAGACAGGCTCTTGAGAACTATGTAACCCAAGCTAGCTTCAAACTTGTAGTCTTTCTGCCTCCACCTCAAGATCCTGGGATTATAGGCACGAGCCACCACCCCAGCTAAGTCTTTTCAATGCCACACACCCTTCAGCTGCTGGTTGGGGACTTACATATGGCATGTGCTCAGGCAAGTCAGATTCTTAGACTAGCCTGTGGTCTGGGGTCCATCTCAGCACTGCTGTACTGTGAATGTGGGTTTCTCCAGAGATTCATGTGCCACAAGCTCGATCTCCATTGTGGTGATGTTGAAGTGAAGAGACCTTTAAGAGGTGGGGCTTAGTGGGAGGCAAGTATGTCATTGAAGGTGCCATGTTCAGAAGAGATTGCTATGATCCTTGAGGGAACTGGTCTAATTCCTTTCAGAGTTTTTGCCAAAGAGAAAGCCCACCCTTTGAACCCCACTTCAGTACATCATGAGGCTGGCTGCTCCTTTTCTTCAGTGCTTCTGCCATGATACCTTCAGCTATTTGTAAGACAGCCAGAGGAACTTCAGCACAGAACAGCCAAATGCATCTGCTTGATTTTGGACTCATAGCCTACAAAATTATGAGATAAATAAAAGCCCTTTCTTTGTAAATTACCCAACCACAGTATTTTGTTTTAGCAACAGAAAATAGACTAAAATATAAATTTATCTATAGTGAATTTTCATAGATATGTTTGTATGTATGTTAATCAAGTTCTAGATACTTACAACTCTTTTGCACACATTTCCCTTCCTTACCTCCAAAAAATATCTGGACTCTAGATGGATTTAAATTCCTATTTTAAGTACAGGCTGAAATGGTTACCAATGGGTAGAAAACAGGATAAAACCCTACATCCTGCAAAAAGCATTGTACTTCCTTTTTGAGAAGCTCCATTTAAGTTTCCAGAACACCAACAGATTCAAATCTCTTCCTGCCTCAAATTAGCACAGAAGCACCCCTGCTTTTAGTGCAGCTGGCCAACTCCATTAGTTTTAGTTAGTAAATTATCATTGTTACCTTTACAGAGTGGGATGTGATGACTGTCACTGTGGTATACTGATGTTCAAACGAGACTAAGCCACACAGCCATCACATTCTTCCTGCTTCTGTGTGGTTAGAATATTTAAAATCCACTATTTAATATATATTTTTTCCACCTATGTTCCAAATGGATAATATATTTTAAAATAGGCACTGTTATTAAATGTCCACCAACCTGTGCAGTAGAGCTCCTAAAAATCCTCCTGTGTGAGAGCCTTTGTCCCACTCCCCTCTCCCGCCCACTAACCCCAGCCTCTGGTAAGCACCATTCCCCCCGCACCTCGATGCCTCATTTCGTTTTGTTTAGTTATTTCTTAGATTCCACATAACTTCCTTTTTCTTCTTTTTCCAAAGTTAGATTTATCTTAATTGATACACAAAAGTTTGGAAATGTTACATATTAATGATGCACCATGTAATGCTTCAACATATTGTATAATATTTACATCTGGTATACACCATTCTATCTTCTAAATATTTGTCAATTCCTCAAGTGAAAACATTAATCTTTTCTTCTAGCTTTTTTTGTTTATCAGACAGGGTCTCCCTGCAGCCCCAACTGTCCTGGAACTCACTTTGTAGACCAGGCTGGCCCTGAACTCACAGAGATCTGCCTGCCTCTGCCTCCTGAGTGCTGGGATTACAGGCATGTGCCACCACGCCTGGCAGGATTTGTTTTTCTTATGTAGAGTCAGCCCGCCACGTGTAAGCACACTACACACAACTCTTCTCCCCTACCTAACCGCAGCCTGCCCCCACTGATTCCTTTCCCATCCCTCCTTCTATGCTTCTTTGCTCTGGTGATCACCATTCTGCTCTCAGCTTTTATGAGGATACATTTTAGATGGCATATATGAGTGAGATGATGCAGTGACTAGCATCCTCTTCCTGCCTCATCCTACTTAGCATATCTTTTTATTTCTATTTAAGAATATCTATCATGGGAGATGAAGAGATAGCCTAGTAGTTAAGAGCACACGTTGGGGCTGGAGAGATGGCTCAGCAGTTAAGAGGACCAGGGTTCAATTTGAGCACCCATAAGGTGGCTAAGAACCATCTTTAAGCCTGGCGTGGTGGCTCACACCTTTTTTTTTTTTTTTTTTTTTGTCTTTAGAGACAGCGTCTCCCTGTAGCTCCAGCTGTCCTGGAACTCACTCTGTAGACCAGACTGGCCTTGAACTCACAAAGATCCACCTGCCTCTGCCTCCCACCTTTAATCCTAGCACTCAGGAGGCAGAGGCAGGCGGATCTCTGTGAGTTCAAGGCCAGCCTGGTCTGCAGAGTGAGTTCCAGGCTAGCTGGGGATATAGGGAGACCCTGTCTAAAAATAGAAAAAATAATTTTAAAAAAAGAGCACATGTTGCTCTTACAGAAGACCAAAGTTTAGTTCCTAACACCCACATGGTGACTCAGCCATTTGGAACTCCAATTCCATGGGATTCAACACTGTCTTCAGGCTTACTTGGGCACTATGTGACTGTGGTGCACACATACATGCAAGGAAAACACTTGTATACACAAAATAATATTTAAAAAAATTTAAATGAACATGTATCTGAAGTTTGCATGCTGGTAAGTGCCTGTAATTCCAACATTTCGAGGCTGAGATAGGATGGAGGATGTACATTCCAGGAAGCCTAAACTGCGCTATGATTTTTAGATCAGCCTGGGATACGTAACAAGTCTCTCTCTCTCTCTCTCTCTCTCTCTCTCTCTCTCTCTCCCCTTTCTTCCTCTCATTTCCTCTCTCTCTTTCTCCCCATTTTCTCTCTCACATACACACACACATGCATCTTGCAAACAAAATGAATTATTTATTGGTTAAAGGATAGAATTCTTAGACTTTCTTTTTTATTGTTATTAAGCTTTTTCTATAGGTCTTACATCATTTCTCAATTGAGTCTAGAGTCACTTCTCTTTCCATGCCTCTCACCCCACCCCAGACTCTGCATTCTGCTGTACCTGTCCTGCATCTTTTTCTGAGTCTTTCCAGAGTTTTTTTCCAGTTCTTTTGTTGTTATTGTTCTCTCCTACTTGTATTGCTTCAGTATATATACATATATATACTTAGTTATACATATATACATAAATAATACATACATACATATATCACTTGAATTGGAGGCCTTTTTTTTTCCCTAAAAGATGTCATATTTTCCTTAAAGAAGTGCTCGAAGGCTCCTCTTTAGCAAGCCCAAACAACCATCAATCTTGCAGTTGTACTCCACATTGGGGTATTTCCCTCCCATAGTTCCCCAAATGAAGTCCAGTGCACTGGTCTCCATGATACAGCTGAGGTAGTCCAACAATGGCAGTCCATATTCTGAGGAGGCTGAATTCCCATTAGCTGCTTAGTTCATAAGCTGGGTATCTTAGCAGTCCTCAGTCCACATTGGAAGGTTAAAAGCTGTTTCTCATGTCCTTGAAGAGTGCCAAAAGCAGTGGCAGCCACAGAGCAGATGCACCTGCCTGTAAGAATTGAAGACAGGCCAAACAACAGTGCTCTCTTTTTTCTTTTTGTCTTTTTACTAAGAGTTTTATGTCTGCATTAAAATTTCTCTGGTCTTACTGATTATTCATTTCTGGTTGTACTTTCCTTTTGGATGCTTAAGGCCACATAGTTAGCCCAGATTAACCAAGGTTTTGTAAAGGTACTTCTGGGAGGAAACAGGAGAGGATGAGGAGAGAGCTGTGCCAGCTGTGGGAATCTGTCTGTAGTTAGAGCTGACTGGTGAGTTGCAGACTTCCTGTGTTCATTCTCACATAAATGCCTGTGCTACATTAATTTCTTTTTCACTTTGAAAACCTAAACATGGGAAGAACAGTGTGCAAAACAGAAATGTTTATTTTGATAATTTATCATAAAAGTAAACATCTGTCAGAAAATCCTGGGGTGTTTATGATCTCGCTTAAAACTTTTAGAGTTACTGTTAATATTTTTCTCAGAAACAATTTTGACTTAATTTTTCTACTTTATTTTATTTCTGCCTTTAGATTGTCTTTTTGTTTTTCAAATACTACTTTTTGAAAACAAAATCAACAGTCTAAAACAAAACCCCTAATATCTCAAGGTTAATTCTAGGGAAATGGAATTATTATTATTATTATTATTATTATTGTTATTAATGCTTGTTATTGAATCTAGGTTTCACACATACTAAGTACTCTCTGTACAGTGAATTACTCCCTCACCCTACCAAGTTCAGAAAGTGAATTTAGGTCCATATCTTCTTTAATAGAACCATTTAGTCAGACATTTTTGTTTAAGCTTCATAGTAACTTCATCTTATACATATAATATTATATTTTCATTATTATTAAATTTAACTTTATATTTTCTTCATTTCTTTTTTCCTTTGACTTATGAAAAGTAGAGAAATACTATAATTTTCAATTCTTAGGGAAGCTTTTAGAAAATTTCTAGCTATCAATTTCCAACTTAATTTCATACAATCAGTCATGCATTTACAGTGTATAAGTCTACATTCTTTAGTGTTCACACCTGTTCAGAAGTCCAGCACAGACTACATTTTGGTGGAAACATTGCTTCACCCTCCCTTGGGGACCACAGTGTTTCATGAGTGTAACTAGACCACTTTTGCTCTCCATGCTGGTTGCTAGGATATTATATTATAGGAAAGTGAAAATTGCTTTCATACATTAATCTTGTAGTCAGAAATTTACTAAGCCTGTTTATTAACTCTATTAATCTATAGATACTTTTAGATTTTCTGTGGATACAGAAATCTAATCTAATTATAATGACAGTTTTGTTTTTTTCCTGCCTCAGAAAGGAGTACATATTTTCTTCTGCAGTAAAACTAACTGATCAATGGCATTTGCTCATTTATAGCATAATCCGTTTTCTTCTACCATGACAATATTTATTGGATGTATTCTCTGAAAACACTATCACCACATGTCAGTGACTTTCCTCACTGTTGTGACCATGCTTGCCCTAAGGGAAGAAGGGCTTATTTTAGCTCACTGTTCAGAGGGTGTGCAAGACATCATGGAGAAGCATCTGCTCACATTGCTTGTGCCTGAAATCAGGAAGCATATGATTATCCCATGACCACTGTAACTTTTTACTTTTCAAAGAACAGATCTGAAGTAACTTAGTAACTTCTTAATTCATATGTTCATCTCAGCATCTTCTTTGTATAGTACTTTTTTATAACTATTATTGAGAGGCATTGCTATTCCCATTCGTGGAAGAGTATACGTCAAGTTTCCCCCAATAAAACAAACTGTTACTGAAGCTTAATCAGCTGCCACAAAAGACTGAAACACAGATTGTCATATCATTGGGTCCATTCCTCCTACCCTTCATCTTAGTCCTAAAGTCACTTGGTACTCAGTTGTCTTCCTTATTTCAAAATTAACTGCCTTTTACAATGTCTCCCAAGACAACAAGACACTGGCTAGCAAGTATACAATGAAGTGCTTGCTAGTACACCTTGGCCTTAGTGGCTATTTATTTATTTATTTATTTATTTATTTGTAAGAATGTATTGTCTGCATGTAGGTTTGTGTACCTGTGTCGTGCAATGCCACGGAGGTCAGAAGAGGGTGTCGGATTCCCCTGGAACTGAAGTTCTCCTGGAATTGGAGTTACAGACGGTTCTCAGCCGCCATGTGGGTGCTGGGGATCTAACCCGGGTCCTCTGCAAGAGCAGTCGGCACTCTTAACTGCTAGGCCATCTCTCCAGCCCAGCCTTAGTGGTTTTATAGAAATCACTATACTTTCTAGCAGAGAAAACCAGGGATCCTACAAGATTATGTTTATGTACTATTTTCAATGCTAAGTAAAAGGAACATCAAAGAATAGGCTATACAAGCAGAGAATGGCCCTGGATGAAAACAAGGCTATAACTAGCCTTTGCCATTTATCCCTGCCTTCTCTGGATCCCCCTACCTCTGATCACATACAAGAAGCATACTGCAGACACTGGGAGCCAAAAGCCTCTTTCTTCTCATAAGTGACACTAATGAAGCAGAGTAAGATTGACTTAAATATTCCTGACCCACTCTGGCCTTGAGCACATTTATTTAAACTGATGCTTTCTTTAATTGTTAGTTTTATGTCATGTTCAGGGGTTGGTTTATTTGTTGAAATACTCTAACTACACAGCCTAGATTGGCCTTAAACACATGATCCTCATGTCTCAGCCTTCCAGGTTCTGGGATCACAGGCTTGTACCGCTCTACTAGCTCAATTTTTGTTTACTTTTATATCTTCCTGCCCTTCTAGATACTTTCAGATGGCCGAGTTATATCTCCAAATTCTCATATAAATACCATTCAATGTCAATCATCTTTATGTCAGAAATACAATTTCACCTATAATTTTAATACATTGCCTTTGTCAAAAATCTATAGTAGGGATAATTAACTCCATTCCGTGTGTTTTCTCAGTGGAAAAAAGTGAGCATTGGAAAGCTGAATCTATTTTCCCTTTAAATGGATGAATGAAACAAGTAGAACACATATCCTTTATTCATGTTTTAATCATGGAAAAGGCAACCAAAATGGAGTGAACACACATGGAAACACCAACCTGGGAAGATGCCTCAATGCATGTAAGAAGGAGAGAGGGGTGCCTATGTCTGGAATCTCAGAGCTGGGAGGTGTAAATAGGAGGATTCCTGGGGCTTGTGAGCAAGGCAATCTAGACAACCAGTGAGCTCCAGATTCAGTGAATGCTGTGTGACACAATTCCTAGGGAAGACCTGAACAAATATCTACTCAGGAATGCTCAG
This sequence comes from Rhizomys pruinosus, assembly GCA_009823505.1. Lineage (NCBI taxonomy): Eukaryota > Metazoa > Chordata > Mammalia > Rodentia > Spalacidae > Rhizomys > Rhizomys pruinosus. Next base: position 978,382 of record VZQC01015255.1, on the reverse strand, counting down.
GAGACCAACGTAAAGATACTACCAAATGGGTTTTATTGAGGGTCCTTCCAGGAGTAAGGGTGAAGGGCTATTTACAGGAGTAGAAATGACTCAAAGGCAGCTGCATTACCAGAAGCCCACCCTGGCAGGGTGGCAGCTCACAAAAGCAGAAAACCTAGTGTGTCCACTATGTAGGGAGTTCAACAGGTTGGAGAGTGTCTTTCCAAGTAGCTCATTGGTCTGAACCTCTTCCAGGCAGCACAGCCGGTTACTGCTTTATCCAGGCAGCTCAGCTGATCTGTCTCTTCTAGTGGGGTCACATCTAAGAGTCTCTAAGGTAACTCTGCTTGACTTGATTTCTACTAGGTGGCTTGGAAGGTTTGAACCTCTTCTAGGTAGCTCAGATTATCTGAGACTCTCTCAGCAGTATTTACTGCTTAAACAGACTTGAGGACAGAGGGTCTATTAAATTTGCTCAGTTTCAGAGACTTCCTGAAGCAGTTCCTTATCTTAATGAGCTTCCTGAAGGATGTAATGTTTCACTTCCTCTTAATTTTTTTTAATTTTTTTTTATTAATTTTATTTATTTCTATATGTGTATGAATGTACTGTCTGCATGCAAGTGTGTGCACCCGTGTCGTGCAATGCCGCGGAGGTCAGAAGAGGGTGTCGGATTCCCCTGGAACTGGAGTTCTCCTGGAATTGGAGTTTCAGACGGTTCTCCGCCGCCATGTGGGTGCTGGGGATCGAACCCGGGTCCTCTGCAAGAGCGGTCGGCGCTCTTAACCGCTAGGCCATCTCTCCAGCCCCTATGTTTCACTTCCTCTTAGTTTAACTTCCTTTAGACCATACTTTGCTTATCTCCCTTTTAGTATATCCCTATGTTTTACCTCCCTTTTAACATCCTTCATCTTAATGAACTTCCAGCCAATATGGAATGTTTTCCCTCTGAAGAAATTGCTACACAATAGTGTAAAATATTTTTTTTCAGGTTTTTTTTTTTTATTGATGCTTTGTGTATTTCATACATCATTTTCCAATTCAGTTCAGGCATATATCCCCTTCCCTCACCCCCACCCCACCCCTACCCATCCCAGATCATGCATTCTGCCATAACTTTTCTGCATCTTTCTGTTTTTTTTTTTGTTTTGTTTTGTTTTCATTTTTTTTAACAATAAGTGATAATTTGTGAGTACAAGCATCCTTCATGTAAAACCAATTTGCGAGCAGTTGTGCCCAAACCCACACAGCTCATGGGTCCCACCATCCAGCAGGGGGGGCTTGTATGTTCAATCAAGTTGATCAAATGAGTGTCCAGTCTATATTGTTGTAGTTTCACCATTCACCCCAATTGCAGCCCTTACATTCTACCGCACCCCCTCTTCCGCAGATTGTTCCCTAGGCTTAGAAAAGGGGCACAGGTGGATGTAAAATATTAAGTGGAGAACACACACACACACCCACACACATGCATATACAAAGCCCTGGACCCATCCACAGAATAACCAAGCTGACACTGAGGAGATGGTTACATGGTTAGTTCAAGACCACCTGAGCCTACAAAGTGAGACTCAATCTCAAAATAGATAAGTAAAGATAGAAAAAGAAAAGAAAAGAGGACAAGGAAACTAAGTTGATGCTTCAGGTGTGAACAGAGTGTTTCCAGATTTCCAATATTCTTCCATTTTTGTATGAACATCCATAAGATGTTTGGGAATTTAGAACTCCACAACTCTTGGTCACAGTGTAGGATACCACTCCCCCCTTTCCACACCACTGTTGGCTTGCTGAGTGCTAGAACTGCTGTTTAGACAGCACTTCATCTACAACAAAGCAATAACTTATCAAAACATTGTTTCATGGCCAATTTTCTAAACCCACAGTTTGTTATTTTAATGTTCAAATAAATCCTCATTTATGAAAATTCTTAGATGATCTAAGATGAAATAGTTTGGAGTGTGAGCTTGGGTCTAAATTCTGTAAAAATGTATTAAGCCATAGGCCTTGTCAAAGGGTGTCTGCACAGAACACTGCATTTGGTTATTTAGCAAGCTGTCATGAAAGGTGTGCCTTCCATTTTCATAGAGCAGGTCACAGGATTACAGAAAGATCACATTTCTGGGTTAAAATGTGGGCAGGAAGACTACATTAAAATCTAGTTTTTTTTTTATTTTCGAATTGAGTGTGTTTCTTACCTCTTCACCTTAATGACTTCTTCAGACCAAGTATGGTAGAAATTCTGTGCAAGGTGGGGTCTGGAGACTTTCCTGTAGCCTAGGATGGACTTGAACTTGCAATCTTCCTGCCTCAGCCTCCTGAGCAGTTCATATGATAAGCCACCATCATGCCCCATTTAATGTCACATAAATCAATATATATCTCAGTGTCAATTCATAAAAATATACATAATATTTTTAGCTCTTTCAAATAGATCCAAGAAAAACACTGTGCTGGTTAGCTTTAGTGTCAACTTGACACCCCTGGGTTGAAGGAGCTTCATTTGGGGAATTGGCTCAATTGGATTGGCCTGTGGTCACATCTGTGGAGTATTGTCTTGATCATCGAGTAGTGTGGGAAGGCCCAGCCCACAATGAGTGGTGACACCCTAGGCAGGTTGTTGTGTACCATATAAGAAGGCGGGCTGGGCAGGAGCCAAGGGAGTAAGCCAGTGAACAGCATTCCTCCATGGCCTGTGCTTCAGCTCCTGCCTCCAGGTTCCTGCTCTGAGTTCCTGCCTTGGGCTCCCTAAGTGATGAACTGTGACCCAGGAGAAGTAAGCTGAATAAACCCTTTCCTCCCCAAGTTGGTTTCGGTCAGAGTGTTTTGTTGCAGCAATGGAAAACAATCTAGAACAGAAATTGGTACCAGAGAGTGGAACATTGCTATGATGGACCTGACCTTGGTGTTTTGGGGAAGGATTGTGGAAGCATTTGGAACCTTGGGCTAGAAAAATCATTGAATGCCTGAAGATCATGGCTGTGGAATTTGGAACAGTTTTGCTGAAAGAGTTGTAGATGATGGAGGCCTGCTTGTGAAGTGTATTAGTAACTTTTCTGTTGCTGTGATAAAACCACCATGAGCAAGGGAACTTACAAAAGGAAGAGTTTATTTGAGCTTATGGTTGACAGTTCCAGGGAATCAGACTCCATTGTGGCGGGAAGCATGGTGGCTGGGACTGGAGCAGCAAACCGAGAGTCACATCTCGCAATGAGCACAGGAAGGAGAGAGAGAGAGAGAGAGAGAGAGAGAGAGAGAGAGAGAGAGAGAGAAGACTGCAAGGCTTGTTTAACTCATTAAGCCTGCCCCCAGTGATGTACTTCCTCCAGCAGGGCCACACCTTCTAAGACCTCCAAGAACAGTGCCACCAACTGGAGACAAAATGTCTGAATACTTAAAACCTATGGGGGATACTCATTCAAACCACCACATTCCACTTCCTGGCCCCCATAGGCTCCTGACCATATAAAATGCAAAATGCATTTAGTCCAACCTTAAAAGTCCCCATAGTTTTTACCACTCCCAATTCTATTCAAAATCTACAGTCCAAAGTCTCTTCTGAGACCCAGGCCAATCTCTTAATTGTAAGCTCCTGTAAAATCAAAAGGCAAATTACATACTCCCAACATACAGTGGAACTAAATACACATTCCCATTCCAAAAGGGACGAATAGAGGCATACTGGGGAAATACTGGACCAAAACAAGACCAAAAACCAGCAGGGCAAACACCAAGTCCAGTAGCTCCATGTGCAACTTCTGGGATTTGACTTCCAAAGGGCTTAGATGGCTCAGCTCTTCCAGCTTTGCTTGCAACATACATCTCTTTCTTAGGCTGGTACTACTCCCTGTATGCAGCTCTCCTTGGCAAATATCTCACAGGTCTGGCATCTCGAATGTCTTCTTGGGGTCTCCACTGCCAACCAGACTTCACATTCACAGCTTTATGCAATGGCCTATCAGGGCCTTCTTTATTCAGGGACACCCCTGCTGCACTCTGCCTGACCTTGGCAGCTCTCTGAAACCGTAGAGGAAGAACTAAAGACCCCTTCACTCTTGCAAACTTCATGCCTTTAAAGCCAGCATCACATGAATTAAACTGCCAAGTTTGGCTGCAAGTTTGGGATGTACTCTGGCCTATTTCAACCACATTTGCAACTTATATCTGCCCTGAACTTGTTGGAGCAGAAAACCCTTTCAGTATTTTCCTTTCAAATGTTGGAGGATTAGCTGGGTGTGGTCTTGCCCTGAAGGTACTATTTCTGTTGTTTCCTTATAAATCTGGAGGCCTCTCCTTAATCACTTTAATCTCAGTTTTTCCACTGTTTACTTGTAAATAGCTAGGCCTCTCCTTAATTACTTTAGTCTTCTTATCAAAAGGAACCTCTCCTTCACATGCCTTGGTCCTACCTTTAATCTTCCTAGTGCGGTTTTCAGATCCAAACTGTACATTCTGCATTTCTTTCTGCCCCATCTGCTCTTCTTCACTTTAGATCTGTACAATATTCACCATTAATAGCCACACCACCATTTCTACATTAGACTGTCTTGAAATATCCTCCACTGAAGACATTAGTCCATTGCTTTTCAACTTAGCATCAGGCAAGCATTTGGGCTGTGGACAAACTGCTGCCAGACTCTTTATCAAAATATCCCAATTGCTGCCTAAGTCTTTATTTTCCTCTGGAACTACATTTTTTTACAGCAATGATTTCTTCCAGGCTTCTACTAGAATGGCCCCTTAAGCTCTACTTACAGTAGTCAACAGCTTTTCTAGCCCAAAGTTCCAAAGTCTTCCACATTTCTCCAAACATCCACATGGTCAGGTTCTTCACAGCCAACAGCCCACTCTCTGGTACCAAGTAACTGTATTAGTCACTTTTCTGTTGCTGTGATAAAACCACCATTTGCAAGGGAACTTATAAAAGGAAGAGTTTATTTGAGTTTACAAATATCGGTTCCAGGGAATCAGACTCCATTGTGGCGGGAAGCATGGTGGCCAGGGCTGGAGCAGCAAGCCGAGGGTCACATCTCACAATGAGCACAGGAAGCAAAGATAGAGAGTAGAGACTGCAAGTCTTGTTAAACTCACTAAGCCTACCCCCAATGATGTGAAGTTTCTAGTTTCAAAGGGAAGCAGAAATCATCAGGACTGTTTAATCTGTGGGTTCTGGTCACCTGGGGCTGAAGAATCAGCTGTAAGTAACAAGAGACCAGAACCTGATGTGAAAATCTTTGTTGTACTGGGACAATTGATGCTGGCTAGCTGGCACTGAAAAATGAGCTGTAAGTAACAAGAGACCAGCATCACTGTGGTGAAATCTTCTGGGAAGAACTTCTTCAGGGTCAGCACACAGAAGCTGTGTTCCAGAAGGGGCCTGAGCCTCCATCTCAAGCCAGAAGCAGGACTTGGTAGTGTGTAAGAGTCTCCTATATGGTTCTGGTGTTGAAATCTGAGGGGGTCACAGACAGCAGCCGAGGCTTGGCACTGTGAGAGGTCAGGAAAGACCATTGGTGGAAGTGCACCTCAGTTGCAGTGAAGACCCCAGGATTTCAGGGGTCATGGAGAGAAGCTGAGGCTTTGCACCAGGAGAGGTCAGAAGAGACTACTGGTGAAGGTGCTGCCTTAGTTTCAGTGGCAACCCTAGCTTTTTGGAGATGCCAGGATCATGGAACGACCACCAAGAGCAACAGCAGGTGTGAGATGGAGTCAGCCTGGACCTGCAAGATGAGCTTTGTGTGCTATAGATGGCAGAGTCAGAGAGGGGGAGCTGCTGAAACCCTTTGGAGCCCAGAAGATTGTGAGTGAGTCCCAGGTGTCCAGGCTTGATCTATTCTGCTGGACTTAGGTTTTGTTTGAGAGTGCCTGATTCTTCCCTTTGAAATAAGACAGTACTTGTTTTGGATTTTACAGCAGCCCACAGTTAAGAGACTCTTAATAGACTGAACTTTTAAGCATCTGGACATTTTAAGGACTGTGGGGCTTTTAAGTTTGTACTGTCTCAGGTTGTGATTAATGTTAACATCATACTTTGGGGATAAGAACTGGAATGGTGGTGGTTTAATAGTGATGTGTTTTGTGTGTCAAGTTGACAAGGGGTCAACTGTGCTGGATAGCTTTAGTGTCAACTTGACACCCCTGGGTCGAGGGAGCCTCAATTGTGGAGTTGGCTCCATTGGATTGGCCTGTGGTCGCATCTGTGGATTATTGTCTTGATCATCGAGTAGTGTGGGACAGCCCAGCCCACAATGAGTGATGCCACCCTGGGCAGGTTGTTGTGTACCATATAAAGGCAGGCTGGGCATGAGCCAGGGGAGCAAGCCAGTGAACAGCATTCCTCCATGGCCTGTGCTTCAGCTCCTGCCTCCAGGTTCCTGCCCTGAGTTCCTGCCTTGGTCTCCCTAAGTGATGAACTATGACCCAGGAGATGTAAGCTGAATAAACCCTTTCCTCCCCAAGTTAGTGTTGGTCAGAGTGTTTTGTCACAGCAATGGAAAACAAACTAGAACAAACACATATTTAACTCTTTATGAAAGTATGTGAAATTACCAAGATTGGGAAATGTGTTAGGAATACAACAGGGATAACTCCAACAATCACAATGAAAATATAAGTAAAACTTTTATCTATGTGTTTAATTAACCCTCAAATTTACTTTTATTCCTCAAACCTGTAGGTAGTAGAATTAGTTTTAATTTTATATATTGTCATTTCAGTAGGCCAGTGACTTTGACTCTAAAAGAAAGCCACAAAGCATGAATGTTACCAGTTTTTTTTTTCTAGCAAAACAGGAAATAAAGCATATGTCTTTACTTTTCTCTGTGGTAAAATCTTCATAAACAATATCTATACTTGAAATTGCAAGGAACATTGCAGAAACTGTGATAAATGGTACTTTTGTTTTTCCACACATTGAACAGGTAGAAATTTCTCATATAGGTTATATCATAACACATGCTATCCTCCTTGACAGGCAATGTTTCATCACTGGGCATTAAAAGGAAAGCTACTATCTATCTGGCGTTTATAACAGACAAGTCATCAAGTCCTCACAAGCACCGCATACTGACATACAACACATAAAGATTCAATACTGTGAGTAAGTGGAGGCTGAAGATCACACCCCTCTCCACAGGGCATGTCCTCAGTGAGTGGTTTTTAAATTATTCCTTCTGACAGGAGCACTGAATATTCAATATTGTAAGAGCACAATTGTACTTCATTCTCTAGGAAGGCATCTACATGCACACTGCTAATGGTCTGTTCCAAGTTAACCTTCAATCTAGGCAGTGTCTGAACAGCAATGAGAAGCAATGTGAAACACAGTGGCCTTGGTGTCTGTGAATGCAACAACAAAGAGGGGAAGGGATTATCAGAGACAAGACCTGGCCAATTGTGTAAAACTGAATTTTGAGTGGATTGTCTGCTCTGGTTCTCTAAGGAAAGACTAAAAAGAAAAGAATTGGGGAAGGCAGATTCCATTTTGGCTTTCTCGGTTGCTATCTATCTGGACAAAACACCATTGAAAGATTCAGATACCTGGCTTTTGTTTAGGTGATGGGGAACTGGGTAGTTTACACTTCCTCTTCTACATTGTAATCCAGGTTCCTGTCAGAACAAATCTGCAGCCTTGAAACCCAACTGTGCTGGGTTTGGGTGGCAAGATGAAGCAGAGTCTTACAGAACTTTGTGAGGGAAACAGCAGTAGATCCAATCTGTTAGATTTTCATTGATAATTTGGGTCACACACACATTTTGGTGGTGTTTGAGATTGAGCCCAGGGCCTCACATAGGCTGTGCAAGCCTTTACTACTGAGATACACCTCCAGATTTACTTTATTTTATTTTATTTTATTTTATTTTATTTTATTTTATTTTGAGACAACGTCTTGCTATATAGCCCAGGGCTGGTCACAGACTCACAATCTTCCTGTCTCAGTCTCTCAGATGAATGCTGAGATCTCAGGAATGAACCAATGCACATAGCTCTACAGCCCAGCTTTCTCTTTCAATAGTTTTCCTTTCTTTTATGCTGTCATATATATCTGATTAAAAAAATGTGATTTCAAGTCTCGGCATGGTATCCCTCACCTGTAATCCCAGCACTCAGGAGGCTGAGGCAGAAACATAATGAGGCTGTGTCCATGATACTGAAAAGAAGCATGTACAAAGGTAAAGGAATTTCAGAAGCTCAGTCATGTTTGTCACATGTTAAGTGCTCAAATGGTTGTACAATGAAAAGGGGAAAAGTGTGCACATCCTAAGTGTGTGGGATGACATCACAACATGAAAACGCCATGTACCTACCACCAGCCACTTGGAGTATTCCCAGCTGCAGAGGTCCTCCTGGGCTCCCAGTCACTCATCTTCCTGACACAGCAGAAACCATCTTGTTGATTTTTAGAGCTATTACTTTTATCTCTTTTAACCTCATGTATGTGCCTTCTCATAATGTTCTTCTGTGCCTTGCACTTATTTGGGACATGTTTCAGGCTGTTATCTGGAAATCATGCATTTTCTTCATTGGTGCATAACATTTTGTAGAATATACCACTAAATCATTAATTCAACGTATTATGAATGACTACTTGATTGGTTTAATGATACCAAGTGCTGGAGAGGTTGTGGGGAAAAGGGAACACTCATCCACTGTTGGTGGGAATGTAAACTCATACAGCCACTATGGAAAGCAGTGTGGAGAACCCTTGGAAGACTTGGAATGAACTTGCCACCCGACCCAGCCATACCACTCCTGGGCATGTACCCTTCAAGACTCATGCCACCACAGAGATACATGCACGGCCATGTTTATTGCAGCTCTCTTCACAATAGCAAGGAGCTGGAACCAACCTAAATGCCCCTCAACTGACGAGTGGATACAGAAAATGTGGTACATCTACACAATGGAGTTCTATGCAGCAGTAAAGAAAGATGACATCACAAGCTTTGCAGGAAAATGGCTGGAGCTAGAGGACATCATGCTGAGTGAAGTAACACAGTCCCAGAAAAACAAATGACGAATGGTATCCCTCATCTGTGGATGCTAGTGCCAATTACCCAGTTGTAAGTATTTCTTGTGTAGGGCCCCCTGAGCTTTTGTCCAAAGCAGTTGTTCGTAATGCATATTGGAAACAACAACAACAACAACAACAACAACAACAACAACAGAAAGGACTGCATCAAAGAACTGACTGAAACAGTGAACTTCTGCTCAAAACAGTCAACTTCCTCATGGAGAAAATTGAGAAAGACTGAGAAAGAGATGAAAAGCATGTTTGGCAGAATGAGTGAGCTTTTGCTGGGTGGTGGAATGAGCAGGAACACGGGTCTAGATTTGTTAAAAAACTATAAATTAATTTATGTGAAGAAAAATAAAAATAAATACTTTAGTTATTGATCATGATCTGATAAAAATATTTTTCAACATGTCTTTTTTGGACACATGTGCATGCATTTATTCCCTATACCTACTATTAAAAATATGTGGTCTCAGGCTGGGGGCATGACTCAGCAGGTAGTGGCACTTGCTGCCAAGCCTGGTAACCTGTGTTTGTGGTGGAAGAAGGGAACCAACTCCTGAGAGTTGTCCTCTGACCTCTCTGCAGGCACTGTGGATCCACAGGTACACACATAAAAAATAAATATGCTTGGGCTGGAGAGATGGCCTAGCAGTTAAGAGCGTGCCAACCGCTCTTACAGAGGACCTGGGTTCGATCCCCAGCACCCACATGGCAGCCGAGAACTGTCTGAAACTCCAATGCCAGGAGAATTCCAGTTCCAGGGGAATCCATCACCCTCTTCTGACCTCCGTGGCATTGCACGACATGGGTGCACAAACTTGCATGCAGACAGTACATTGATACACATACAGAAATAAATAAATTCTGGGCGTGGTGGCGCACACCTTTAATCCTAGCACTTGGGAGGCAGAGGCACATGAATCTCTGTGAGTTTGAGGCCAGCCTGGTCTACAGAGTGAGTTCAAGGATGGCCAGAGCTACAGGGAGACCCTGTCTCAAAAAGACCAAAAAATAAATAAATAAATAAATAAATATGCTTAAATTAAATAAAAAATATTAAGGATTGTCTCTTAGTGAAGTCAGGACCAATCATAGTTGTTAATGCCAATTCACTTTCCAACATGATTGCAGGAATTTATTCCCATTAGCATAAAATAATTCCATTTACTTCAAATCCTTGTCAATGTTTGAAGTGGCCAGTCTTTTCACATGTAGCATGGATAGGCCTCCAAAAAATCTGACCTTGGACATCAAATGCCTTCCCACAATTGCAGGCACCTGCCTACCCAGGAGTAAAACTGTTGGCCTTCTGAGGAAAAAGGAGGACTCAGAAGAGTCAGCTAACCTCAAAACCAGCTAGTTAGCCTTGGCTGTATAAGGGGGAGGGGCTAAGGTTATGTAAACAGAGAACTTGGGTAGCTGCAGGGAGGTCTCAAGGTCCTTTCCTAGTCAGGTCAGGGACTTTCCTGTATGGTCACTGCAGGGAGCTCCTACATTCTTGTAAGTAACCCCCTCACCCCCCCACACCCACATCCACATGAAAGGAATTTTAACAACATCATGCAAGCCACTCTCTTGAGGATAAAATGGGAGTTTGCTCATTGCAACTTAACATGCCTTTCCCTGGAGACAAATGGTGCAGAGCAGCCTGTCATGTCTTTGAGCACTGTGATAGTTAATGTTATTTGTAAACCTACTGGATTAAGGGATGCCCAATAGCTGCTGAAAAACAATTTCTAGGCAGGTCTATGAAGATGGTTCTGGAAGAGATTATCATTAACTGATGGGAGAGCAGAGGAGAGTGTGAGCACGTGGTTTCCATCTGCTGAGGGACCCAGTATGACAATATGTGAGGGAAGCCATGCTCATTCCTCTGTCCATCCATCAGACATAAGCATTCCTTTGTTCTCTGCCTGGAACTGCAGCACCAAGGGCTGCCCTGTTTCTCCTACCTTCTAGTCTGGCTTGGCAGGGTTACAAAGCCAGCCTTCCTGCTCTCCAGCTTACAGAAGGCACATCCTGAGCCTTTCTGCTGCTTCTTAAAGCAGAAGTCATTTGCTTGCAGAAAATCCCTTGTTGCTTTTGGTCTTTTGACTAAGAACAAGTGAACAAGTGATGAAATAGCTTCCATATATCTTTTTCCTCTCGGTTCTGTTCTCTATAGAATTTCGATGAGTAGATGCATCTTCGATCAAGCAACTGTTTGAATATAGTACTAGTGCTCTTGTTTTTGTGAGAGTTGGCACTGTGGCCCAGGTTGGCCTGTAACACTGTGTTGGTCAGGTTGGTTTAAAAGTCACATCTCCTGTCTCTTCCAAGACTGTGGGATTATAGGTATGCACCATGCTCAGAGGCTACTGATTTTTGGAAAAAATATATTAATATAGAATTTTTGGTGGCTGTAGTTTTTCTAATTTTTTTCTGATCCTTTTCCATGGAAAATTTTTAATGGTTTGAGAACCTCATAGACACATGTAATATGTTTGTGATCAAATCCACCCCTAATTGAATTCCTCTCTTTTTTTCCCACCACCTTTCCCTCCTTACTTCATGTGCTCTTTTAAAAATCCTACTAGATAAGGTCCCACTTATCTATGGTTGACCTTGCTTCCAACGCAACTGCTGTCCAATTTAGAAAGTCTCTTCCTATGCCCATATTTTGTAGGTTACTGCTAATGTTTTCTTCTATTATTTTCAAGGTTTCTGGTTTCATGTTGAGGTCTTTGATCCATTTGGAGTTGATTTTTGTACATGGTGAAAGGTAGGGGGTTTCAGCTTCATCCTTCTGCAAGTGGTGATGTAGTTTTGCCAGCACCATTTGCTGAAGATGCTGCCTTTTCCCCCATTGAGTCCTCATTAAACTCAAAAGCTTCTGTAGAGCAAAAGAAACAATCAAAGAAATGAAGAAAAAACCCACAAAGTGGGAGAAAACCTTCACCAGTGATATATCTGACAGAGGCTTAACATCCAGAATATATAAAAATATATAGGGTTCGGTGCCATTGTGTCTTTGTGCGGGGGGTCTCCTGAAGCACAGGAGCCTGGAAGTCACTCCAGACAGGTAGATTTTAGGGTATATTGACTCTTGGGTTGCTGGAAAAGGGTCTAAATTCTAAACCCTTGTAGGGGGTGGCTGTCTGGTTGGAGGCGACCTTCACCTTTGCAGCCGGTGCCAGGTGGGTTTGGTTTGGTGACATTGTGTCTTTGTGTGTGGGGCTCCTGAAGCACAGGAGCCTGGAAGTCACTCAAGACAGGTAGATTTTAGGGTAGATTGACTCTTGGGTTGCTAGAAAAGGATCTAAACTCTAAAACCCTGTAGGGGGTGGCTGTCTGGGTGGAGGTAACCTTCATCTTTGCAGCTGGTGCCAGGTGGGTTTGGTTCAGTGCCATTGTGTCTTTGTGTGTGGGGCTCCTGAAGCACAGGAGCCTGGAAGTCATTCCAGACAGATAGATTTGAGGGTAGATTGACTCGGGTTTCTGGAAAAGGGTCTAAACTATAACCCATGTAGGAGGTGGCTGTATGGGCAGAGCCGCCCTTCCCCTTTGCAGCCGGTGCCGGGTGGGTTTGGTTTGGTGCCATTGTGTCTTTTTTTTTTTTTTTTGGTCTTTTTGAGACAGGGTCTCCCTGTAGCCCCAGCTGTCCTGGAACTCACTCTGTAGACCAGGCTGGCCTTGAACTCACAAAGATCCGCCTGCCTCTGCCTCCCAAGTGCTAGGACTAAAGGCGTGCGCCACCACGCCTGGTGCCATTGTGTCTTTGTGCATGGGGGCTCCTGAAGCACAGGAGCCTAGAAGTTGCTCCAGACAGGTACTGGGGAACAGGCTAAGTCAGGCATGCCCCCCCCAACTGGATTTGATGATAGTGTCCTAGTGGACATTTTTGGAGAACCTTCAAAACAGGAAGGGAAGAGTGAATTAGACTTCCAATATCCAATATACAAACAAAATTGAAAGCCTGAAACCTAGACAAGTCAATATTTCATAAACAAGGAGGAAGACAGAAAAAAAAAGCATCAGAAGGAGGCAAGCAAAACCAGCCTCTAACATAGTGAAAAGACATTTGTGATTTGAATCACAAAAGGGAAATACACATGCCAGGAACACGATGAAGGGACAACATGGGAAAGGTGCAGGATAATTCCGCACCAAGCTCTACCAACCCTGTAGGAGATAGCTACCATGGGATCCCCCTGGAGGAGACTGAAAGAACAGACCTTAGAGGAATAATTGCAGACTTATGCAGAGAAATTAAAGAAAATAAAGAAGAATTCAGAGAACTAAAGAGACAATGAAAAACTCAAAAAGGACCTAGAGGGATACAAAGACAAACTTCAGAAAGAAATAAAGGAAGAGATTGACAATCTCCAGAAAGAACTAGAGGGAGAAATAAAGAAACTCTGAAAGGAATTAGAAACACTGAAAAAGGAAGCCAACCAACGAAGTAAGGAGCACTAAGAAGAGATTGAGAAGCTCAAAAAGGAAATGGAAATACTAAAGAAATGACAGGATGAAATGAAAAAGAAAATAGAACACTCATTCAATCAAGAAGAAAGGAAAGGAAAAAGCCTCAGAAATAGAATAGAGGAAGCAGAACAAAGAATATCAGATCTGGAAGATAACACAGAGCAACTTAAAAGCTCAAATAAAGAATATGAAAAATTTAAAAATACACAAAACTGGAACAACCAGGAAATATGGGACACTATGAAAAGATCAAACTTCCAAATGCATCATAGGAATAGAGGAAGGAGAAGAATCTCAAGAGAATAGTATTGATCAGATCTTCAACAGAATAATAGAAGAAAATTTCCCCAAACTAAAAATAGACAAACCCATACAAATACAAGAAGCACATAGAACTCCAAATAGACAAGATCAAAAAAGAAACTCCCCATGCCATATCATAGTTAACATGCTAGATGCCCAAAATAAAGACAAAATTCTGAAGGCTACAAAAGAAAAACAAGTCACATACAAAGGGAAACCCGTCAGAATTACAACCGACTTCTCGGTGCAAACCATGAAAACAAGAAGAACATGGAGCAAAGCATTCCCAGTGTTAAAGGACTATGGATGCCAACCCAGAATGCTTTACCCAGCAAAAATGTCAAATAGTTGAAGGAGAGAGAAAAGTCTTCCATGACATAAACAAGATGATAGAATAAATGCCCAGAAAACCAACTCTTCACAAAATACGTGAAGCAATTCAAAGGGCAGAAGAGAGGAGCAACTATCCTCAAGCACCTAGGAAAAGAAACTAATAAAAACATAACTACAGGAGTAGAATCAGAGACTAAAAGTCCAAATGGATAATAAGGTGAAAGGAACCAACATCCATCTTTCAATTATAACCTTAAATATTAATGGGCTAAACTCCTGAATCAAAAGGCATAGACTGGGAGAATGGACTAGGAAAAATAAAATCCATCTATATGCTGTCTACAAGAAACCCATCTTAATTTCAAGGACAGGCACCAACTTAAGGTGAAGGGATGGAAGAAAGTATTCCAAGCAAATGGTACCAAAAAGAAAGTGGGTGTTGCTATTCTAATATCAAACAAAATAGACTTCAAAGCAAAAGAAATCAAAAGAGACAAAGAGGGCCATTACATCTTTATTAAAGGAACAATTGACGATGAAGATCTCACAATCGTGAATATATACGCACCAAACGCTGGTGCACCAAACTTTATAAAGACAATTCTTCAGGATCTCAAGGCACAGACTAACCCAAGCACACGAATAGTAGGGGTCTTCAATACCCCACTAAGTCCTTTAGACAGATCAACAGGACAAAGGATAAACAGAGAGACATCTGAACTGAATGATACAATACACCAAATGAACCTCACAGACATCTATCAAATATTTCACCCAAACACCAGAGAATACACTTTCTACTCAACACCCCATGGAACATTCTCCAAAATAGACCATATACTGGGACACAGGAAAAAAAATCAACAAATACAAAAAGATTGAAATAATCTCATGTATTTTATCAGACCACAGTGCAATAAAACACAATATCAACACCGGAATAAACCCTGAAACCTAAAAGAACTCATGGAGACTAAACAGCACTCTCCTGAATAATGAATGGGTGAAGGAAGAAATAAAGAAAGAAATAAAAACATTCCTGGAACTGAATGACAATGATAATACAACACAGCAAAACCTATGGGACACTTTAAAAGCAGTCCTAAGAGGGAAGTTTATAGCTCTAAGAGCCTACATTAAAAAAAACAGAAAGAGCACAAGTGAATGATCTAACACTATAGTGAAAAGTACTTGAGAGACAACAACAAATGAACCCTAAATGCAGCAGACAAGAAGAAATAACAAAAAGCAGAGCAGAGATCAACAAAATAGAAACAAAACCATATAAAAAATCAATGAATCTAAAAGTTGGTTCTTTGCGAGAATAAACAAGGTAGACAGACCTCTAGCCCATTTAACCAAAAGAAGGAAGGAACAAATCCAAATCAATAGAATCTGTGATGAAAGGGGACTACCACAACAGACAATGAAAAGATCAGACAATCATACAGGAATAATTCAAAAACCTATACTCTACTAAGTTTGAAAACCTAGATGAAATGGATAAATATCTGAAATCCTGAGAATCACCAAAGCTCAACCAAGAAGAGATCGACAGCTTAACTAGACCAATAATACAGGAAGAAATTGAAGATGTAATAAGTAGACTCCCGACCAAAAAATGCCCAGGCCCAGATGGTTTCATTGCAGAATTCTATAAAATATTTCAAAAAGACTTATAACCATTACTACTCAAGCTGTTTAGAAGGGTACAAACAGAGGGAGTTTGCCCAGATTCCATCTATGAAGCTAGCATCATGATATTACCAAAGCCAGGTAAAGATACAACCAAAAAGGAGAACTATAGACCCATCTCCCTAATGAACACAGATGCCAAAATTCTAAACAGGACACTGGCAAATCACATACAGACCCACATCAAAAAGATCATCCATCATGACCAAGTTGGATTCATACCAGAGATGCAGGGATGGTTCAACATATGAAAATCAATAAATATCATCAAGCATATAAATGGACTGAAAGACAAAAACCACACCATAATCTCAATTGACGTGGAGAAAGCCTTTGACAAAATCCAGCATCCCTTCATCTTTAAAGTCCTAGAGGGAATTGGACTGGAGGGATCATTCCTCAATGTAATCAAAGCCATATACAGGAAACCCATAGCCAATACTATCCTAAATAGGGAAATGACAGAAGCATTCCCCTTAAAGTTAGGAACTCAGCAAGGCTGCGCCCTGTCACCACTCCTTTTCAATATAGTGCTGGAAACCCTTGCTAGGGCAATAAGGCAAGAAAAGGAAATTAAAGGAGTTCTAATTGGAAAAGAGGAAGTCAAGCTATCCCTTTTTGCTGATGATATGATTGTCTACCTAAGGGATGCTAAGAACTCCACCAGAAAACTTCTAGACACGATTAAGTACTTCAGGAAAGTGGCAGGATACAAAATAAGTCTAGAAAATTCAGTAGCCTTTCTTTACACCAACAACAAGCAACTGAAGAAGAACTACAAGGAGAACTTCCCATTCACAATAGCCTCAAAAACAATAAAATACCTAGG